>VWZV01007895.1:46670-374685 GCA_013397155.1 Irena cyanogastra
CTTTCAGCAACTTCCAAATAAATTCACATAGTTAAGCACTTAAAATTACAACTAAAGCTGGACATCCAGTTTGAATGGCACTGGTCTGTGCTTATGCATCGTGATAGACTGTATTTAAACGATGACAGACCTCTATTTAAAAATAACTTTTCTATAGCCTCAAATAGCCTTGGATTTCAGAAATGCTTCTGTACTCCCCCAAACTTAGAAAGTTTTCCAGAAACACAAAGTTCAGAGACTCATCCTAAGTGCTTTGTTGTCTGTGATTCTACAAACCTGTGATACTGCAGAGCCTAGAGAGACCCAGACTACAAAAGGGAGAAACAGAGTTGAATGTAAGATTCTTCGGGTGATTATAGGCAGTTTCTTACTATTCTGAAATTATTATTCTAAGTACTATAGTTGAAACGAGTGGGCAAACCACATTTGGTGCAAAGAAATTCCTGAGGCTTTATATTAAATTTGAGGAAATAGCTGCTAATTTACAGAATTCAATAATTTAAAAGTGGTCATTGAACATTTGGTGTACTTTTGTGACTCTACTGTCCCCAGTTTGAATTACCACAGGCTGACTCTAAGAATAAGCAATGCATTAAAACGTTAGAGAAGACAACAGTAAAGGAAAACAAACTCAGGAAATACCTCCAAAGTCCCACACATTTAATATAAGCTCCTTCTTCATTTTGCCTTTCCCTTGAATGATCCAGTCTTTTACATCAATGCCTACTGTAGCTTTTGGAGAGCCCAATTCCGTTCGTTTGCTTTTCATTAGTTGCTGTAGCAGGGTAGTTTTCCCACTGCCAGTGTTTCCAACAATCATGAGCTTCATTCTGTTATATGGCACAGCCTTCTTCAGTCGCTGTTGAAGAAATCTGGTAGAAAAAAGTTTGCAAAACTCACAGAACTGTATAACAGAGAAAAGACCAACAGAACTCAAGAACCAAAAAAAATCTAGAACCATAAAATTTTCTTCAAATTTTCAGTATCTGTTTGATATTACTGTTCTTTTAACTGTCTACTCTAATTTCTGATTTGAAAACTAAAGTTTAATTCAGAATGTCTTTGTTTTGTAATTATCCCAAATTGTGCTCTGTGCAGTGCACAGAGGAACTGGGGAACACAATAAACATATTACAAATAAGTGGTAAGCACCATTTATTGCACAGCTTATGGAAGCATCAAATTCAAGAGGTAATGCTAGTATGGTCTAAACCATTCTATTTTGTCTGTGTGTATGTTGATATCATAACCTCCCCCAGAGCAGCATGCTGGACTTCATATGACAAACTAGTGTGTCTTTTCAAAACAGCACCTTATTTTCTCAGTAATTCTCTTTTTTACTGCAAATGCCAAGAAAGCAAACCAGGAATAACAAACCTGATAATGTCTCTGGCTTTGCATCCCACATGCTTGAAGTCTAAGTTAAGATGGAGTCCTTCCAAAGGAAGATCCCAGACTTTGGACAGTCTTCCCATTTCATCGGGAAAGAATCTCAAATCAGGATTATGACTTACATCCAGAGAAGTCAAGTTCTCTAGGAAGCCAATCTGAGGAGGAATCTAAATAAAAGAACATTTAATGGGCAATTAAATGTTAAAAAAATAGGAACATGAATACATTAATTATTTAACAGAATTAGGTATTATTTTTACTGCTGTAGTTAATTTTTTTAAATAAACAGGCCTAATATCTCACAGTAAGAGAGAAAAGACCTTATAAGTAATTCAGTATACAAACTGATTATATAACACATTCCAGGCAGAAAAGTTGAATAGAATATAGCCATTTTTCTTCACAGACAGTACTATTTGCACCTACATACCATTTCACTAATACAATACAATGCTATGAGAGGTGACATGAAAATCAAATGAACGTTGAAAAATTGCATTCAACTGAAAAGCAATTAAATTTTCTTTAGGCAGAATCTTACACTTTACCTCCTTTAACTTGTTGTGGGAGAGGTGTAGCTTTTCTAGCCTAGACCATGCACATGCCTTTTCACTCAAGTCCAAGACTTCTATTTGATTATGATTAAATAACAGCTCCCTTAAATTTAGTGATTTCCAGTGCATCGGTCCAGGCAGGCTTGCAATCTTGTTTTGGCTTAAATCTACTGATCGCAAACTAAAAACATGAAAATAAAAAAGAGAGAAGTTAGCAAATGAGAAAACAAACCTAGATTAGCTGGAATTTTTATTACTTTTTAATAAACAAGTGGATTAGCTATCAGAAGAGATGGTTTTCTAACTGAAATCCAAATACAATAGACATGCTTGAAAATACATGTATGTGAAGAAATTACATAGTTCACCTAGACTTATTGGAAAATATGCTGTTTATGTTACTATGAAACATGAAGCACACAAAAATGCAGGCAGCATCTTCTTGATTTGTCTGAGCTGGGAGATGTAGAACCTGAAAACTGCAGTTTTTTCAACACATCCATTAAATCTGCTGCTGTGAATGTTAGCACCCTGAAATTGTGCAATATCGTTAATTTCATTAATATAAATTCCCAGATCTGTGGATCTGCTCTCTCTGTGGTGCCATCAGCACTCACATCTCCCCACACCTACTGGATCACCCCTTCCAAGCACTCCCTCCACAATCTCATTCTAGTGATCTGTTAAGGCCAGTAACTTCCATAAAAAAAGCAGAAGTCCAATTTTCACATAACTAATGCTTTGAAGATATAGCAAAATAAATGTCACATGCATCTTTATCACAACTCCTTCTACAGGAAGTGTTTTTCTTTGAGAATAAGTATCTCATGTTATTTGGGAAGTGAAAAACTAATCTCAGTTGTCTTGTGCAAAAGTCTGCAGAATTGAAAAAGGAAAAATTGCTAATATATTTTTATTGTTGGTTCCAACGAAATATGAGATTAATTCCAGTATTCTCAGCAAGAATTGTCAGCTTCAGCTGTCAAGGAATATATTTTCAACAATAGCAATTTGAATCTGAGGAATCGAATTTTTAGAATCATGAAGAAAATGTGACTAATTTGTCTTCAGTTTAAAAGCTACCAAGTTCCGGATTTAACCAGTGAGGATTCCCTGAAAATCAGTAAACCATACAGAATTTTCTGTGTAACAATTTTTTCATCAGATTTTCTTTATCAAGGACTTGACATTAACATCAATGAATAAAAGAATAACTTACTGTGGTAGAAGAAGAATTGCTTCTGGAACATTAATAAAACAATTCTGGGATAATTTTAAACTTGTTATGCTGGATGACAAGTCAGGTATCTTTTCTAGAGCAGAAAAAGGGGTTAAAATCCTATGATTTTTAAGAATGGTTTAAATTATTTTTAAGACTGGAGTTTAGACAGACTAAAAGGTCAGTCTATCATCATTTTCATACAAAGGTATCACCTACCAAAGGCAGAGTTCAAATCTGTTTTCTTAAAGATTATTAAAAACTAAACTCCCAAAATTAATTAATATATTGGCTTTTAACAAATTATACATTGTTATCCTTCATCTCCTAGTGGCATTAAACACCAAAATAATCTTACTTACACTTTACTGTACTGCAAGTATACAAAAGATTCCCGTGTGACCTAGGATTTGTTGGGTCTTATTCATTCATTCATTCTTATAAAAATGAGTCTAGTGGTTCAGCTGTGTTTAATGCAATTCTAAGAGTTCCCTTCTGAAAAAATGTGACAGTAATTTCTAAATGGAAGATTTTACATCTTGAAAAAAGAAATTCTAACAGTAACTTATGAACTCTCACAGTATCATTGAAAATCTAGTTTGTATAATTTTTATTTTGCATAAATAAAGTGATTTTGACACCTTTACAAAAAATACGCTAAGCCACTGACCCACACTCTGGAAGGATTCAATTCCTTAACACTGGGTTCTAGTGAAGGGGATCTGCCCTGTGCTACCTGAGCTGTCTACACAAGGTTTAAAGATAAAACACAGGAGCTGTGGAAGATCTGCTTTTTCTGGAGCAGAAGCTGTAAGCCCACAGGGATGATTTAGGGCATCTCAAATGACATCAGCGTGCAGGCAACTGAACCAAACATTCTCTCTTGTTCTGAAGATAACGCTGAATACAGTGTGGTAAATATTGAATCATAGCATCATTTAGGTTGGAAAAGACCTCCAACACTATTGTGCCCAACCTTTAACCCTGCACTGCTAAGTCCACCACTAAAGGCCTAAAGGCCACATTCACATGTCCTTTAAATACTTCCAGAGATGGTACTCAACCACTTCTCTGTGCAGCCTATTCCAGTGCTTCTTTCAGTGAAGAAATTTTCCCTAATACCCAATCTAATCTCCCCAGGCACAACTTGAAGCCATTTTCTCTTGTCCTATTGCCTGTTCCTGGGAGAAGAGACCAACCCCACCTGGCTGCAGCCTCCTTTCAGGCAGTAGTAGAGAGTGCTAAGATTCCCCCCTGATGCTCCCTCAACAGACTTGTGCTCTAGACCTTTCACCAGCTCCTCTGCCCTTCTTTGGATTCACTCCAGCACTTCAGTGTCTTCCTTGGAGTGAGAGGCCCAAAACTGAACACAGGACTTGAGGTGTGGCCTCACCAGTGCTGAGTACATGGGGACAATCACTGCCCTGGTCCTGCTGGTCACACTATTGCTGGTACAAGCCAGGATGCATTTATGTATTATAGTACAGTATTAAACCTGTAGTAGTACTAGATTTGCAAGCTAAGTCTGAATGATTTTCTCTTCTTTGAACCTTCCTCAACAATGTGTACAATCTCAAGTACATTGAATCATTTTTACAGCATCCACTCCAAATGTAGGAACAAGATGAGCTAGGTGGATCAGGTCAAATGACTGGAAGTATACTCTACACTTCAGTGATCAAAAGCTGATGCTTAGGAAACTGCATAAACAAGGACTAGTACATGTGGTATTACTCTTTTCTGTTCTCCCAAGACTCCAAATGTTGGGGGCAGAGGAATTGTGACTTGGAATAGTCTCTAGAAGGTGAATCCTATATTCACAGATACTTACCAAGAACATTCATCCTGGCATTGAACTGCTCCAGTTTTGTACAGCCCATGAAGACATTCTCAGCAAGGGATGAAATACTGTTCTTACTAATATTTAAAATTTTCAGGTCTTTCAAGCATAGGGGTGAACATAAGCATGAAATTTTGTTTCTATGATAACAACAAGAAAAAAGATAATCCATGTTTTATTTAGAAACTATTAGGCAAAAGGTGGAAGTAGTGTTGATCTGACAAAAACAAAACTTTATCTACATAAAGACTGACCAGTCAGCAAAAACATTAGTACATGTGGCTACATGGAATAACATGACTGATATTAAAATCAGTTTAATTACCCCTAAACTGAACTACAAAGCATTTAGTATGTTAATAGAACAGCAATGCTATTAAGAGTCTATCAAAGTCCAAAGTCTTGTACTTGCAAGTCATGTCTTGTACTTTTAAGGCTAACTACATAAACTGTAGCAATTTACACATTTGGAAGACAATGTCAGTGTTTCACCGGTGACTAAACAATCCTTTGCATGCTATAAAGAGTCATCATTCTGCATGACAAATTTATTATTTCCTATTATGCTTGTTATGCTACAGTCCATTTACTCATGCTACTCACCCTTCCAGCAAGAGCTGCTCCAGATTTTCAGCAACACGTGTAAGAAATTCAGGAGTGCACACCAGCTGATTGTATGAAAGGTTAAGTTGCTTTAGTGTAGGACATCGGAGGCATGGATCCAAAGCAAGGGAAGGCCCAATGTCATTTCTTGAGATATCAAGATTTGCAATACAATTCATCTTCAGTAAGTAAGTTGGGAAAGAAGTAAATCGGTTACTGTGCAAATCCAAGTAAGTCAAGCACTTCAAGTTCTGAAAGAAAAGGATAATTTGTTTGTAAAAAGTTAAAAGAAAATATGAATGTATATGTTTGCAATTGAGTTATATTTTTATACAAATTATTAATTTATTATATTCATCTCACATGGAAAAGTAGCAGAAAATAGCAATCATACCAATGTAACCTATAATATTTCTACCAAAAAAAAATATAGGGCATTATTCAAAAACAATTAGCTCCTTTTCATAAAATCTAAGACATTAATTGCCTACAGTTCTCTTGTTCCATTGCCATTATTATGCTACTTAATATCACACATCTTAAAGCAGCTCCCTGCAGTAAATTACTTAAAACAATCCCAGGAAAACACTTTTATTTTTAATGAACATGAATCCACTGAATGAAAGTTGAGTGAATGTATGAGGCATGCCAAAATATACACCCATATTCTTGAGTAATATTGCTATGGATACAGTGTTACAATATAAATGGATTACATTATTAGAGATCAACACTCTATTTTAACTAATTTCAACTTGTGTTACATAAAATTATGTAGAATTACTTCACACAGTTGTTCTGGAATGTTTGTGAGAGCATTTTGGTGGAGCTCCAGTCTCTCAAGATGTTCCAGATGACTAGTTAAGCAGCTGTTCTGGCTGATGGCATCAATGTTCTCCAGCTCATTTGATGAAAGATCTAGTGATTTAATATATTCTCTCTCTGAGATCAATGAAGACAGACTGTCTGATGGTCTTATATGTGATGACAATTTTGAGATGCCTTCTATTAAAACAAAAATGTGAAAATACCATGATTTAATTTATCACTTAGGTAAAATTATGATCATTTAGCTTGGGATCTAAAGATGCAGAAGAGAGTGAATGTTTGGATATTGGTTAAGATCCAAATCCATGAAGAATTCTATTAAGACACAGAAACTTATGAGACAGTAGGGAAAGGGACGAGGTGAATGTTTATGCACTGCACAACAGGAGGAGCTTTTGAAAGCTAATAAGGGCACTCATGAAATTCCATTGCCTACATAAATTATTTGTGGAGCCCAAGAAATAAAAATCCCTATATAGGCATTATTTGTACTTTACTGTAGTCTTTCCAAAATGTATCCTCCTCTTAAACAAATATATAATGTTTCTCAAATCTTTGCATGCTATGCTTGTGAAAGCATCAAGGATGCAAAATCTGTTCTGTACCTTAAATTGTACAGTTTTTACTTACTGGGGGATTCATCTGAGAGCAAGAATTTTCGTCTTTGTTTCATTAATGGTTCATAATCTGAGCCAGGTCCCTGCAAAATCCAAGAGAAAAAGCATTTAGGAACATATGCATGTTCTGAAATCACCCAAATTCAGTAAAACTCTTTATTGTGATTTCTTTTTATCAGAGCTTATAGGGACAACACAAAAAAACTATACACTTTAACTCAAAATAACAATAGGTCACACCTTATGAAACATATTGATCCATGCAACATGAAAGAATGGTAGATTTAAAGTGCAATGGAAATAGTGCATTTCTGGCAACCCAGAATGACTTTCACTAGGGTGCAGTAACAGGATGGAGCAGAGTATTACAAAACATAACTTCCTCTAGGAAAGCCAGTCTCTTCAGTTTCCCTTTGCAGTCAATGGAAAGAGACAAGCTCTTTCTAAAGGAACCTGACTTTGATTCCACCAGTTTGTCCTCTTATGTCTTTTTAGGGAATCAGTCTCTTTCCACTGATTGTTACTGAAGATCAGCTTCACTAAGGAGAAGTTAAGTATTTGTGAATGGGCCCATGATCCCTGTATTTCCTTTTGAACACCAGACTGGAAATTTGAACACTTCAAATGGGTGTCTACTTTTTAATGATCACAAATTTTTGCTGACATAAACTTAGCAACACAGTGCACTACAACAGAAGAAAACACTGAATGGCAACAGTGAGACGAAGCATATATGGTTACATGACCTTTCCTAACACTTGATTATTAACAGTTCTGGAGTAGGCTATGTAAATGGACTTAAAAACCTGGAATGAGCATGGATCTGACTTACCACAGAGTAGGAATGTCGCGGCAAAGTAGGAGAACCTCTCTGACATGCCATTTCCCTACAATATATATCGGCAACTGCAATGGAATTGGACTTCTTTTTTGTAAAAAGTGAACCTTCACTTCCTTGAACACAGGAACAGAAATAGGTAAGAAAATGTATTTTAAGATGAGGCTCAGAATTCAACTATACTATAGATGCTGACATACAAAGAAGAGATACATTTCAAAAGCATCAATACTGGCAGGATCTCACTGGTCAATTCTGTGTGCAATAGGCCAAGAATGTTGTCAGTGTGTTTTAGAGCAGAGGGGCCATACTCACTTGACATTCTTCAAGTAGGACCTGCAGGTGATTGCAGGACCTGCACTGATGATTTATGATACAAAATTTCCATTGGGTTGGGATTATTATGTGTGTTTCATAGCACATGTTTCTGCTACTTCAGTGTAAATAACTTTTTAAAATAGAAAAGGCTTTTACTTAAATAGATAAATTGGCACTCCCACATTTATTGAGACTGAAACATTAAATGCCACTCTTAATTTGGTGATTTAGGAGACATTTGGTATCATTATCTGGAAACGTTTGATGTCCCTCTTCTCAAAGTTACTTTTAAAATTCCTAAAATCACTCCTGCATTTTTTTATAATAACTTTTCTACATGGGGCAACAAATAGACCTAAGCAATTAAAAGTGGTGATGAATGACATAAGGAAAAGAATAAAGCCGAATAAAAAAGTTCCTTAGGATTCTCTGATTCCAAAATTCAAATTCTTCATCTTTGAGGATTTTAAGTAACCAGCTGTTCTAAAACAAGAGCAAAATTTGAACAACAAAAAATTAAGGCTACTTTTATTATTAAGTTGCTGGTTTTACAGACAGAAATGCTGTTTTTCTGTAAGTTAAAGGCATTCAAATGTCCTGGTTACAAAAAAGAATGGTGTTGGGCTGAACATAAACCTGTCATTTACACTTTTTGACCAATTAGTTATCTTTGGGATAGGGCTTGTTTCACCTACCTTATTTGTTAATAACATAGTCCTCTATACCAGATCTGGTTGTATGAACTTTATTTACAGACTACCCAGAGAACAGAGGGGTTTCTAGATCACAATACACCTGACTTCATGATGAGACAAATTGGGCTCTTGAAGCACTTGCTTTTTGTCATAAAGGCAGCTCAGAAACAGATAGAAAAAATCAAAATCTAAATTCAGTTGCAAGAATCTTACTCTTTCTCTCTACAAAAAACTGAATGCATGACAAACTAATTCTAAATATAAAACTGTGTAAAACTCTTCAAGGTCTTAGTTTTGTAGATGAAGTCCCACAAACTATTTTCCAATGTTACCCTAAAAAATTTTAGATAAAGTTTTTTTCTTCATGGGAGGTGTTATATCTCAAACACAAATAAACAACTGATTTATGGCTACAGTCTAGCCCTAGTACATTAGATTAGAATTATAAAAAGCAAAAAAGAAAAGAAAAACAATTACCCTCACTATCAATATCATCACTTGAAGGAAAAATGCTGTCCACTAATGGGTCAGGTATGAAATTCCAGTCATAGTTTCTGTCCACTCCATCTTCAGACAAGTTTGGATCAGAGGAGGCTCTTGATCTATCCTCTGAAATGTTCTTCATCTGGAATTTGAGCACCATCCTTGCCAGTGCAGAACCTGCATCTGTATGTACAAGAAATGGAAAAGATAAAATAATCTCCAAGAAATCTAAGTATCTTCAAAAAAATAACAGAAATAACTTGATTTATTTTCAAGTTTTGCTGAACTTTCTATGGCAAGCTGAATGCTATGAAGAGATTCGCAACTGAAAGTCTTTAGTTAAAACACATTCATATTATCATCAAAAAATATTCACACATTTTGTACAGCAATTTCTATATATACTCACTCTGTTTTCTTGTCTGAGTAAGTTTATCTGGGAACAAAGGAATGAGCCAGGAAGGCTCTAATCTTCCAAAGCCAAATCCTCCAAGACATATACTGCTGTTGGTGACATCAAGGCTAAGCTTCTTTAAGAGCAAGCTGATGATTTGGCTATCTCCTCTCTTTATACTGATGGTCAGAGCACTCCGAACATCCTGCTCTCGAGCACCATTGGCTAATAACAATTCCACCAGCTTAGGATTATTTCCTTTCTCACAAACCTAATAGAGGAAAGTAATTAAGACAAACCAAGAATATGAAGCATTCAAGTAACAGCTCAGACTGCATTAAGATGTTTGTCTCAAATTCAGAGCGACTTTATTTTAAAGATTGTATCTCTTTCTTAATTATGCAATTCCTTACTCCTTGGAGCATATGCCTGCCTAAGACATCTGAGTACCCCTTCCCTTTTCATCAAGGCTTTGCCCAAATGTATCAAATTTAGATCTGCAATTGTAATTTTTGTCATGAGTGCACACAATTTTCAGGCAGAAATGAACAGTAGTTTATCTAGTTTGGTTATTGCAAACGGTCTATTGCAACTCCATTTATTTATCTGTTTAGTGGAAAATAGACACCTAAGGGTTATCATCTGGCTATTTAATGAACAGGCAACAATAGTCAGTCTCATCAAGCCTTGCCTAATGATAGTGAGCTCAGCTCTACTGGCTTTAACTACCTGAAAGGAGGGTGTAGCCAGGTAGAGATCAGTCACTTCTCCCAGTGACAGGACAAGAGGACATGGCCTCAAGCTGCTCCAGCGTAGGCTCAGGTTGGACATCAGGAAGAATATCTTTACTGACAGGGTGGTTAAGCATTCAAACCTAAGTGTTAGAGTCCCCAGCCCTGGAAGTATCCAAGAAACAACTGGATGTGGCACTTAGTGCTCTGGCTTAGTTTACAAGGTGGTCAGCCAAAATTTGGACTTCACTAACATAAAAAAGACACTAAAAGGTCTTTTCCAACCTTTATGTTTCTATGGTTCAGTCAGCTCCTCCCAATCTCCAGGTCTGCATTGCTACACAGACCAGTGTTGATTGTGAATATTAAAAACATTTTCTAGAAATGCTTGCAGTTACTTCAATATGTCCACTGTGGTTTGCTAACACTGACTTGCCTACCTCACACACTATGAATGGATGGTCAATTCCAAATCCAGCTGTGCTTCATCACCCAGACAGTTCTACTAGCAGAACTGAACACTTCCTAATTCCCTTCAGGAAGCATTGGTGGGCTTCTCTCAGAATATTTAAAACTTTGGCACTGAACCAAAATAATGAAGTGCTTATGCATATAATTAAAAAAAAGTTAAATTTAAAGGTGGCCACAGCTAGCAAGAAGGACTTGTGGGCATGTGGGAGCAGCATCTCTGTTCTCTCTGTTCTGCCAAATAAATATTTATATGACAACAGAAAGGAACCAAAAAGCACAATTTTTAAGCAATAAAATTGTATATATATTTCCATATATTACCTGATAGATCAAAGAGTTTGTCTTTGTCTTCTTATTAATATCAGCTCCCAGTAGAAGTAAACATTCAGCCATAATACTATTGTACTCCATACATGCTTTTTCCAGCATTGTATTTTTTAAATCATCATTTTCAGCTATTTTAGCAAAACATCTACAACACAGGCTTTGAAACTGAATGGGAAGACAAACAATAAAAGTTAGGACAGAAAAAGCACCAACATTTTTCAGCTGTGTAACTGTCAGAGAAAGAAGATACCTGTTGATCTCGCTGGTCAGTGAAACACATAGACATCTGGTAGAAAATGACTGTGTCAAATGATTCATTTACCAGCAGCTTTGCAAAACAAGGTGACAAACCAAGAATTGCCAAGATTGCACAAAATCCCTAAGAATACAATGAGAACATTGAAATAAGTAGGGTTAAAAAATGTCACTTTAAGACAGGTCATGCAACAAAATCAAATTTCAACCAAAAGATTTGTGCTTTAATTCTTTTGTCTAATTTTTAAATATGCAATCATTAACAAATAGGAGAAGTTCAGGAGAGAAGGCAGAAAGGGCAGGTGTCTGTATTTATATAGCTGTAGTTTCATACTTGTTTAGCTGATATTAACTGACACTTTGAAAAGTCAAATATACACCATGATATCTGACAACGTCCTGCCCGGCAGTGAGAAATGTACTTGTGATTTCCTGAAAACGTAAAGAGGAAACAATCTCCTCCTAAGGATATGGAATGAAGATACATCCCCTGTTCCAGTGTGTTGCTCTGTAATCCCTGAATTTGACAAGAACTATTAGACTAAATGAAAAAATTAACAGGTGTATTTAATAACCAAGAAGAAAAACAAAATTATCCCATGATTCTGCAAGTAAAGTTCACCTAGAAAGATGAACTGGGTAGATTATAGACTCTTTGTCCAAACCCAATTGAAACTAAATCACTTAAAGTAACTTCCTTATTCCAGCATATTATTTTTATTTCTTTCTGCGTTGGTTGCTAAGCTAAATGTGGAAAGGCTGGGCAAAAAACAGCAGCAAAGAAGGGAGGCTGGAGTTGCAATATTTTCATATTCATCTGAAAGAGAAATATAGAAACTCTCACAGAAAGCTGATGTCACATGCAAACTCTATCTCACTAGAAAAATGAAACTGGTAACAAATAGAGACAACTTCTGAAGAAGAGGAAATAGAACTTTACACAAGGATTAAATGTGTGTTTACAGACAAAGAACTCTCCTGCCATATACAGATGTGGTCCAAAGTCTGATAGTATTCCAATAACATCTGTTCTTAAATACAGCATTTCTACACTAAGTTTATTCCTGGTGACAAGGCGGGGAACTTAGTCATCTTCTATGACTTCTCAAAGAAGGGCAATCAGTACTCTAATGATGGTTACTTCATGAAATGGTTACAGATTGACAGAACAATGGATCATGACTGAGAAATTTGTTCTAGTTTGCAGTTCTCAGAAGTTTTAGATAAACACTTAACCTATGCTTACACATTGTGGATTGAATATATGCCTCCAAGAAAACCATCTCTAAAACAAATGTCTCAGTTTAATTACAAAGGTTTATACTAATCCAGTAATTTCAAGAAAATCAAAATCAAGTAAGTAAAATAGGAATTATACTTAAATATAACTCTATTAAAATGATTTTCTACGGTTTTGAGTTTTGTTTTCATTTTCAAAGATGGAAGTGACACATACATGCATCTGGATTTCAGTGACTTCTTTAAATCGTCGCAGAGTAGAAACCAGAACAGCTGACAGGACATGCATTGTTGCAATACACAAACTCTTCCTTGTAATCAAAGAGCATAGAAGACTCAAACCCAAACACTGTATGTCTAGAAGAAAAATAAATACTATTCAGACACCGATAATTCAGACATTCTGAGTGTAATAAACCCATGATTGAAGTAGTCTTTCAGTAACATTCTCTAAAGTTACTTGCACAAGCTATTATAGGGCCAGGCACAACTACAACGTGGGTGAATCTGAGGAATGTGCAGCACTGCAGCCTTCTCTTGCCATGCAACCTACATCACATCCAGCACTGAAGAGAGCAACAGATCTGTTACAAACCTCCTACCACAGCACTCTCATTGTGCTGACAAAACACCTTCCCTACCTTGTTCATCTGGGTACATCTGTAGGGTGTGAAGCACAGTGTCAGTAGCTCCTTGCTGCGTTAAAATTTCCAGTGCACCAGTGCACTCAGCTACAGAACCGAGTAGTTTTAATCCACACTTCTGAATGCTAGGATTTCCAATAAACTAATAGAGAAAGGAAGATAAAATCACATCAAGATTGTTCTGCTTACAATGGAAACAGAAGAGTTGCTTGTTCTTAAAGCTGCTCTGTAGTAACAAGTGAATGTTGTTCTTAAGTATGTGAAATTACAGCTGATGTAACAACAAATACCAACCAAAAAGATTTTCTTATCAACCATCAGTTTCAACTGCTCATAACTTCCCCAGATTTTCACCTTTGATTCTGAAAATATTCCCTAGCTACTTTTCTGATGAAAAAATTGGATTTTTTCCCCTCAAATTCTCATTGATAAGTTTATACCATTTTTCTAGGTCAAGCTGAAGGAGAAAATGTACTTCCTTTGTGGTTAAAAAGGAAAAAGATATGTTTTTTTGTGTGTTTGTTTTTTGATAACTGGAACAAGTGATAAACATGCTGGCAACTGAAAAATATTGAAAGAATAAGCTATGAAGCAACATACCTATCACCACCCCCCACTTTTAGAGGGAGGAAACCTAGATGAGGCCTAGGTCTGAGAGTGTCACAGCTATCATAAATTGCAAAATCTGCAGAACTATTTCAATGGAGTCATGTCCATCTTCCTCCTTATTCTGTCTCTAGTTTTTAATTAAATATGTCAATTTCTAGCCCTTCTGGCTGATACTGCAGTACCACAAACCAGCTGCATTGGAAAATGCAATCAGGATGATCACAAAATACTGAAGACCTTCTGAAGCAAAAATTATTTTACCTCCTTTGTTAACTCCTATATCTGATATCTTCAGGTCAAGATGTCCTTTAGACACTCTAGAACTATTTCACTGGTACATTATTTGCTCTGACTTCTATAATAAATGTAACAGACCTAAATTTCCTTGACTGAATCTGTTTGACAAGCTTAAAATTCCTGAGAGGGACTTCTAAAAAATTAGGAATTGCTAGATTTTGATTGTGATCATGTGAACCTTGAAAACCTTGTAGAGACTGGATTCTTCTGAAGGCCATGAAGTTAAATATTTCCAGTCACTAGGATTTAAGGTTAATTTGCTGTGCAAAGTTCCCAGTATTTCCTTTGCATAGACTGAGTCTACTTCAGCCTTTCATTTTTCAGCTTCTCCTTCAAGGCACTGTGATCATTCTACTTTACAGGGGCTGGACAAAGTTGAACAGTGAAAATAATGCAGACAACTGAGTTGTCCACTCAGTTCTCTATGTAGCTGAGGTGCAGGCATGAAGATACTTTTCATACATACACTAGCCTGTTTTAAGAAAAAAGAAATACCAAATAAACTGTATCCTTAAAAAAGCCCTGGCTTTTTTGAAAATAAATATCCTTTGGAATTACTGTACAAGGAATCATCTAATACACTCCAGAAAGGAAAGTAAGAAGAAACCCTAAAACATCCATGAAACTTTGGAGTTAAGATTAATTCTATCAAATCAGCACGAAAATCAATGCAGAACTAAAACTTACAAATGATTCACTGTTTCAAGTGTAAAATAATGACAAAATCCATTAGAATAAAGCTTTAACTATACCCTGTTTAAAGCATTAAGCACCAATGAGTGAGTTCCCTCCAACAGACACTGGCTTTTAATGACTTTTCCTGTAAGTGCAAAAGCAGCATCTCCCATATCTCTGGAAGAACCATTCTGGTGTTCATTCTTTGTACCTGCAACAATGGAAAACAGCCTTCCTCAGAACAGCAAATTTCATATTCTCCCCACCACTAACCCAGTAACATGCTCTAACAATCAAATGAACACTGAGGTGACTCAGAGAGCATATTTCAGATCTTATGGTACTTTCAGAACACTGTATTGCAGAGACTGGAAGCCCTCCAGATTTACATTGTAATATGAGTACATTGTGTTTGAAAGGAAAATTTCACCACATATTTGCTCACTCCTCACTTGTATTTATGAAAATACAAAATTGTGCCAAGGAATCTGTTCTAAGGTACATTGCACTATATCACTTTTTTGACACCTACTTCAAAATGCCTCTTCCTTCTGGTAAGGAGACACTATAGAGAAGCTATAAACTATTTGTTCTTGCTCACTTGGCAGCACATCATAGGACAAATTTTACACACAGATGACATTAAGTGGAATATCAGCATATACAAAAAAAACCAGAGAAAGGTCTTTCACATTTACCCTTCTTGTAGCTTTTGGCACTCGCAGTCAAGTGACACTACAGAAAGTACCCAGAGATCCTTTCAAAGTCACTTTAGCATTCATATTTATTGTGATTACTATTTTTCCCATGAATTACCTTTTTATTCCCTAATTAACCTGCCAGTTCCAACATCCAGTTGGTGCTCTCTGTGTTTGATTACTCTTTAGAAGGGCCTCACTTCCAGGATACTGGCAAGCAAAGCGCCTTGCCTCCATGTTAGAACACACATATCAAATCTAAATCATGCTCTTCATTGAAAACAGAGGAAAGTATTAGGATTAGAACTCAAATAATAGAAGGAAACTGAAAAGCTGCAATCAGTCTGCATATAAACCTATAGGTTTACTATTATCGGTTACTATTTTCAGAGTTACTAGTTTTGTAAATGTTCAGCTCAAACTGCTGAGAGATACTTGCAAAAAGTTCTTCTGAAAAAAAATCAGTACCCCATGTCTGTACTCCTACACTCAGTATCAGAGGACAAAAGCAAGATATATAGCAGTACAGTGACAGAAAGAGTTAAAACTTTTTCAAAATTCTACTAAAGGCATAGAATTAATAAAGAACACTTTTCCCCCTTCGAGATTGCTGGTAAAAAGGGTTTTTTTTTTGAAAGGAATTTCTACACTAGTCAGTTTGGTTTCTCCTTTTTGACAGAAAGTAGTATATATAACTGTATATTTTATATCTTTAAATATATAGATCACTGTCCAGGTTTTATGTTCCTTCCAAGAGATACTATCAAAATAATTGCATTTTGTGGTACAACAATGCTTATGACATTATCATGGTTTGCTCTCACTTAAAGGGCATTGATGATGCAAACCACAATGACACTGATAGCTCTGCACTCATTCCCTGAATTCCTTAGAAGGAATGGAGCTAACTCTTCACTGATGAAATCAAGGGGAAATCAGCAATGATAATTTTGGTCTGTTACCTTCAATACCTCAAATATTTTCTCCCATCTTGTATGTTCCTAAAGACTTACAGCTGTTCTCTGCTATGAACACAACTGCAATAATTTTCTGAAGTCCCATTAAAGGCTGTCTCATTAGATAAGAAAGACTAAAACCCAGCTCTCTGATTCTATTCTCTGACTTGGTGTATACCTTTGGATGACTTACTGGGCATCATGAAGTGTAAAAGGACTCGAAGTGCTTCCAGTTGTACAGAGAGTGATTTGTCATGTTTCCTCATGGCTTTTACAACTTCTGATACTGCTACTGTCATTACATCCAGATGAGGGAAACTGAAAATATTGTTTATAAAATAAATTGAAAGAATGCATTTCTAAATTTTACACATATTTGTCCTTAATTAACACTGTGTGATAACCCTTTGGAACACTGTAAATCTGAAACATAAATTAACCTGTGATACTTTTCTTCATCATAGCAAACTATTTTCATGCCATTCCATTAATTCAGTCCATGTAAATAATTGCATCCTAGCCAACAAGAAAGTAATATTAACAAAATGCTATTTTAATAATCAGAGGTATTTTTGTGGGAAATTTCTTATCTCTCAATGGAATTCAGTGTGGCTAAGAGAAGGAGAGATCACCCAGTGATCGTCTATTCAAATCTCACTGCTCAAGAACCATGAAGGGAAGAACATGCAGCTCCCTACACACACCCACTTGGGCATTTGACTACAGGGCATACAAAATTCCATGTCTTAAACAGGGCTGTCAGTCTCTGGTCAATTTTACTACCAGTCAACAACTTAAATGTAATCTCTCATGGCGCAGAATCTCAAAACCCTTAACCATGAAAGTGGACATGCATTTCTAATTCTATTACCTTCCTTCAAAAACATGATTCAGAATCCTGCAGGCACTTTCAACCACTTCAGGAGAATGTGGATGTTTCCTCATTATATCCAAAACATTCATATGTATGCCTTTTGCCAGAAGTGTCTTCCTAATATTTACTAAAACACAAAATAACAAGCACCCTATAAGTAAATCTTTGTTTTTGTGTAGTTCTCAAAATCAACTTTTTTTCTCTCCTTTTTTTTCAATGTTTTCACCTCACCAAACAGACATTATAGTATAAATTAAAATGGGAAAAAATTTGAGCTGAAGCTGACTTACGTTTGCATAGCTTAATCAAACACATTATAATTTCTGACTGTCTAGTAAGTTTCTATACATCTGCTATTTTTACTTAGGTGGAGTTAACATATGGGACGGAGAATGTATAGCCTCACTTATACTTTCAGAAATGTTTATTCTTAAACTTTTTCCTTGTAATTGCATTCTGTGCTCATGTAGGAAAGCTAGAGCTTAAAACCTTAAAAAAACCTTGTAACTTCCAAAATTAAACTTTAGAAATGAACTTCTATTTATTCATTCTCTCTATTTTGTTAAATAATTTTTTGCAAATTCAAATATCCAAGCACACATTGTAGCTATAATTGTAACTAATAAAAATTAGGACACTATTAAAATTATCATAGTATCTACCACCAAATCTTGTTATTCCCAGTTCAGTACATCCATTTTAGATGGTTAGTTCAAGCAATACTGCATTATGCCAGAAGGTTTTACTAAGTTTCTTTATGTCTATCATTTCTGCTGTAAGCACATTCATTCGGGGGAAAACAAAAAGAATAATAATTAAAAAAAAAAAAAGAAAAATTTGCTTTAGACTTCCAAAAGGAATCAGAGGCCCACTTGTCAGTAACATGTAATGAAAGCACCTGGTATATGACAACAGTATGCATACATTTATGAGATCTTTTTCTCAGTATAGATACATACTGATCTCATAAATAATTATAAAACCTTTTCTGTGTTAGGTTTTATGTACTTGGGTGGCTCAATAAACTGGTGATAAAACAATGCTTTCTCACCTAGAGAATGGTAATTAACTGCTAGGATTTTTCTTCCTATCTAGCCAGTGGTTTTCAACGTGCAGTCTGCAAACCACTTGAGGTCCATAACCATGTCAAAGGATTCTGTGAAAGTTATCTAATAAAAGCAGGCCAACTGTCAGTAGGCTTAAATACTCTACTCAGGGGTCCACATCTCCACTGAAAAATTTTGAGGGGGTCTGCAAATTGAAAAAAGTTAGGAAACCATGTTAGGGACATGATCAGGAGTAAAGCAGTCTTGAAAACTGTCATGCACATGCTTAAGTTTCTACACAATTTGATCCACTGAAGTTAACAGGACTGTGTTAAGCAAGAAAGTGATACTTGTTGGGCTGTGTTCCTTATTCATGTGATTTTTCAAGAAATGCTGCTCCTGACGAAATTCAAACGTGATAAATATTTAAACAAGCATACAAAGAGAGCACAGTTTTTTCATGTCTCCTGGTCCAAAAAGTAGCAATTGCAACACATAAACTGGCAGAGAGCTCTTTATTTCCTCATATTTTTTGATACTAGCCAACAGTAACTTTTTCAAAGGAAGGAATGAACTTCCTACTTATCACAACAACATAATATTCTAATCACAGGGAGTATTGTATTCATTCAACAGTACACTAAATTCTCTTTAATATTTTTGCAATAACTTGACTGAGAAAGAAATTATAATTAAAGTCCCTTACCATTTTGTTGTGACAAAATTGCCAAGGTACTAGCAGCTGCCCGAAACACTTCTTTGGAAGAGGAGTGCATCAGCATGGAGAGCATCACTGCTCTGTCTATTGGGAACCTTTCAGAGAGAGACAAATCACTGCACATTGACTGTATTACAGCAGTTTCTTAAAAAGGTATTACACAACATAATGAAAATTTCAGGTGATTGCTCTTGGTTTCTAATATGTTTCCAGAGCAACAGCTGACAGAAAACCCTTTTTAACCTATGCAACTTTGTCTAGTCGGAGTCTCACTGAATTCTATGGAACCATGCCTTCCAAGGGACCTGAGGTCCAGAAAGGGGTATGAACAGGCTTACAAAAATTGAGTGATTAAAATTTTAAGGAACTCTGAGAAATAAAGTAAAATGGAAATTTGTGTCTTATCCGTGCCCAGAAGATTCTCCCTAATGAGGTAACATTTGCTCTACAATGCCTTTTCATCTGTTTTGTGGGAAAATGAGCACTGCTTTTCTACACTCCTTACATGCTAGGTATCTTAATCTTGTCTGTTTTCCCAACTCTTGCATTCTTTATCCCTATTGCAACTGAAGACAAAATTCCTTATGAACTATAAAAATTAGCTCTAATAGGCTGTGTTCTGACCCTTTAAGAAAACACTAGCAGATTTTCCTGAGTCAAGGTTAGCACACTTTGGAAGAAACTTCCCAGGTGTGGTTGATCATCATGCATTTCACCTACTACAAAACTAAAAATAACTGAAAAATGAAACATCAAATGGCTTAATAACAGGCATTCATTTTTTTCATTTCCAAAAATCCAGTTTAAGACAACACTGACTGATTATCTCCATCTCCAATCTTCTCATGAAGGTTGCGTTGATACAGAAACAGATTCTTCAAAGCCCAGCATGCAGCCTCCTAAATATAAGCCAAGACAAAAAGATTAAGAAAATATATCCCTAGAAGATTAAAAATATGTGAAGAAACTTAAATAGTTTGAGTGCTCTTTAGTTCACAAAAGAGGCACAAGGTACTTTATGTAGAAATAGAACAAAATATACACTGTAACATTCTTTATAGCTCAGATAGGCCCGAGTTACAAACGTGTGACAGTCTCATTATTTGATTTGCATTTTGGTATCTATTTTAGGCCAAGATTAATTCTTCTGCTGATGGTACTGCTGGACACAAAGGAGGTATGTAAACAACAATCTTTGCATGGCCCAAGTTTCAGGTACAAGCCTCATCTTAACTACCTACAATTGATCTGAAGAAGTACTAAAACCTCTTGAGAAAGGCAAGAAATGAAAGATTTATTGTAAATCTAACCCAGACATTAAGGCCTTTTTTTTTGCCCAAGGATATGGATGAGAAAAGCATTTTCCTAAACATTTTATTTAATACATAATAAAGTCCTTCTATATTCCCCATCATCCATAACTTCTCACCAGCACATCTGTATTTTTTCGGTGCAGTTCTAATGCTCTGTAACATGCTTCCAACCAGCATAACTTTTCTTCCTCCTCCTCTTCTTTTCTTTCCTCTAAGTCCCGGTTTAAGAATATTGTTTCAGCTTGAAATATAAAATATTTAAAATAAATTTTTACTTTGAAAACAAAACACCTATGTCTTAAACTTTCTGTAGTCATGGAGGCACTCACACGGGCAACATGTGGAAATCAGTGGGAAGATAGGCCTTTTCTGAGAAGGGAGAAATCTTTTGATATAAACTCTGAGATAGACTTGGAAAATGTCTTCAAGGTTATAAAGGGAGTAAAAAACTTAAGTGTAGTGTAGTAAATGAATCACATAGTTACAGATCAGTCTAGGCTTTGGCTCTGAAAAGACTTGCGTGTACCTCTTTTTGTTGTGTATTTACAGACAGAATACCACAGACATAAAATGTAACTGTCAATCATTTGCATGGAACCACTTATTACAGAGCCATCTACACCCTGAAGCAATGTAGTTAAAAAACAAAATGCAAATTGCAGTTGCTAAGAGAGAAATATCTCAGAAAGTGCAACAGAATTTGAAATACATAACTTTCTACCTGTGATTTTTCAGCAATTAAGGGAAAAAAAGAGATACCAACACTGAGCATAATATCTGAGGCATAATGGAATGTGTACTGATTTCTAATCTTTGCTATTTTGGGGACTCTTACACAGCATTTCTACTGACTTTTATATGGAACAATTACTCAAGGACAAAGAGGATCAGATTCTTAGCTTTTTCCCATTAGCTAACTAATTTCTGTCTTAACTGTACTTGAGGAAAAGTTTACATCATTTATTTGATTTCAAAACTCAAGCACAAGTATTGATTTTGTGTTGCTATCAACTGCCACAATACAAGTACTGTCATACCTGGCAAACACAACATCAAATCAGTGCTGTCATCACTGGAGATTTTTATGTTTGGAAGGGACTATCCAAAATTTGTCTATGAATCAACAGTTTGCTCTGTTCAGATCTGTCAACATAAGTTACAAGCTCTGAAAACTGTGCAGATGTTGGGCATATGATACGAACACAGTCTTATCATAGTGAAACAGCAAACTGTAATCATGTAGGAAATCCAGCTTTGTTGAAGCTGTCCTGCCTGAGAACTTTTTTGTTAAAGAAACAGAGTTTGAAATTATAACAGGAAATTATTGGAATTTAAAAATTAACAAGTAAATAGAGATTTACTCACTTAGAAGAGCTAAACAACTGAGAGCTGCAGCTTGTAACTTTACATTTTCAGGATATGTTGTAACAGCCTTCACAATGACTTCTGGAACCTTATGTAATACAAGGATATTGAAAAAATTTCCTGAAACCAGATAAGATATCAAATCAATACAAACACATATCTAGAACTTTGCATGCATTTAACATAAATTTCTCAGCATACAATGCACAAACTTTGTAATAAATGTTGTTTTTCTTATTACAGGGCTTGACACAACAAAATTTTATTTGTGGAAAGAAGAGATTAATGATAAAAAAAGTTGGGATCTACATTTTTTGTGGGCCTTTTAAATTTTTTTTTAACAAGAGGCAGAGATTTAATGCAAAATGAAACACACACTGTCATCAAAATAAGAAAAATACAGTTGGTGTATCACATGCAGACTTCCTGCCAGGAAGCAGATGCAGTCCTGGTCCTGAATTCCTGCAATTATTTGATTTATCCTCTGACACAAGTAATTTAACTCTAGTTTACTCTCTGGTTTTGCCCTCATTAAATAAATCAAGGTTAGCATTATAAATATAGAATAGATTCCTTCTGGAACAGAAGAAAGCCTTTGGACAACAAATATATTTAAAGCATAACAATTATTATAAGTTGTACAGTATTTTGTTTTATAGGCTGAATATAAGGCACTCTCCAAAAAGCAAGCAAATTCAAATAACTTCCTTGTTTGGAAGTATCATGCAGAAAATAATAGACCAACACTCACTTTGTCAAATATGGTTTGACACCTATGGTTTCTATTTTGATATTCAATTTAATTTAAATCTTGATTAGAAAATATGAGAATCAGAGTAGTAATGTGAAAGACCAGTTGTGTGGTCATGTTATATCAGCATTGCTGTTTCTTAACATATTTTAAAGAAAAAGGTATGTTTGTGTAAATGCATTACTTACCTAAAGAAATTAATAAATCTAGGCTATGTGATGAGTAATTCTGTTGGACTTGTGCTGGCCAAACAAGTATCAGCCAGTTAAAATTCCAAACACAGTAAAATCTAGGATAGTCATTACCAGATTACAAGAACGTATGATGGTGATTTTGGAAGCTAGTAGATGCTAACTTTACCATTTCACTGCCAGTTAACATGGGTTTAGGAAGACAGTGTCCATCAGAATAATCTGGGAAGCAACACTGGCCATACACATGAAAATCTTCTAGACTATTTCCAGGAGCACCTAACAATTTCACATCTGTTCCCATAATTGCATGGTGCTGTGAACATTTCTTCCATAACTCTACTACAGTAGCTCTTTATTAAGATGAAGGGCTCAAAGAAGAAATGGATCTTGTGGCTACTTTTCTGCCACTCTTTGTTGTTGGTCAGCATAAACACATGGCAAACATCTGATTGAGACCAGGCTGGCTGCGCTTACAGCAAGACCAAGGCCTGTCAACCGAGTTGCTGTGTCCCTACAAGTGTTTGGTTTCCCTGCCTATCTTCAGTTAGCCTTGCACAGCAAACTGTTCAAGGTTAGCATCACCACTTGCCAAAAAATCCCCTGCAATTACCACTTCAGCAGTCACCACAATTTCTTAAAAATCTTGTCTCGCTTTCTGAAGGGGAATGGGAAATTGCTCTGGGTTGCACTCAGGTCTGATCTGTATTTTCGACCATATCTGCATGAAGAAGTGGAAACAGATGGTGAAAGGATGGGACCAACTTTATTATGGGGAGTCATGCACTGGTACCAGCATCTCCAGTAGCTTCAGGCCACCACCTGCAGAAATTGGGAAGTCTAACCCTTGATGAAGAAGAACCAGCCATGGAGTTGAGGGCTGCTCAGGCAGCTGCTCACAGTGGGTTTGTATGCAGCAGGGGGAAAAACATTTATTTTCATTTGAACTTCCTACTACGTGGTTCTTGGCAAGTGCTCAAATGGATTTATTACAGTCACAAGTGTGAGAACAGAGCTGCTAAGAGGCACAACTTTTTGCCACTGACATAATTTCTCTTGATGTGACACCAGCTCATTTTAGCCCAGACAACCAAAGTACTTTTGCTCAAATCAGGGCAAGTCCAGAACCCAGTGACTGATTCACTGCTGCAGCACGGGGGCCCCAAGACAGGCATCATCACTGTCAGGAATGCAGCACAGGTCTCTGAAGATAAATACATTGCAAAGAGAAAAGCTAGAGTTTTAGAGAATACTTTTCAGCTAATTCTGTAGCACCAGTTTTTTCTCACACGTTCACCACTGGCACTTCAAAAAATTAAATCTCTAAGTAATTTTCTCCTTTTTTAACTTTATTAACTTTATACAGAATTGGACCTACTGATTTCCCATTCTGCTATTGTGCTTCTCACCATTTTGTCTCATTACTTCCCCCTAACTTGAGTCATTTATGGCAGCTGCTCATTGCTACCTGTATTTACCACATAATGAGACCATATTGACTGTGGCCAGGGTTTTGCACCATTAGACACAAGGATCTATGCATCACCCTGAGGATTTGCTCGAACAGCAGCTGTTACCTGTAAATGCTCCCGGTTAATTCCAACTCTTACACAGTCAGAACACGCTGACTTTACATAAACAACTTTGTGAACTTACCCAACGTAAGCTTGTGCAACAAACAGCAACTCACTTCCTGAACTGTTTCACTACTGGGGAAACTTTTCATCGTTTCCACTATAACATTGTAGCAGCGAACATTTCCCGACATGAGCACTTCAACATTGCTGGCTAAAGGGAGAAACAGAAACAAAAACTGCTTCTTAAGAGAGAGAGGAAAAAAAGTTGACTGGATTCTAATTCAGACTTTAGTTAAATAGATTTATTTAGAGAACCGTGGCTATATTGCAGCTTTTATCTTGCACCTTGAAAGAAAGATGACTGTATTTCTTGATATGGTTATAAAAGACATATGTTCAGACTATGAACATTTGGAAACTATTCATTAAAAGAATGCTTTCTCACCTAGAGAATGGTAATTAACTGCTAGGATTTTTCTTCCTATCTACCCAGTGGTTTTCAATGTGCAGTCAAAATTCAAATTAACATTTTTGGTTTTCTCCCATTCTGTATCAGGCCATTTAACAGAAACCTCCTCCCAAACTAATGTTAGGTAGATTTTTTTCTTAAATGTGAACAAACTTTGTATTTTATAAATACTATATCGACCTTATAAATGGTGTTTCTAACATGATTGTGATTAAGCACACATTTTACAATATTTCAGTAATACTCCCAGGGACATAAAAGTAAGAAAAAAATTACAATTTTTTCACATAAAATTTATTCTGTAGTAATTTATTTGATTTAATCATTGAGTTCTGAGTTTTCCTTCTTTTTTTTAGGGGGCAAATTAGGAAGCTATTATTCTCATATGAATTAGTTCTACTGAACACCTGTTGTGTACTGAGGGTACTGAAATTTTCATCTAATATTCCTGCAATGTTTTGAAAGCCATTGCACATCCTGTATTTCACAGAATCACACAAGGTTGACATTGGAAGGAATAGCTAAAAGGACACTATGTTGAACCCACACGTTCAAGCAGGGATGCCTACAGCAGGTTGTCCAGATGGCTTCTGAGTATTTCCAAGGATAGAAACTTCACAGCCCCTTCAAGAAAACTGCGCCAGAGCTTGGTCACTCTCACCCTGTTTACTTTTTATTGCTCAGGGCTGGTACAGAAACCAACAGGACAATCACATGAGCCCATACAAAGACAGAATGTATCCATTCCGACTGAGGACAGAGTGATCCCACATACAGTAATTCCAGGCAAAACAGCATCATGGTAGTCAAAACACAGTGTATGAAAGTAGTATTGTAGTATTTCTATCCAGGGTATGAGACAGAATATGAACCCAAGAAATCTTGGCCAAAATTCTGGCCCAAATGAATGAAAGGGAGCCCTGTCACTGACTCCAAGGGAGTTAGCATTAATCTGCTGAGATCTATAAATTTTCTTAATTGTTCTTTCAACAGCTTGGCTTCCCTGGATACAACATAAGAGAAATATTCACAATGGTATTATTAAAGATAATTACCCTTTTTAAAAGAGCAGCAAATCTTTAAAATAATACATCTCTAAATATTAAATAATGACAGCCTACCGAATGAAAAAGCAAGCCCTGAGTGGGAAGCATTTCTGAAGCACTCTATCTGATAGTGAAGGAAGGTACCTCTCAAATGCTTTAACAGGACAGCAAGTTATCATGTCATTCTCAACTGAAAGCACACATTCCACAAAACAGTATTGCATCACCCCACAGTAAGTTATGATTTCAAAGGTGAAACTTATGAATATAGTAAAAGAGTCAGATGATTCCAAAATTGGTCACTATGAAGATGGCATAATGAACTGCATCTTGAAATCTGAAATATCCAAGCAACGGCACATCTGCAGCAAGTCTCCATATGGCAGAACAAGTCAGAGAAAAAGAGGTGGAACAGATCTCATTTAATCTTCACCACCAAAACTTGGTCATCTAGGTTCTCTCAACAATTGATGATGAGATCTGAGCACTCTGTATAGCAACTCATCCCAGCTGGTTTAGGCTTAAGTAAATTTCCTTTTGAGGTGACTGTTTCTCCCTACTAAACAGAGCCCAAGCCTGGCTGGCTCCCTATGCCTGCCATTTAGATGGGTAACATTCTGTGATCCACCACTCCACTTTGGAGGACAGTCAACAGCAAGGCATTTTTCTCACACCACAAATACTACTGAGATTTAGGAGTTCTTATACAGCACTGGAATAAACTCTTATCCTACAATTTCTTATAACATGAGCCAGAACCAAGTCTAATTATGTACTAATAAAAGAAGGCATAGTGAGGTACCCATTGAGAATAGAGACTTGAACTTCAGGGTATGTGGAGACATTTTGCTACTTAGTAAGTTACAGTGTGTACTTACACTGAATTATCTCCTCCATGGCGGCCTTAAAGGAATATATTTTGTTGAGTTCTTTATGGATGTCACCACCCAAGAGTGTGAGTACCAGCTTTGCACATTCATGGCAAGTAGTCTCTGTTCCTCTGGCTAGTTTTAATCTTTCATATTAGAAATGAGAGTATTAAATACCTACTTTAGAGCAGGTATTTTTCATGCCTTCTCTCGTTACACTTTGTATAACTACTTACTGTTTTGAAAAGGACTTAAAATCTGGCATCCTCTTCCCTAGAAAACAGCAGTAACTTCTGGGCTAGGGTAAAATTATTTCTCAAAGAACGCTAAACTTTTTAAACATAAACTGCAATAGCAAAAATTTTGATAACCAGGAACTTGATAGCTTGGAGTCTGATGAAATGTGGGACACTTGTTCTAGTTCTTATTCAGTGGGCATTCATGGGGCCAGCACAGTTCCTACAGAGCCACACAGGACGTGCAAACAAGGCTTTGTAAGCAAACATTTGCAGGAGGTACTACATTATGCACCTCATGAAAGACATGGAGAGCAAAACCCTGCTCTATGCTTCCCAAAATTTGTCAGCAGAAAGCTGCCTCTGTGTCAACAAGATCAGACTGTTGTCAACAAATTGACACAAATCATCAAATACATTTCTCAGGATCTGATTTTGCATAGAATAGGGACTGCTGTTACTGGAAGACAAGAGATAACAAAGACATTTTCTTCCGGTCTTACTGCACAGCACCTGAGGACACTGTAAGACTGTCACATGCACAGTGCTACCAATGCTTGCCATTGCAGCCACCACTGAAGGACCACAGCAGGTGTCTCAACTCAGATATGTTTTCCCAGGCCTGGCCACTGAATTTGTACAGGCAATTTTCCCTTGTGGGTCAGACTTTGCCAAGAATATTCTTTACCTGTGACCCGAACTCACTGAAGATTTATTTAGTCAATAAATATAGCTTATTTTTCAAGTAATAAAAGACGACAGGGCAGGGTCTTGAAACTTCAGTCTCTACAACCATGACAAGCATCTTTGCTACCACTTACTCCAAGTGGAAGAAAGTATTTTTCTGTTATTTAGGAGAGATTTATGCTTAATGGTTAAATATATTAAAAAAAAAACCAAAACACATTTAAAAAAAAGGGCATTTCCCCAAGAAAACAGGAAGGTGATTCGTCTGGCAACTCCCAACCAGTTCTCAATGATTTTTTGTAATCACACAAAGGTTAATTTTTACAACCACAGAAAACATGAGCTGATGCACACTGTGAGAGAAAAGGAATTGAAAATAACTTCTAATACTTACGTGGACCAGCTAAGGAATGTAATGAATAAAGTGCAGGAAGAATCACCTCCTCTTTCTCTGGAAACTCTTTAAATACTTTCAGTATGATCATATGATCTTTGCTTTCAACAAATTCAGTCAGCTGCTCTTCTGGAACTAAATTGAAAGGCAAGAGATACAGTATGTTTTGAGAAAGTAATAGTTATCCTGGTACATAATTAGAAAATATAACTGTTTTTATCAAGTTTCCTTGTATTTATTTCCTGTGTTTCACAGAAAGAAAATTACTCTCCATACACATAATCCTTCATGATTATGGCTTTTTAAACTATAAACTGAGCTACTTTATAAACACCTTTTTCTAGCTTACACTTTACGTAATTGAGTTCTGACTTTTAAATGCTACCTTGTGAATCTGTATTTTAGAAGTCTTTCAGCCTTTTTCACAGAATGGTAGTCCAAACCAAGTTTCCACAGACAGTCCAAGCCAAGACAGTATATATGTGAGGGAAAAGCTAAGCATATAGTGAAAAAAAATAGGGAATGCCATTTTGCATACACTGATTTTTTTTTTAACGGACTTCTTTTCATAAAGGCACACTCCAATAATATCTTACCTTAATGGCTAAAGGTTTTTCCCTTCCTGGCCTCTGTTATTCATACTGACATAACTGTGTGGCTGTGCAATGAACCAGACAAGGGAACTGATCCAGGATGAGAAAGAGCACCTTTTAAATTTCACAAGCAGAATTGTTTTCTGAATCTGGTTCAATATAAGGGTATGCAAACATCCACATAACAAAAACTGACAATGTGGCTCAGAGGTAGAGAAAATGAGGCAGGAGCAGCCTAGGAACTTGTCACATTGGTGCTGCTATCAAGAAGAAGGTATGCAGGTCTGTACCTGCAGTCAGATCTGTGAAAATCTGGCACTAACAAAAAACATGCACAGAAAACATAGAAGTTCAGACCTTTGTGGAGACTGAAGAGAAAATATAGCAGGGTGAAAGTATTTAAGGACAGGAAGAAGAAAAGGAACAGAGAAGATAATTCCAAGCACATATGTGGGAGAAAGACTTAAAAAAGCAATATAGAATGGTGCCAAAAAGAACCAATCTGAAGAACTGAAGACTATCTTTGAAGTAAAAGAGTACAGCAGAGTGACAGCATTTCTCAATATTTATTTTGAATCAAAAAACTCAATTCAAAGCAAAGGGACTACAACAAAGGGACTTCTGGCTGTAACATGTACAGTTTCTGAGGTTTCTGCTAAAATGCAATACATGGTGATTTCATTTTTCAGAATAAATCGGAATATTGTATGGGCACATGATCACCTTTTAGCATTGTCAGGGTAAAAAGCAGAACGAAGTATTTTTCTAAAGTATAAACATTTTTTTTTTATTTTAGAACTATCCACATTACTAAAATTTACCAGTCTCAAATACACAATCCTGTCTTTGAGAATTAAAATCAAACGTCACTAGTCTTTATTCCAGTTACTGACCAACGTTAAATCCCATCTTTTCAGTTAACTCTGGAGTTATAAATGAAGGGACATTTTGATTTTTTTAAAGACAGCATATTCATTGCTCTAATTTATAGAATTTGTGATATTGCTTGGAAAGTCTGTTTTGTGCTAGCTCATTTAAGAACAGACATAATCCACAAACCAATCTGGAATGCAAAAAACTCATTTATTGCATTTAAATTAATACCTGTCATCCCTCCCAAGCCATACATTTTCCTAACATCATAAACTACAAGATAAAATACCTTTCTCAAAAAGTTTGTGCAACGCTTTACATCCATGCTGCTGGATCTCTTCATTTTTAGGGAAGGTGTGCATGGCATTAAATACCAAGGAAAACACATCCACCTCTTCTTCCAAGAGCAGGAAAGCAATTATGTCTGAAGAGCAGAAGAGATTACATGTTGCACTGATTACTTCTCAATATTTTAACTGAAACACCATAAAATCCAAAATTCTTTAATACTGTCCTTAAAGTTTACTCTGACAGTTCAAATCCAGCTTTATATAACCCATAACAAAGTTATCTCTTTAAGTAGCATTTTACAATTGTACTGATGTTCTAAAACTTTACCACCAAAAGACAGTTCATACCTACCTGGTAAAAAAAGGTTCAAAATAGTACTCATATTATTTGTATACAAGTACAAATGACAAGTGACTTCATGGAGTTAAACAGAGAGAAAAATCCACTCTTCTGTATATAGCCACACATTTCATATCAGCTCTGTTTTAAAGGCTTAGATGAAATAGGAAAGTAAAGCACACAATACCTGACGTGAGGAGTAGATTTAATGCTTTTAGTCCTATTACTGAAAGATTTATATTTCCTTTGTGGACTGTAAGCATTTTAAGAATCTGCCTAAAAATTAAAGACAAAGAAAAGGAAGAAAAAGAGTTATAACTAAAGAAATATTGACAACTACTTAGAAAATTGACATTTACTTTGAAAACAGAAGTAGTTACAGAAATTAGCAAAACCTTAAAAAGCTCTCAAATAATTTTTAAAAAAACCTTTATTTCAGTTTATATTTTTTCAAGTTACCAATGAAGTAATATTGGAATTTCATCTATGATCATAGTTCATTAAAATACTGATGTATAATTTATCCAAATTACTTTAATATTCAGTCAGTTATAGAAATTAATTCTGTGGGGTCATTTAGGAGGTGGTTACCCTCCAGAGCACCAGTCTGTGGAGCAACACAGTGTGGCTAACACAGCACTGCTCTGCTTGCACCAAGAGCTCAGTTTACACTGCTCAACAAAGGGTTTGGTGGAAGAGAAGCAGCAGTTTCCCAGATTAAGAACTTCAACAGCATCTTGATGAACCCTACCCTACATTTCAGCCCTACAGCACTTACATGATGCTGGACAAATCACCAAAAAGAAACATTTCCTAGGCTGCCAATTGCACACTGTACTTTCTGTAAGTCTGCTTTGTCTTGTTAAACAGAGAGAGCCAAGCAATGCCAAATACTGCAAAATTCAGGTCATGTACCAAACTGGGCACTTAAAAATCAGTAGGTATTTTCAACATATTTTACTCAAATTATGATCTGTAAAATAGTGAATAAAAATCTGTAACACCTCTTAAAAAAAATTAAAAGCATTGATAACACACTGAATGAAGCATATATCAAAATGGGGGGGGAACTCATTAAAAGACAAATTAAAATGCATAGACTTACATACAAAAAACCAAAGAAACTTTATTTTTTTTTACTTTTCCTTATTTTAGAGAGCTTGCTTTGGCAATTTTATTAATCTTCAAATGTGAGTCTTTGCATATATAATATCTAATAAAAATAGACTGTGCAGTAGTGTGTAATACTTAAGATGATATTCTTGAGCTGTCTTGAAAAACATAAGCAGCACTTGAAGTTTCATCCAAACTCCACACCCCAGCTCTGGCAGTGATGTTCTTTGCCTTGCTGAAATCTAAATTTATAAGCTGGAATGAATGTATCACTGTTTTCCCTTCATACTATGATGCTGCTAGTTTCTCTCTCCTCTGTTGTAGCACTAGTGTTGCAGCTATGATGACCAAAGTAGACATGAGAGGCAAAATCTGATGAGAGGTATATCAGTTATAGGTATAACATCAATTTTCCAGATTTACTTTTAGAGAATTCCCTCCCATATATCCTCCCATTTCAATTATAACCAAGAAGAAGGATGTAAACCTTTCTAAACTTCTTCTGCTGCAGGAAAGTTTAACATAAGAGATTACAAAACATCTCATGAAGTCTCTTTAAGCTGGAAAGAATGCAAATACACTGAAGAAAATTATCTATCTTTCTCTTCACAGTGATAGCAACTACTTAATTATTTATTAATAATATTTATTAGTTTGTCAAAAATACTCAAATCAATAGCAAACTACCATTTGTAAACATAATTGCAGTGTAGTCAAGTTGGATCATAGCTGAGAGACAAAAGAAAGAAATGCTTTTTCTAGTTTAATAGTTCTATTCTCCCAAAATAGTTACACATACAAAAGGGAAAATCTCTTGCAAAAAAAATGACCTTTTCTTCTCTATTGTAACTGTTTCCTGCCTTGCTGTAAACAGCATGTATTCATTATGGTGTTGATTCACTGCAATTCCAGTACAATCCATGCTCAAGGAACATGAGACATAATTTGGTTGCTGGTTGCTCTGCCTTTGGCACTGACAGAAATACCTGAGCCCACTTCCCCACTAAGCCTCTCCACAGGAAGGAAAACTGTCAGCATGTCAGACAGGGATACACAGTTGGCTAAAATATTGGTACTGAGAAGGAATTGTGTACAGCAATGGTATCACCAGATCTTCAGTGAAGTTTGAGTTTGAAAAGGATGCTTTGTTAACTGCACACACTGCGTGGGTGCTGAGGAGGCTGTAGGAAAGATCAGTCCCAGAAAGCAATTTTTCTGGGACCTGAGAATGAGCACCAGTATCTCCAGCTCTCAGGATAACTTTCAGTCAATTAGCAAGCTTTTAAGCTGCCAAAGAAATTGTAACCAGCACGCGCAGCTTCAGCTCCCTTATTTCTTGCTCATGAAAAGCAACCCCAATTTTGCTTTCCGCAAAAACTGCCAACACATCTTTCAAGGGAGTTCATTCCCCTACTGACCATGTATTCTAGCCACTACAAAATAAACAAACCCCCACAAAATCAAAATGCATCTTCATGCTATTTTTCAACAGCAACCTTTCCAAGGAAGGGTGTGGTAAGGACTATGGAGGCAGATTCATGGAGTTATAAGGCTGTAAGTGCTTGCTACTGTCATTATCAGCCTCGAAGGCAGAAATCTGTCCAAGAGTGAGAGCACCTAGCCAAGCCCTCAAACCAACCCCAATGTGAATCGTGCCTACATCTACAACTAGCATTTGTGCTACTGGGCAACAATTCAGCCAATCTATGGGGTGTGCATCCCATCTAACCACAGACATCCAAAAAACACTTGCTTAGGCTTCCTTTGACAAATGATGGACGACTGCTGAACAAGTCCAAACTACAATTTGCTCCATTTACTAAAAAGACAGAACAAACAATCCTTTCTGAAGGTAACTGTATCCACTGAATTCACAGGTAGCTGAGGTGATCAGTGTAAATACTTACCTTTGGACAATAAGAACAGGTGCGACAAGACCTCCTCTTCCTGATTTACACTACTTTAGGTTTGTGGATATAATTCTTCACATTTCAAAAAACACACGAACATCCAGGTAATATTGCCACTGCCAAAAAGGTTACTTAGGATTTTTTTTTAATGTGTAAGTGGAATTTTCAATATTTCAATTTGGGCCCTTTGCTTCTTGTTCTGTCACTGAGTGTCATTAAAAAAAGGCCTGGCTCAATCTCCTTTACTTTCTTCACCACGTATTTAAATACATGGATAAGATCCCTCTTTGCGTGTGTCACATTCTGAAGGCTGAAGAAATGCACAAAAATCTGATGCAACAACTTTATATATTTCATTGCATATATATATGCTTCCAAAATGACCAAGCATTCTGGCAGACTCTTTGTATACAAAATACTTACTGGTGAACACCCAGTACTTCCCAGTCCTTCCCAACATCCTTAGGAGCTATGTTTTGTAGAGTACTTGGACAAATTTCTATTAATTTACAAAGAAGTGACCAGCCCATCTGTAAAACAAAAATGCAGCTATTTTAGAACAGACATTCTGCTTAGAACTTCTACATTGTCTTCCAATATCCTTGATTTTGCAAGACAGCTGTTCTGTTACCTAGCTAATTCAGTAAGGGAAAATTAATTAACACAAGACAAATGGCAGGGAAAGTCAAAAGATGGAAGTAAAACATACACTAATGATTCTGATTGCATTGCTTACAGGAACACATCACTCCCAATCTGCTTCAGCACTGCTTGAGGACAAAGGGCACAGAGTCAAATGAGTTGCTGACAGACAGAAAGAGATGATGTGATCCATAGTATGAGATCACTGGCCAGGGAAAACCCCTGCACTACTGCAGGTGAATTTTAATGAAAAAAAAGTGTTTTCATAAGAACCTACTATTTAATTGCAAATTGTAATGATAAAGTATAGGTTTTTAAAGGTCTTCAATGTTTGAAATGGCAATGAGATATGTAAACAGTTACCATACATTTCATATTCTTGCCATCTTACTCTCAGTACTGTGTGCTTTTAAAATGTAACCAAGGCAGTAGAAGTTTTGAGATCATAAGGAATGAAAGACTAAACCCAATGTATTTGTTCTTAATAACTACCTATTCCATCCTAAGCAAATTCTTTGACTTTCAAATATCTGTAAATAACGTCAAAAGCTAAAAATGCTCCTGTTTGATCTTCTCTATTGGAGAAATCTGCTCTCTATGAATATTTACAGGCTGATATGACTGAATAGGCTGCAGTGAGGAAGCAGTAAGCAAAATCTGTACAAAGAAATAACTGATGAAAGAAAATGCCTCTGTATTGAAAGAAAAGTAGTGAACTGTGAAATGTCAAGTCAAGATGAAGCAGATTTTATAAAAAGGAATTATAACAAGGCATGTGAGTTTCCTTGAGCCTATAAGTAAATAAGAAAGTGGAAGAAGGCCTCTGTGCTTTAAGAATAGAGTCAAGGCAGAAGATATCTCACAAAGACTCTCTCTCTACATAACTGGATCACTTTTTCATAGAAGAGTTACGTAAAGCAAAGAGGTCAAGATGGGACAGCCAACAACAGGAATGTAAACAACTACCTCCAAAGAGTTTAACAGCCAAGTTCATATAAAGTGCAAGATCCCTAACCCTCAATCAGTAAGACTAGAGACATGAAATTACAAGCCTGGTAGTTTAGAGTCTCCCACAGGAACAGCATAAGCTTGAATTTAGACAGCTTTCCTGACAGCTTTGTAGAGTGTGCAAAAGGTGATGTAACTCCCTGGGGACTGGAATTCTGCTTTTGTCATTCACATACTTGGTTGCAGTGTAAGCACAGCCCATATCTGCAGTACTTTTGTTTCTGTTTCAGTTTAGATTTGCAGAGACAAACATATTAAGCCAATTACAATCTTAACGTCTGCAGATTGAGCTTGACTATGAGCCAATTTCCATGCACTTCTCTTCCTTGGACAGCAAGCTGCCTTGCCCTGCATGAGACTACAAATCACTGGACATTCAGGGTGGTCTGTGTAACTGTATAACTGAGTCCTAACTAAATCTAGGTACAATGAATAGTCTTAGTAACAATTAGTCCAAGATGAGGATATGTAAGTTCCTATTTCCATATTCCAGGCAAAATAGAGTTTATTGGTGACAGTCAATCAGGAACAAATTTCAAAAACATTGTAGAGGTGATTATTAATTGATAAACTGCTTACACCTTAGAAAACAGAGCGTCCTAACTGTTCTTATAAAACTTAGAATCTGATGAAAACTTGCTTAATTACTTTAGGAAATTCCTTTCTGTATTAACTGTTTCTGATGAATTTTATATTCCCATTGAACATTTTTATTTGGATTGTTAGGACTCCAAGTATTGACAAATATTTATCAGAACTGTGGATCTAGAGAAGACGAATGGAAACATCTGACCTGCTGGTATGTGGTCTATTTTACAATATTAAAATCACAACCTGACGTAACAGAGAGCTTATTAGCTTAGTAAGAAAGCAAGGGTCTTTTAAATCAGAAATCCTAAAGGTTACAAGGAAGGGAAATAAAGCAAAAAAAGATGTCCTTATAAAGACTTAAACAGGTCCCTATATACAGAAACAGTCGGTAGCAGCAATGAAACTCATTATTTTAAAATCAGACCCTTTTTGTTGCTAGCATGCAATTAATTTATATTACATTAGGTCTCACCATCTACGTAAGACAATAAAGCTCTGCTGACTGCTTTTTACTCAAGTGTACCCCTATTTTGCTCTAGAGTTTCTAAGCTGCTCCAATCATTGCCAGAGAAACTGCAGAAAACTGCCCTATTTACTTAAAGGCATATATTTTACTTACACGAACTACTGGCTTTCCACACCAATACCTTCCTATTTCTGAAGGAGCTTGCAGATTTATGCCTGCAGTCTGACTTGGGCCAGTAGCTGCAATATTGATCTACTAGGCAAATTAACCCTGTACAAGTTAGTGGAACAGCAGCAATCCACGATGCTTTGTAACCAGTTAAGGAGGGGAGGTAAAGAAAATTCTCATTTCATGTATGTCTCTGACTGTGTTTATTCTCTTAGGTCATTTCATTTTTATACAATGTCAAAAGTAAAAGGAGTATGATCAATTATTTATTCAATTAAAAATCATTAAAAGTGCAAAGAGACTGCACTGAAATCAGGACCTCATTATTTCGCCACTGCTGTAAAGTGAGAATTTATTCACAAAGATTACAAACAAATAGCAGTGAATGAAGCAAGAAGACAGAGCTCTACTTACATAGTGTGAGTGTTTGTAAACATCAGAACAGAATGTGAAAGAAAAGCTGCCAAGACATTTTATGAGGAATAGGATTTGGGCTTTGCACTGGCTATGAATTTCCCACTGCAACACAACATAGTAATGCAAAGAAGGTCCAGAACTTCTAAACCTAAACACTGTATGACTGCAAATGTAGGCAGGTAGAAGATTAAAAATTATTCTAAAATTCTGCATTAGAATGAGGTATTTTAAGAGAGTTAAAATGAAAGTTAATCACTATCTTCCTTATGCAATTCTGAGAGTCTTGTGCTATCGTTTCACACCTACTTCTTGTAATCATTGATGTTTTACTTCCAGGTTTAGACTTCTGGGCAGAGGCTTTATAAACTAATGAGCTTTATCTTGAAAATAACTGCTGATCCATATTCCTGTATTTGTTAACACCCTGATAATCAAATAGTAAAAAAAGTAAAACCTTAAGACACTGCAAAAATATTTAGTCTTCAAAAAACTCCCCAAGATCATTGTTATTTCAGATTAATCACTACAGAAATACTACGTGTCATACTTAATCTGGATTTTGGGCTTTTGACCTCTAGCTAAGGTCTAGTACACAGAAAAACCCCCAAATCCAAAACCTTAAAATATATTATTATTATTTAAGAGGCATTTGCAATATAATTCATGTTTTGCCTTCCAGGTGAATTGAAAAAACCTCAAAACATGCCAAAAATATTGTAACTATATAAATGGGCTTAATAACCAAAAAAAAAAACAAACCCAAACAATCATGTGAGTTGTACAGAAATCTGGAGCTTATAAACATCCTCTACACATAGCACAGTCAGATACTTAATATATGCCTGCCAGGAAGGAGCTGTTTTGTATGACAAGTCTGGCAGCTGTACCATAAGTATAACATCAAACTCTGCAAGTGCCACACCTAGTCCAAATGGGCCAATGTTAAATTACAGGAGCAGGCAGGCAGAACCTTAAATTGCAGAACTTACACTTAGCTAAAATATTCCCCCCGCCTTTAAAAAAACTGGGCTAGCACAAGTCTTAAGGATATGGCCACATATATGTGAATTCACACTATAAAACCGTGCTTTTCAGAAATGTGTCTAACCAAAATTCAGTGTGGACACGTCAAAATTATATTAGATAACATTATTGGTAATTTAGAACCCTACATTACACAGTATTCACGTGGCTTAATTTTTATTTTCTATTTCGCCTCCTTCTGCGGGTAAAAACAGAGACGCAGCCAGTGGCGTCTGCAATAAGTTGGAACGCTGGGTCCCTTTAAATGCCAGCGATGACAGCGCCCTTCTACAGCTCAGAGCACTTCATGAAGCGGCCCAGGATACAGACGGTAAGTTAAGGAGAACTCAACAAGCGGAACAAGAACTTTTATCCCGGGAAGGGCCGCGCGCTCGCTCATCCCGCGGAGCGCAGCCGGAGCAGGGGAAGCGGCCCCGGCCCCCGTCCCGCCCGGCCCCTGACCTGCTGCACGCCCGCCGCTCCCGGGTACAGATCCACCACCAGCAGCAGGGGCACGTGGACGTTTTTGCCGCTGAAGAGCCGGGGAGCTGTGAGGAGACAGAGATAGACAGAGATACCGCGTTACCGACCGGCGGCGGGCGGGGCGGGACGGGACAGGGCAAGGCAGGGCAAGGCAGGGCAGGGCGCTCACCGCTCTGCCGGGCCGCCAGCTCCAGCAGGTCGCTCAGGGTCTGCACCAGCGTCTCCAGCCGCTTCCTCTCCTGGACGTTTTGAAGCCGGACGACCAGCTTCCTCAGGGCTTGTTCCTCCCACGCCACCGCCTCCCCCTCCTCGGGGCCGCTGCTGGCCATGGCCGACCGCTGCCGTCTCTGCGCCCATCCGCCGGTCGGCGGGACGAGCTCAGGGCTGGGCTGGGCGGTGCGGGCCTGTCCCGCTGCTGCAGCCCCGCACTGCCGCCGCCCGGCCGCCGTCACCCGGCCCTCCCGAGCCGCCCCTGCCGCGGCCTCCGGCCCCTCCCACGGCGCTGCTCCATGGACACGGCCAAGGACCGGCCCCCGCGGGCGGGCGGCCCCCGGTAACCCCTGGGAAACGCCCGGGGGCCTCGCGCAAGCGCCCGGCAAGCAGAACAGACCCGCAGGCGACTCCCCCTCACAGTGATTGAGGAAACAGCTGCCCAATAGAGCTGCCGAGCTGGTCCGCCCAGCAGGGCCTCGGTATAAAAATCGGCCAGGAGGCGGTGTGGAATGGGTGGTTTTGGTTTCTGGGTTGAGTGGGCTTCGGATCTGTGACCCTGTGGGATACCTACACTGAGGTAGTCTGTTCCTGAAAGGTTGCGCCCTGTGGGAGGGTGTGGAGTTAAGCCTTAGACGAAGGGAGGGGTGAGGTGAAGGTGTTTTAAGCCTTCATTTCCATCTCTAATTGACCTACTCTAATTTGTTTGGCAATAAACTAATTTCCCCCAGTTGGGTCTGTTTTGCCTGTAATGGTGACTGGTGAATGATCTCTTCCTGACCTTATCTTGACCCATGAGCCTTTTGCAATGTTTTCTCTCCCTCTTCTAGACAAGAGGTGAGTTAGAGAGTGACTTTGCTGAGAAGCTGGTGTCCAGATGGGATCAACCCACCACAGCCCTTTTTGGTCCCCACCACATTGCTCTTGCCTAAAACCACAGATGTTTGAAATCTTCAGTGTGTATCTTCTATACGCCTTGATAGGAAATATTGTGTAGTTGAAGTCTCTCTGCTTGTTCCAGCTCACAGCTGGCTTGAAGTCCTGCGTCACTTGTAGTTCCTTCAGTAAATAATTTGTTGCAGTTGTAGATTCCTGAGCTAGACAGCTTGAGCCTGAGTTCATGTTTCCTTGTCTTTCCACTTATGTTGGCAAAGAATAAAAAACTGTGCTAGTATTTCTGAGGTTCCTGAATAAATACAGGAGCTAGCTTCTAGAGATCAGATGTCTCAAACACTAATCTTACAACATGTCTCCCAAGGTTCATTCCTCTGCAGGTAGCAGTTCCCTGGAGTGCTGGTTAGAAAGGATGCCAGCTTCTGTTAAGTCTCTGGAAGTCTGGTAGAATTTGACAAAAGTCTTCTGAAGGATATTAATTAGTTAGACAAGAGGAGAATGGAAAGAATGAGGTAGTCTTGGTAAGCATCTATACTGTAGTTTTCCTGGATTTTTCTAGGAAAATTCAGAGAAGATATTACTATATTTTCACCAGAATGAATGGGGAGAATGGGTTCAAATTCAAAACCACTAAGTTTAGGTTGAACACTAGGAAAAAATTCTTTACTGTGAGGGTGGTGACGCACTCTAACAGGCTGCCTGGGGAAGTTATGGATGTCCCATGCCTGGGGATGCTCAAGGTCAGGTTGGATGGGGCTCTGAGCAACCTGGTCTAGTGGAAAGTATCCTGGCTCACAGAAGAAAGGTTGGAATGAGATGGTCTTTGAAGTCCCCTTCCAACCCAAACCGTTGTATGATCTGTAGAAGAGATTAACAGTTGTGACTGAGCTGTCTTGTGTTGATGTCTGACAGGAAAATTGAGGTCTGATAGTAAAGTGTAGTTGTCTGAATGTCATTCTTATTAGTGCATGAGAAAATGGCAAAGGACTTTACCTCTGGAGCACTTATTAAATGTTTTTCTGCTCTGGAAGTTTCATATATTTCTGATCTCTTTCTAATGTTCCATCAGTGAGTGTGAATGGCTTATCATGAAGACCACAGCAAAGGACCCCAGATCTTTAACTAATTTAAATAATTTGTTCTTTTTCTGTTGGATCTCAGTGTGTTCATTCCACATTTTCTGTTCTCTATCAGCTGTAGAGTGTTGTGTTGTTTTATGCACATAGTTTGAAAAGACTGTGCAGAATCACAGAATTAACTGGGCTGGAGAAGACCTTTGAGATCATTGAGTGCAGCCTATGACTAACACCACCTTGTCAGCCAGACCATGGCACTAAGTGTCACATCAAGTCTTTTTATTTTAAACACGTCCAAGGACAGGGACTCCATTTCTTTTTTGTTACAGGCCACTATTCCACACCATAGAGTCTTCTGGTTCGATACAGCAATTTCCATGGCCTCGTCATCCAGTGTATAATGCATATTGTTATATTTTCTTGAAATCAGTGTAGTGTTATGTATGAATGGAGGATGCATTGACCCTTAGAAACTTTCTAAGTGAACACAGTGTTAGATTTGAGTCTACTGTAACTGTATTTTGTTTTAGCTCCATGTAGAAGTTGATTGGGGTAGGAGCTTCTGTTGGAGTAAGGCTGCAAAGGGGACTCCAAAGGAAGGGGCAAGCTGCTAGAACACACACCAGAAGACCCTCAAGAATGTTTCTTGAGTTATGGCCCATGTCTCGGCCTAAGGCTCATCCCATTCCTAGGATTTGTTTTAAAAATGAAATCCAGGTTGATTTGGGTTGTAAAGGGGCCATTTTTGCCTTCTGTTCTCAGTCATCTGTCATCTGTCTCTTCTGAAAATAATTTTCTTGTCTTGGGCCCATTTTCCTCTCTTGGCTACATATATTTTCATGTTTGGAATAAAATCTTCTGTTTCATGTTTTAATTCAGTCTGTCCTTGATATTAGCCATCTCTGATTGGCTTTTGCTATCAGCTGTGTAGCAGGTCTGTCATTTCTCCACCCTTCCTAGTTTGGGTATTGACACTGATTTAAATGTTCCCTGGTGCTTATAGGGTGAGATATCAGGATGCAGAGAGAGATTCTGGGTCAGCTGTGAAAGGATTGTATGTTGCAGTGAGATACAAGTATATTTCAGAACTGAAACTTCATCTTTTTGACAGGAGAGGGAGGCTGTGTGCAAGGAAAGACTGTAGGCTGTTGTTTCTGCATTGCTGGGAAGGAAGGTGTTTTTCTGGAACAGTTCCCTGGATCCTTGCTAGTTCAGTTGGGCTTTTTAGGGGCTGAACTCTCTTTGGATCTTCTTTCTGTTTGGTTTTTTCAGGGGCAATGTATGTGAGAGTGAGTTTGGGTTTTTGTGGGGGAGGTTCTGAATGTTTTTTGTTTGGTTTTGTATTCTGAGGGGGGTTTTTTGTTTGTCTTTTGTTGGTTTTTTTCCCCCTTTTTCGTGCTCTCCCATTATTTTATTTGCAGTGCTTTACACCACCTGGTGAGCCTGCAGAAGCTGTGTTAAGTATTGCCCGGGGACTCTGCAAGCTATTTCTGACAAAGAGCAATGTCAATCAGGTCCATTTTTTCACATTCAGTTTTGTCTCATCATGCTTCCCTCAGAGAGGAGAATGAAAATATAATTACACTAGACTTTATAACCACCTTTTTTTGGTTTTGAAATCTGCTTTGAAGAGCCCATGCGTATTTATCACTGAAGGCATAATACTCTGAACAAATATTCTTTCCATTGTTGCATACCCATTCTGTGTGTTTTAACCCTGCAGCTGGAGAGGAGGTGGTGTTAATTTGAATGACAGAAAGTACTCAGACAGAGCCTGTTCAGAAGTGATATGACAGTTATTTGATTCACCCCTGGACAAAATGCTGATAAAAATGGTCCATCTGCTTTTATGCTGTAACCAGCAGGGGCTCTGTGGTGTTAATGAATTCATTGCTTCAGAAAACGGGCAGAGCAAGTATTCTGCCTCAACCTTTTCAGCTCTCCTTTTAGCTATCAGGGATTTAAATTTTAAAAAGATTAAGTTCTGTCCATAGGCCCATACTTTTTCACTGCTCTCTGTATGTGAAGGTGCATCATCTTCACAGCTTCCAAATGGATGGGCTTGGACAGGCACTCTCTCTGCTGGGTAGGAAACTGGCTGATGGCTGTGCCCAGAGAGGGGTGGTGAATGGTGATACATCCAGGTGGGTCACAAGTGATGTTCCCCAGGGGTCAGTATTTGCACCAGCCCTGTATAATACCTTTATCAATGATCTGGACAACGGGATCAAGTGTCAGTTTTTGACAAGTTGGCACCAAGGTGGAAGTGTTGATTTGTTGGAGGGGTAGGAAGGCTCTGCAGAGGACACTGGACAGGATTGATGGGCCGAGAATAATTGTGTGAGGTTCCACGAGGTCAAGTGCTGAGTTCTGCACCTTGGTCTCAACCACCCCTCAACAATGGACTGCTGAAGGCTGAGGCAGAGTGGTTGGAGACCTACTCAGTGGAAAAAGACCTAGAGTGCTGGTCAACAGCAGCTGAACGTGAGCCAGTGTGTGCCTAAGTGGCCAAGAAGGCCAATGGCATCCTGGCCTGGACCAGAAATATTGTGACCAGCAGGACCAGGACAGCAATTGCCCTGTACTCAGCCCTGGTGAGGCTGCACCTCAAATCCTGTGTTCAGTTTTGGGCCTCCCACTGTAAGAAAGACACTGAGGTGCTGGAGCAAGTCCAGAGAAGGGCAATGAAGCTGGTGGAGAGTCTGGAGCACAGGTTGTATGAGGAGCAGCTGAGAGTGTTTATTCTAGAGAAAAGGAGGCTCAGGGAAGACCTTATTGGTCTCTATAATTGCCTGAAAGGAGGCTGTAGCCAGGTGGGGGTCAATGTCTTCTCCCAAGTAGCAAGTGATAGAACAAGAGGAAATGTCCTCAAGTTGTGTGAGGGAAGGTTTAGATGGGAAGTTGAGAAAAATTTCTTCCCTGAAAGGGTTGTCAAAGCCCTGGAACAGGCAGTCCAGGGAAGTGGTTAATTCACCATCCTCAGGGATATTTAAAAGACATGTTAATGTGGCTCTTAGGGGCATGGTTAATGTTGGACTTGGTAGGGCTGGGTTAATGATTGAACTCAATAGTTTTAAAGGACTTTTCCACTCTAAATGATTCTGTGAAATGTACCTTTCTGAAAGCAGGTACTCTACTTGAGTTTCAAAAAGATTTTAGGTATTTGACATGCTTTTTTGAAATTGTCATTAGGTATGTTCCTTAAAGTTGACTTGAGTGTTATAAGTGTACATATGCATTATATAAATATGTATGAATATTTCCATGTTGTAGTTAAAAGATTGAATTATAACAGAAGTGAAATTTTATTTAAAGAAATTTGTGCATATGTTAAATTAGACTGACACCTAGTGGTGGGAATACTTCTAATACAGTAGTGCATGGTCTATGGTGCATTTGGTTCTGTGGGTATTTTAAGTTAAACAAAGGCAGCTTGAAACTATGCTTTTCTTGGAAGAGGCCAGAGAAGACCTGGATTTCCTCCAAAGAAGGGCTGTCCCTGGAGTTCCTGCCTTTTATCTTTCCTGAAAATCATATCTTCCCTCTGCCTGCTTTTCCCTTCTCATCATCCTTTGGGGGACACTGCATTGCTATATGGTCTATATGTTAACAAAGCAGATGAGTACTTCAGAGCCCAAGTAAGCTTTCCTGCTGTTTCCTGCTGAATATAGCTGATGATGCACTTCGTGGTTCTAAATTAGAAACTGAAGGAGATGTTCAGAATGTTTTCTGCCAGTATCCAGCTGATTAAACAGCTTCTGTTAAAGGGACAAAGCTTTCACTTCACAGAATCATGGCATGGTTTGGGCTGGGAGGAACCTTAAACACCATCAAGTTCTGATCCCCCAGCTGTGGGCAGGGACACCTTCCATTAGACCAGGTTGCTCAGGGCCCTATCCAACTTGCACACTTCCAGGGATGTGGCATCCACAGCTTATCTGGGCACCCTGCTCCAGTGCCTCACCACCCTCACAGTAAAGAATTTCTTCCTAATGTCTAATCTAAATCTGCCCTCTTTCAGTTTGAAGCTATTCCCCCTTGTTCTGTTACTATATATACTCTTGTAAAAAGTCCCTACACACCTGTAGAATGCCTTCCAGTTATTCTTTGATTCCTTTGCCAAGTCCAGCTCCAATTTCACCTTGGCCTTCCCCTCCATCCCTGTACAACTGGACTGCATCCCTATACTTTTCCCAGGTTACCCCCTCTTGCTTCCTTCACCTGTGCACATACTTTTTGCCCTTTAGCTTGACCAGCAGGTCCAGACTCAGTGATTCCCATCTCCTGCCTTCCCTGCCAAATTTCTTGTGCCTGGGGATCACTAATTTGTGTGCTGCATGAAGATGTTCTTAAAAATTTGCCAGCTCTGTTCTGTTCCCTTGTCCCTGAATAAAGATTCCCAGAGGATTGTATTGATGAGTTCATTGAAGAGCTGGTGTTTACTTTCCTGATCAGGCCTTTAAGGGGAAAAAAACTCCTCAACTGAAAAATTATGAAGTGGTCTTGTGGCTGGTCTCTAAGGAGGTGTAATAGAAAAGCTGAATTTCTGGATCACTGGCTTCAAGGTTATGTTAAAGAGAGCTGTGAGGAGGAAGGTTAGGGGCCACCTGATCCAGAGCATGTAGCACTTGCCATGACAACTAGCAAAGTGGTGTAGGTTTAAAAAGGAGGCTCCTACAGCTGAGCAAAAAACAGCACTGACTGCTTGGCAAAAAGAATATGAAACAATCATCACTGTCAGAGTGGCTGAAGTATATGAACCTTGGATATAATAGGATATATTAAGGCCACTGGTTTATGCAGTATGGTAAACTCCATAATGTTAAGTCTTTCTACTAGAAAGTACTGCCTCTACTCATGGTACTTCCTTATACAGACACTGCAATGCTTATGGAAGTGAATTTGCTCACCAGATAGAGGCCAGCTCTGTGTCTGACCTGGGTAGCACAGCTCATCTTGGGATTATTTTACTTCTTACTTATTTCATTTTAAATTATTTTCTTAATAACTGTAGCTATTACTATACAGCACCAGTGGGTTTACAGGGTCATGTATGATGCATTTTGCCTATGTCTAGGGTTTTGTATATCTTTTCTAGTTTAATTTTATGGGTCTCTTTCACTGTACCATAATGTCTATCTGTCGTCAGCTTTTATCAGAGTACAAATAAAGATGGGGATGCAAATGAGTGTAAATCCCTGAAGCAGAATTCAAGAATGTGGTGCCAAGGTAAATCATAATCCAGCAATATAATTTTCCCTTCTCTGTCTTTTCAGTTATTAGTGGATTGATCACACTGGTTTTAGTAAGGAAGAAGGTTCTTGGGTCTTGTGGCGTTTCTCTCGCCCGCCCACGCGGCGTTCCCGGTCAGCTGCTGAGCACCGGGNCAGGGGCAAACCATTTTATAACTAATTAACATAGAAATGCCTTAATAAAATAGAACAATCAAACTTGAAAACAGAACACCACAGGTCTTACATGAACAGTTATTCATATGGCTTAATTATTTACTTTGGCATTTTATAGGAAAAAAAATTATCTTGGGTTTGCCAGTGATAAAATATAAACTTTTTGATTCCTACCCTAATAAACCTTTTTAGGTTTACTAGATGTTTTTAGTTCTTCCAGAGAATGCATTGTTGTCCAGTACATGTTTTTGCTCTGGTTATAAATCAAAATAATTTTCTTTATAAGAATGGAAAGAAGGCTTCAGGGTGACCTAAATGTGCACCTTCCATTACCTGAGGAGAGCCTACAAAAAAAGTGCGAAGGAGATTTTTTTAAAAGAGTATGTGGTGACAGGGCAAGGGGGAATGGCTGAAAACTGAAAGAGAGCATACATTAAATTAGATATTAGGAGGAAATTGTTTACTGTGAGTGTGCTGAGGCACACAAACAGATTACCCAGAGAAGCTGTGGCTGCCCCATCCCTGGAAGTGTTCAAGGCTGAGTTGGATGGGGCTCAGAGCAACTTGATATAGTGAAAAGTGTCCCTGCCCACAGCAGGGAAGTTGAAATTAGATGGTCTTTAAGGTCCCTTTCCCAACCCAAGACATTCTTTGATTCTATGATTCTTTGTAATAGCCTATTTCATTAGTTTGAATGTAAAAAATGTTCTAAGCAGCACTCACTGGATTTACAAGTAGCTAAAATGGTTGACAGTTAGACAATCAATGTTCCTGTATCTGTCCAAGCCTTCTGGTGCTGTATCAGGCAACTGATACATGATAGCTGAGATATCCCGTAGCAGGTCCTAGCTTACCACTGAAATAGCATAAACTTCCCATTCCCTTTACCAAGCAGACATCTTTCTGAATTAGTTGCTTATCTATTTATTGCCTTTTTCAAACTAGAAAAAAAGTCCAATCTACTAACATTCTCAACATAATATAAAGGAGTACTAGTTGGTAATGCTCTTAATTAGCCAAGTACTTTTCTTAAAATATTACAATTGGTTTAACCTTTGTCAGCAATGACAGTGGTAAGACCTGTCCTCATTATTTCCTCAGTTAAAGTAGCAGGACTAGTGTTAACTTCATTAATTTTCTTGAGAAACTGAGAATTTAAGGGCTCCAAACTTGTTTCTTGTCACTGCAAGAGGCTTCTAATCAATATTTTCTCTCTTCATAATTGGAACAGCTTTAGTACAAGTAAGTTTTACTGCATGAATCTTTTGACGAATTACCTACTGTATAAAACACAGTAATTATTTTTGCAAGGTTTTGTGTACCAGCATGCTGCTCAGATTAAGCAATATCATTATTTTAATTTCACAGTAATTCTTAATTTCTATCACCGGTAGCAAATCGAGGGTGAAGCAAATAACAGAACTGGAAGGGAGTAGTCCTCTGGTTTAACCCTAGTTCATTATTTTTCCAAGGGTATGTTAGCATCCCTCTTTTCTTCAGAGAAAGACTCTGCATATTCTCGGTCCAGCTTCTGGCAGATTCCCCCATCTTTTTTCTCTCTTCCTATTCTTGTCCCTCAGAGGACTCTTCTTATTCCCTAAAACATTTCTTGACTTTGGCATGTTTGTTTCCTGTGGTCCTTCACCAGACTGCTGCAGGCTCAAGTGGTGCCTGCCCCAGTGCCAAGACTCATGCCAGGCAGCTGTGTGGGACGAAGGCCAAGCCCTACTGCCACATCTGGCTGCAGCATCAGTCTCCTCCCTCTTCCTGCTTGGCCCAGTGCTTGCCATCCCTGTTGCTACTCCTAATAGTGATTATCTCGGATCTTCCACAATGCTGATACAAAAAAAATATTGTGGTACTGTCAAGTACTGTGATATAGCATTATTAAACTGATTTGAAAAGCATTAAAGTGTATAAATTTCCTAATGGTACAATTCCATCTATTGTGTGTACATGATTGCAGTATTGAAATTACATTGCAGTTGCTAGAAAACTTCTTCAATCACTTCAGTAAATGAATTGTTGTGTGAACAGTATATTGTGATACTCAGCATGCTGTCACTGACACTGATCATGTAAACAGAGCACACTTATGTGGTTCCTGTACTTGTGGTGATAGACTACAAAGTCTGCTTATGCTGGCTGTTCTTATCTTAATAGTAAGATAAAAACCATGAACCACAACAAAGTCAGTCAAATGTCTCAGTTAATATTTGTTGCAAGTGTGCCAAGGAGAACTCAAGCCAAGGAGGCTTTTGCCTCTTTCCAAAGAAGGCATGTGTATCAAAGTGCTCATGAGAAAGATAACTGAGCCTTTGGCACAAAGGGTGCAACACCCAGTAACACAGCTGCTTGCTGTAATGTGCATTTATCTTGGTGTTATCAGTATTGGCTGTGGTTGGCTTCCTGGCAGGCTTCCTACCACATCCGTGGGTGATGTTCCAACTGTGGAAATGAAAGGGTACAATTTCATTTCTTTCCCTTGCAGTCTGTTAACAAGAGTACTGAGTACAAAGTCCTTATTATTTTACTCAGTATTGCAGTGTAATTAAGCCTCTCAGAACTGATTTGGCATTCACTTCAGCCACTGAACAGCCCTCTAAGTCATATCAGAGACTGGTTACCTACACCAGTAGTGGGTCTGTCCACCAGCTTCCAGTAGGACCTGCTAGAAAGGGAACTGTGCAATAGGCTCTGCACGATCACAGGGAGCAAAACATTTATTTGGAATAAATGAATGGTCCTTTTTCAGTTGTGTTGTTAAAGGAGAAAAAAAATAAACAGATGTTCACTCCAGAAAAATATTAATTTAAATGAGCTTTGTCCCAGATGAGTTCTTAAATAGAAAGGAAAATGAGGCCTTCATGTGTGTTGGTCATTGCCCTGTCCACCTAAGCAGTGATGCCTCAAGAATGACTGTTCCCAAGCCACTGCTCAAGTCCTAGCCCATATGATGCCTATGGATGGCTGACAAAGAGGTGTGAGGACCAAAGGAGTTTGGCACCATGGAAACTCAGAGGCTTTGCATTGAGGAGAGGGAGGCAGGCCTGACTGGGAGAATGTGATTACTTTCAGAGTCATGTCAAGTTGAGGGCCTGACATAGAGGCCACATCAGCCCTTCAGTCCTGAGCTGCAGAAGTAGCAAAAGGCCTTAGACCAGTGGTCATGCACAATCAAATGCTGCTGCATCTGCTTGCAGTTAAACAGCTCATCATGGCTGGGAAAGGCATCTGATCATCCTTCCTGGTGTGTTAGTAGCTCACTTCATTTTTTTCTGTGTGATGCTGGTTTAGGCTGCAGCACTGAGCTCTAGTGTTCCTCTGCTATGGTTGCAGAGACAGGCTCTGCCCCAAAGTAATGGGTAAGGCCCTTTGCAGCTTGCTAAGCTGGTGACTCTGTGGCAAGAAGGAAAGATGGTCTTTCTTTCATACAGGATGCCGTAGAGTATTGTGTCGAGATGTGTCAGAGCTTGGAAAGTCACAAATCTGCTGGCACAGACCCAGTGATGTGATATTAGCAAGATCTTGTCCATGCAACCTCTGAAAAGCAATCCCTGGTAGTATCTTACCCCAGTCACTCTGGGGATTCATTCTAGACTGAGCCACTGGAATTTCTGGGGTATTTAATAAGTAGAGGAGGTGTCTGGCTACTCCCAGGCTTGCTTCTTAGGCATGTTATTTTGTAACATGAACATAGCTTGTAAGGAATTTTTACTGTTACCTATGGGGGAATGGTTAAATCAGTTAGGAGTTCATATGAGTCTTGCAATTGTATGCAAAGTGACACTCAACTACTGCTGGTTCAGAAAGTGCAGCTAGTCATGTGAGAATCTCATGTGTCTCATTCAAGGTGAATGAGATTGTGAGTGACAAAGTACCTTGCAGTTATTTTTCTTTTCTTCCCCTAAAGACTAGGAGGAAAGCAGAGCTATTCCTTTCTGCTCCCCTTATCCTCCAAAAGAGCAAGTCTGTATTTGATCTATTTTCTTTTTTTCCTTTGTTTCCCTAATGCCCAAAACTAGGTCATGAAATCCATCTGCAGACTGCTTGGCAAATTTCTTTTAACTTGTTTGAAGAATCAGCCACAGTTTTGACGTAGTCAATGTCTTTAAACACCCCTGGTTTTAGAAGATTTGTGTTGGTATAGACAAATGCAGCATTGCTTTCTCTTGGATAGTCAGCCAAGAGTACCACACAACACAAGCCAGCAGTTAATTTCTCAGTCACAAGTACTGTTTAACAGTATTATATGAACTTATTTTGTCCGCTATGTGCAAGAGTCTAATACTAAAAACTCATAGACTTCTGTTACTATCCAAAGCATGGTGATTTCCCTGAAGAGTTTCTGGGTGGGTATTTGATCTTGGTGTTTAACAGTTTCAGGAAGTCTGGCATCCTCCTCCTTCTATGATAAAATGTGAGATTGGTTCCTGCAAATATACTCTGCAATAAGACTTTCAATTTCTTTATAACTTTTTGTAATCAGTGGAGTGGGACTTCCTGTTGATGTATGGCCTCAAGTGTTTGATGAATACTGTCCCGACATGTCTATTGCAAAGCTAAAATTAGGCCATTTTTAGATGCATGAGTTTGGAGTATAGTGACAGGGTGAATGACTGGGTTGTCAATATTTTGGCCAGTAGTTCTACTTTCCATAAGAAAAATCTTCATAAATACTCTCAGATAATAGCTCATTTTTTCTGCACAGAATAATTTGATCCCAACAAAATTTGTCCAGTGCTGGATAGAGTCTCATTGACAGCAGCCACCTCACCATAATCCTCTTCTCTCACTGCAAAAGTTCTCTTTCCTCAGTTGTGGCTCATTTGCAAAGCCCAAATCTCAAATATATCCATTCTATTAAAAGAGGTCAGTCCCAACCTACAGCTGAATAATCTCATCCCTTAGTTATAGATTAAAAATTCTTGGTCTTTCATTAATCATTTGCATTTCATTTCTGATCTCTCAGGATTCATGCACAGTAGGGCTTATGTCCAGTCCACATGCAAAATAGTCTTGTTTCATGAAAAATTGGGACAAAATGGACATGAACAATATTTTCAGCCTAGATGATTAGTATGAATTATTATTTTTAGGACTATTTTTAAAGTATCAGTGAAGCAAAAACAGTTCAAGTTTTATAGGCTATTAAAATATTTATGAAAATCGCTGAACAAAAAAAAAATTCCTCTTTTACACTGACTGTGTGTATTAGTGGCTGACAAATTTCAGTAAGTCTTAATCTCCACTTATGTTATATTCAAAGATTTAGTATTTCTTCTTAATTCTGTGTGGTTTTGTGCCGGTCACCTGAATTGCAGGGTCAGCAGCCAGGCAACAATATCCAAAATCATGGTTCAGTCTTGCTGATTTGCATTGCTTTTCAGTCTGTCAGAGGTTTCCAAATATATTGCACAGTCTTTAAGTTACTAATTTTTAGTTGGAAGACTGTTTTCCTCATTTTTTGTCATGTATTTAATTAAATCCTTGTTTTGTGTATCTCCTTGCAGTTGTATTTTGCTAACTTTTTCCCACAAAACAGTGGAGAGAATGTACTATGCAAATGGATTTGCAATCATTAAGAAGTCTCTGAGGCTGAGAGTTCATTTTAATACTCACAAGCTGAAATTATTTCACTCTCATTACAAATATATTTCTTCATGTGACTGTATTGCTTGCTGCACTGAAATAATGTTAAAATTCCTTGTACTGCTGCCATAGCTTTACTTTTCTGCCTTTGATGACATTGCTTACAAATGGCTTTAGATGTCTTATTCCTATTTGATTAATTATGCTTTGACTTTTTATTGGTAAAAAAATTGTGCTTTGAGCTATTTTGATGTATGTACCCTGGAGGATTTTTGATTTAACAATTTTTGGCATATCCTATTTTCTGTCTGGAGATTGTTCAAGGTTTTTACTGTACAATTAATCAGATTTTGACTTGGGACAGAGTCATAAAGAGAAACTGTGAAGCACTTTGTATCACAGTCAACTCCTCCAAAATATCTGTTACAGTGCTAGTTTAATTTAAGAAACTGTAATTAACTATCTTTTTCCTCATTCCACAACAAATGCAATTTTTTGAAAATTAAGTATATAGGACAAAATATTTGTAGTGGAACATAGATAACAGAAATATGCAAATCTGGATCATGGCACCTGTAAATATTGATCAATTTCCTGTGTCAAAGGCTTTGCAGAAGTCAGGGTAGATACATAAGTTGCTTTTCCCTTGTCTACTGATCCAGTCATTCCTTTGTAGAAGGCCATTAGGTTAGTCAGGCACTATTTGCCCTCTACGAAGTCAGAAATCAAAGAAAACAAATATGCTCTAACTTTCTAGGATTAAATCAACATACAACAGGTCTCTTTGCTGCAAAGGAAACTTAGTTAGCAGAGCTCCAGTTGTATGTATGTCCGGTGGGCTATGGACTAACAGTCTAGATTGTCCAAGTCTCTGTAACAATCATATAAATACTAAATCTAGTCATTATCACAAAAAAAAAAAATACAGTCAGTATAAGAGTATAAGGTTTTTCAAGGTTAGGGCTGCAAGAAGTGTTTAATAGAATATCTGTGATGACAGTGATTTGACATTAGCATTGTCTCTGTCAGATTGCTTTTCTTTAGGAATTAAAAAAAAAAAAGTCTGCTTTTAATACCAAAATTATTACCGTTCCTTCCTTTTTATTTGCTAATTGAAAAATTCACAGAGAAGACTTAAATGTGCCATGTTATCACATCCATATTATCCTCTTAGTGCAGAGAGGGTTAACAAAAAGTTCATGCAATTCATCCTTATTCATCAGCCTCACTACACTTGCTGCCATAATCCCTGTATTTAGTCTCGTATTTATTCCATCTTGCATTGTTTTTTCACTTCCTCTCTAAACATCAGGGATAAACCTGAAGTTTTATTTTAAGCATGGTTCTGAGATCTTAATTTTCTATTCTACTTCTTGTCTTAGACCTGGAAGTGTTTATTAGGGCAAAAGTGCTCACTGTGCACATTGCTTGCAGGAGTTGCTGAAAATAATCAGAGTATTGCTTTGTGAGATTGCTACATAAATATGTTGAACTATCTTTAGCAAATTAAAATAATTGTTTATTTGCAAGAGCTTCCAAGCACCATATATTTGCTGACAGGTCTGCATTTCCTGCTGATGAATACATCTTTGAATAATATGAACTTGTTTTGGAGATAGCTGTAATGAAAATCTAGTGCTAACATGATATTTTACAGGCTTTGATTGCTCTGGCAAACAGTGGAAGCATAAAACTGATGAAGGTAGCAGTCTGAAAATAAAAGAAATGTATAAATTTTGTGAGAAGAGCTGTTCTTCTGGAGTCAGAATAAGCAAAATTTGAGTGGTTGCCAAATTTTAAGCAAACCTTATACTGCTACAGACCAAAGCAGGCAGCATTTTTGTGAATGGGACATACCTATGTGCTGTGGTAGAGTCAGGGAGGTTTTATGAATGTCTTCACAAAAATCTGAAGCCATTCTGCCTTCTTGTTTATAGAAGTGAGTAATTGGTCTCTTGTTTGATATATTTGCTGATTAAAAAGGACTGTCATATTTTTTTTTCCTACACAGAGGATCAAAATTCTCTTGGTCTTTGTATGTTCGTATTTTGTTATACACACAGTCGAAAAGTCATTGCGTATTTCAGCTGTAACTTTTGTTTCTATGGTCTTGAACATCAACACTGTGGCTATGACTTATGAATAGTTAAATTCTGTGGATGCTACTTGTTCCTCTCTTTGCAGCTGCTGTTTCTGTCCTAAGAGTCCTTTTCACTGCCTTGTGTAGAAATGCTGCATTTCCCAGGCTTATTCACAGCTCTAAAGCCATCATGCTCCATTGCGAAGCTTAGATGTAATTAGCATCATCCTCTCTCAGCAACATCCTCTGCTCATGTTTTTTACTGTCTGGAACTGTTCATCACTAAATGGATATATTGCTGTATAAATCTATGGTGTACTGACAACTTGAACACTTTATAATTTGTCCTGTTATCTCAAGAGGAACCTAGTAAAACTGGAAACATTCTATCTAATATGTGGCTGATTTTGTGATCAAGATTTCAAATTATCCCTGTATGGGGGACAGTTTGCTGAATCCTCATCCAGGCTCTTTGGTCTCAAAGAGAGAACTGGGTTATGCATGGTAAAGCTGTGAATTGCAAAAATTGCATAGGGAACTTCTTCCACTCTCATTCTGTGCAAAAGTTAGTGGGTGTCAAAGCCACCTAGCCCATGGTAAGGTGCAAAATATAATTCATCGTAACATGCTATTTAGCTGTGGAACTGGTCATCACAGGACATTGTGGAAGCTAAAGATTTACATGTGTTCCAAAAATGATTGGATTAATTCACAGAAGAAAAATATCTCAATTACTATTAAGTACAAAGATTTGCTTTTGGCTCAGAAAGTCCCTGAGATGATGATTCCTGGAAGCAGTGCTGAAGCTTGCACTGCTCAGATCAAACCTTACCATCTGGCAGATCTGTTCTTACTCCTTTGTGTGGTTCTGTAATCTGACACCCAGGGCCCTACTCTACAAATGCTGGGGAGAAATTTATCTCAAAATGTCAGTGCAGCTGAATAAATGAAAGGTATCATCACAATGAGAAAAAGTCACAATGGCTCAGTGAAGTTGAGGGGGAAGCAATAAATATCACAAAATTATTGTGATTACCCCTGAAAGTCTTCTGATCCATCCACCCTTTTCAAGCAGGGCCACTTAGAGCTGGTTGCCCAGCACTATGACCCTGTATCCAAGGAGGAAAATTCTAGCACCTCTCCAGGCAACTTGTACCAGTGCTCAGCCATCTTCATAGTGCAAAAGTGTTTCCTGATGTTCAAAGAAGATCACTTGTGTTTCAGTTTGTGACCCTGGTCGTGTCAATAGGCTCATCTTGAAAGAGTTTGACTCTTTCCCCTTTTCACACTTTTTTCAGGTCGTTTTCTGAAAGCTGCTTTCTTAGTTGGGTGTCCTCTGATGTCCTGGTGCATGGGGTTGTTTTTCTTCAGCCGCAGGACTTTGTACTTTTTGGGGTTTGAACTTCCTGGGGTTCCTGTTCGCCTGTTTCTCCAGTGTGTTAAACTCCCTTGGGATGGCAGCATGGCTCTTTGGCCCCTGCTCTCAGTTTTGTGTCATTTGCAAGCTGGCTGAGTGTACACTTTGCACCACCACCTAATGAAAGTGGTAAACAGGATTAAACCTAGTATTGACCCCCGGGGTACATTGCCAGTTACTGTCTTCCAGCTTGACTGCATGCTGCTGATCACCACCCTCTGGACCTGGCCTTTCAGTCAGTTTTTGGTCCACCTCCCTGTCTGCTCACCCAGCCTATACTTCAGCAGCTTCCCTGTGAGAATCTTGTGTCAGACAGTGTTGGAAAGCCTTACTAAAGCCTTACTAGATATCCACTGCTCCACCCTTTTCTACTGGGATAGTAATTTCGTCATAGAAGATTGTCAAGTTTGTCAAGCATGACCTGCATTTGGTGAATCCATGCTGACTCTTCCATATAATTCTTGTCTTTCATGTACTTAGAAATGATTTCCAGGATTAGCTACTCCATTACCTTCCAAGGGATCAAGCTGAGTCTGACTGGCCTGTAGTCCCCTGGGTCCTCCTTCTTGAAGATTGGATGACATTTGCTTTCTTCTAGTCTTCAGGCACTTCCCCCAGTTTTTGTGCTGAATCAAGGACTAAAGAGTAGCGTTACGATGGCATCGGTGAGTTCCCTCAGGTTCATCATCCACCCCCGGGAAGAACTCCATGATGTTTGGGCCATCCAAAACCTAAAACGGAATCTAGAAGCAGCTCTGTCTTGTAAGCTGAAGCAGGAAACAAGGAACACTGAAGCAAGTCTAAGAAGTGGGAGATTATTGCTAGTGGTAGAAAATTACTGACACATAACAAATGAGTTGAAGCTGGAGTTGGTAAGTGTGATGCTTATGCTAAAACCACTACTGAAGTTAATAAATAGCATCAAAACCATCAGTAGTTCAGCAGGTAGAATCTCTGGATGTTACTGAAGGTATGGGTAATCAATATAGAAAACTCATTCAACTAGCCTGTTTAGCTTGATTTGTATGCATGAATTGTGTTACTGCCAGCTGCAGCAAGTTTTGGCTTTGAAGGACAGAACAATGATGGTCTGGAGGGAACAGCTACTCTCTTCTGTTCATCAACAGACTTCAAGTGTAGCTCTGGACTGAAGAGAAAAGGTTTTCATACTAGAGTCCCTGTCTGAGCTCTTTAATCTTTATTCCCTGCCAAAACCAAACTCAACAGAATAATCTGTTTGGACAGATGGAGGCAAAGGCTGTCATTTGATACAGTTTCATGCTGTTGATATTCTGAGTGTTATTCAGTTTGAACTGCCCACAAACAGCTCACTTTATCTTTCCCATTCCTAAATTCCCCTACCTGAAATTCAGTTTTGTGTAACAGCTCTGACTCCGCAAAGTTATTTTAATTCCCTTCCTCCAGCTCTTGCTCAGTGTCACAAGAATCCAATACATCTGCAATATTTCTTAAGAGAAGTACTGCTTCTCTGCTTTCTCAGCTTTACCTTGAGCTACCACAGATGACAGTTCAGCTGACAAAATAAAAATTTGCATCACCCACTGACTGTGCTAACTCCTGACTTCTGGTAATGGCTGTGTTCTTCCAGATGCTGCAAAAACAGATCCACAAGCGTGAAAGCAGTAGGCTGCAAGAATTGGAGTATGTCCACTGACTCCAAGGTATGTAAGTAAAGGCTTACTTTCCCTAAAGGACTAACTTCTCCTGTGCATATATTTTCAGGATTATTGGAGGAGTGTAGTTTGGGAGAGTGTCTACTGAATATAGCTAAGCTTGAATTTGTAGATATTCACCAGATTAGCTACTTTAAGGACTTGTAGCAAAAGAGGAGGAGAATGCTGCCTTGATGCATGACAAGGTGGCATGTTAGCAGGTTTTTTTTTTGGGAATGTTAGCTGGACAAAGATGCTCAAGCTAGTGGAAGCAGAAGCCATGGTCTCTCTGCAGCCTTATCTAGCCAATGTAGAGGGAGATTAGAAAAACACAGAGATAACACAGAATTGGAAAAATATCCAAGTCACTCATGCATGAGATGATTCCTTCTGGATACTGAAGGTAGATGCAGAGATGAGTTACCTGATACCAAGATGAAGGTAAAATGCAGACAAACTGCACTTTTATGTGAGTAGCATTTAGTGACCATCAGCTGGACCCAAGAAAGAAAATGTTTATGTCTTGGGCTTTTGAATGGATACACTGAGAATAATAGCGCCAAGGTGGGCACTGATGCTGGCATTTCATTGCACATGTAAGTTTCTCTTCAATGCAGGATGGAATGTCTTAGAGCCCATCTTTTGAGGTAGAGGTGACTGGATTTGTGCTTAGAGCCCATCTTTTGAGGTAGAGGTGATTGGAATCTGTGCTGTAAATTCCAATAATGGATGCTACAACAACTGGAGAGGAGATTCTTTTTCAGAATTAGGGCTGTTGTTTAGGATGACCTGGTCAAACTGCATGAGCAGATGCTGGCCTCACTGGTCTTTCAGCCTGCCTAGGCTGTTTTTTAAAATCAGTTTTCATAACCAGAGATCTGTATAGCAGTATCTTCTGCCTTTGAATGTAGGCAGAAATATCATCTCCTCAGAGACATAGAAGTAAGATCAGTGAGAGCAGAAGTCATTGTAGAGAGTGCTGCACAAAGGTAGGAGCCATCCTTTAGGTGTCTGTTTCTGTGCCCTGAGCAGGCAAATGGTGCACAGTACACGTGCTGTATTGAAGAAGTGTGCAGGTGAGAAGACACCTAAGAGCATAGAATAGATACTGAGCACTACAAGTGCAGAGTGGCCATAACAGAGCAGATGTAGTCTGTTTGGTGCTCTTTGGGCTGCAAAGAGGAAATTGCTGCCTGGGGAGATGTTTGTGGTCATATAGATGTAACCTAAGGTAACTGTAGTGCAGTTCTTGGTACCTAACTAAGCGTGTCTAATGAGCTAAAGACATTATTTAAATGTCTATTTAAAACCAGATTTCTACAGAGAGTTGCCTTTTACCTATAGTCATCATAGTGTTCTTCCAAACCAGAAAAAGTTTGTATATAATATATGTACATTATATATCCACTCAAGCAGTGTTACTAGCCTGGTAGGCCAAGTCACCTGTAGCCATGACCATTCAGCTTCTGAAGGGAGCACATAAAGTATGTGTACAGGATGACCTATGTTAACAGACATAGAGATAAATATGTACAGAGAAAGACTACAGTAACAAGAAACATTTGTTCTGAAGGAGGTCTTTTTTAGCTCTAGTAAAAAAAAGTTGAATTTTTGTGCTATGGAGGTATTTCAAACTTGTTACACAAAATCTGCTTTAAAAAACCAAATAAACTGGGCCTACTTTAGTAGCTATTATGTGGAAATTAGTGTCTTTTGGGGAACAATTAGAGCTCCTCCTAGTGCCTTTGGAGTAATATCGTAGAGGAGCTGTAACAATTACCCTCAAAATAACTTGCAATTTTCACAGAAATAAAAAGTAATTAACAGCTTGCATTAGTGTTCTCATTATCTAGGTTCTGCAGTGTTTCAAGGCTAGGATTTTAATTGGAAAATTATTGGAAAGCTTTCCCTTAAGAACTATTCCCTTTTTCTTTTTATCTCTCTGTCTTATATAAACAGATTTTAGAGTACTTGTTTGTGGTACTGCTGCTGGGGAAAATAGTTACATCTTTGGTTTATTAGAGCCAGACAAGACAACTAGGAGAACTGGATAAACCTGTGCATTTTCAAGATGAGACTGTTTGAAATTACCCATCAGCATGTGTAATTATTTTCTATTTATCTTATATTTTCAAAACAAATGTATACTCTAAAGGATATTAGCTAGCTAATTGTGGTTAGAGCCTAAGCTTTGTATGCCAATAAATCAAACTGGGAGGGAATTCTTCTAGCCTATTTTATTTTATATTATTCTTCCTGAACTCTGAATTCCTTTGTAAAGAAAAATTTTACTATAGCAAAGACATATAAATGCTAAGTAGTACTCTTGTAATAGAATAGCATTAATATTTACCATAATCTTTATAAATATAAGGGTTTGTTCAGCCTGGAAAAGAGAAGGATTAGGGATGACCTTATTGTCGCCTCCCAGTACCTGAAGGGAGCCTACAAGAAAGATGGAGAGGGACTTTTTACAAGGGAATGGTTCAAATTCAGAGTAGATTTACACTAGATATTAGGACAAAAAGTTTTACAGCGAGGGTGATGAGGTAGAGGAGCATGTTGCCCAGAGAAGTTGTGGATATCTTATCCCTGGAACTATTCAAGGCCAGGCTCAATGGAGCTCCGAGCAACCCAGTCTAATGGAAAAGTGTCCCTGTCCACAGCAAAGGGGTTGGAACCAGATGATATTTAAGGTAATTTCCAATCCAAGCCACTCTTTGATTCTATGATATATACTACAAATTTCTATTACATAGTTGAAGAACAATGGCAAATTTAGTTTGAGAAGTTCCACGCGTTCTGTGTCAAACTAGACAGGTAGTTACTGACTTTGCTCATGTTAAAATCACACTGTCCCCAAAAGGCAGCAGCAATTACTTTAAGACTGATGCAGAATCCTGTTTTGGTGAAGTAACACTGTGGGCTTAAAGCTGGTGAAAGTGTTGATATGTGTCAGCTGAACTATTCTTGAGCTTGATCAAAAAATTTGGCATTGCATTGGGAACTTTGCTGGACAGTGTGACAGAACTATCCAGCTTTAGGAAACTGGGAAATCCACTAAAAGGAGATTAAAAAACCCCAAAGACCTGGAAAATTTTTTTGCTTCTTGGAAGTGTTGACTACAGTTTTATCTCCTTGTAGGTATAAATTGAGAATGTCTACGTAATTAAATGTACTGCTGAAACATTTTCACTGTGAATTAATCATCTTGAACCATGCTTTTCTACTTTCCTGTACTCTTGAGAGAGCAGTTTTAAAAAGTACACAATTATTTTATGTTTGAGATAACAGAGGATCCAGGGCTCTGACAAGCCCGTGGACTCATTAGGACAATAGCAGATCGCACTAATGAGTGCGGTACCAGTTTTGAAGTGATGCAGCCCGTGCTGCTGCAAGTATGCACAGGATGAAGATTGACTTTGATCATATTTCAGCTCAGTATTAAACTGATCTCATGGACCACTTGGATAGTTTGTGCAGTGCAAGGACTATGCTTGTGGAACTAAAGCAGGCAACCTGTTTTCACAGGCCTTCATTGTCCTTGCTGCTGAAGAAGCATTGTGCATACCTAGAAGGCAGCATTGCTAGGTTGCTATGATAAAACATTTCCTACATAGGGAGATAAAGAATGTAAATTTAAGCCTTAGCCTTTGATACATATTTTTCTACCTATTGAGGCACTGAGTCCTTCTTAGTCTTTGAAAGGAGCCCAAAATGGAGCAGAATTACCCAATCCTGGAAACTTAGTGAGAAGAGGAAGCATCTACTTTTCAGGGATGGCACATTAAGAACCTTTGTCTCAGAGACACTTCTGTCTGATGTTAGTGTTTAGGGCCATGTATGTCAAAGGAGTATTCCTTCATTTGCCAAAATAATCTGTAATGAAACAACATATTTATCATGGCTGGAGGAGTTGGGTTAAAAGGCAGATCATAATGTGGTGTAGAGCACAGAAGTATACTGCCTTGGCAATAAGCTGATGAAAGCATCATCATTATTAATTGCACTGTTTGCATAAAGGATATTGTTCGGTTTGGGTGAATGAACTGAAATATTTCTGAACCTGCCTGGACATAATTTTTTAAGATGTCATTTGGCTTGCAATAGTCTTATCTGCATCAACAATCACATCTGAAAATGGAACCATATCTCTCAAGCAGATATTGAATCCCTGCATCTGTTGAATCTGAAGCTGTCACCACTCTAGATATCTTTTTAGTCTTTCTGTTTGAATTGTGGTTAACTGCTGACATTATAAAACAACTACTTCCAAGTAGATGTAATGAGAAAATTTGGGTATCTGCTTCACTACACTTATCCTTATTTGCACTTCTTCAGGACTTTTTCTGGCTCCTACTGCCACTTGAAATGTATCTGGTGAATCTGTTCTCATGTGTGACTTTTCACTAAGTGAATGGAAATAAAATGAAGGATCAACCTTTTACTGTGAAAGACTCTGATACTTGTGAACATGTTATGTTTGTCCTGCAGAGAATGATGGATTAAGTACTAAAAGCAAAGCTACATTTTTTCATTTGAGGTGTTTTGCTCAATTTAAGTTCATGGATATTCAAAGTACAAAAACTAATGAAGCTTTAGTTGCATATGATGAAGGACCTCAGATATCTAAGCCTGTACTCTTGCACAGGACTTGCTGGACACAGAACAGCAAGATGTTTACCATACATTAGCACAATATACTCAAAAATACACCATTTCTGTCAGGTAATATTTTGATTGCATGATCTAACTAATAATCTCCTGCATGCAATATAAATACTATCCTTGCCAGGTCGAATTCATATCATTAATAGTCACATTGATTTTTGGTTGTTGGTGTTAGGTTCAGGTGTTATCAATAGATTGTAAATCTGCTAAATTAATTGTATTGCTAGAACATGGAGTGCAGCTGTTGTTATTCCTCAGATTAATCACACAAAATTACTTTTGCTGATGTACAGGTTAACTTGAACAATCCAATTGGATATTGGATATTCAATATTCATATTGTCACCCACTTGTTGTAGACAGAAAACTACCCATTTTTAGAATTCTGTTCTTGTATTACAAAATATGTTTGACTGAACATAAGAGAAAATATTTAAACAAAAATGCAATTGAGACCACTGAAATTTAGGTTCTAGTTTTTTCCTTCCTTGCTTCCTCCTATTTCCTTTCCTATGCAGATGGTTTCTAGCATAGGTTTTGACAGGACTTGTACAGCTCCTGTCAAAGCCCTGTGATTTACAGCTGTGCAAGCATTGTTCCTGAACTCTTTTCTTCCATCCTAACAGGTAGCATACAGCCCTTTTTCTCTTGGTGAATTGCATCTGTTCTGTAATAGATGGAGAGCTGGCAGAAAAATGGCTGGAGTAGTTATGAAGGTGAGGAAAAAACCCAGATGAATTATCCTGCCCTGATGTGCATTTAAAATTCCCTATTCTTTTCTTTCCTTTCAGTTTTGCTACTTTCAGTGTTCCTAAACCATTTCATTAATAAGCACAAGAGCACAAAGATAAGGTGTGACCTTAGACTTATTTCCATTAATGTGTAGCATAACTTTGTCATATCTTTTCTTTGCTACTGATGCTGTCAGATTTATTTCTTAATAGCATACTTCAAAGGCTTAAAATTAAAGTAATCTGAAATATCTGTCAGTGGCAGAAGAAAACCATTAAGCAATAGCAAGGGAAAATCTAAGAGTTATCTTTGGCTAAATGTTACCCACATCAGTTGGTATACCAGAAACCTGATTTTGAATCAGCTTGCAGTCTTGATTAGAAAATGATTTTTTTTCCCCATGTATTGATCTGGGATTAGATGGAAGCATAATTCCTGAGCACTTAAACTAGCTCAGGCTATGACTGTGCATCAAAGTAGGTAATGAGAGATTCTGGGTTTTGGGTTTCTTAAGTTTGTCATTTTAACTTAAACTTCTGAAAAGCTGATCACCATCTCCCCAGGCAACTAGCTTTTTAAAAAGAGTTTGCTGTCCTGCATGGCAATTTCTCCTGCTTCAAGTTACTTTGTCATGTCTGTTATTCTTAAATGTCATGTGATTAAAATAAAACCTAAAATAAAGGCTTTCTCATAGCCAATTCCTAATATCTGACAAATAGTATTGAACTGTGTAAATACATAATGATTGGATTAAGAGAGTGTTATTACCAAAAAAACCTTGCAGAAGTTGTATCACTTACTGGATTGGTTTCATAGAATGGAAAGCACATGGGGCTCCAAATATTGAGAACCAGTCTGCTCATAACACCAATCATTGCTCTGTCAGGACTTGACTCTCTCTCTTGGTTCATGAAATTTTAATAATGTTTTATTAGGCTAGGCAACTGGAGAATTAAACTTTCCTTCTGATATCCAGCTTAAAGGAAAGAAAGACATACTTCTTTAGTAAATACCATATTTAATCTCCACCGTTCCAAGTAGCTCTGAGAATGACTAAGATCACTTGCTTTCATAATGATTATTAATGTTCACTCCAAAGCTGGGTTTGCAGATGAGGCCACCATAGTACCAATAGAAAACAACTTTTTCAGTGGTGACTAATAATATAGGCAAGTTGGGTGGACCTCCTGGGCAGGTTGAAATAAATAATAAGATAGAATGCAAGATCTGCATTCTGTATCTTTAGATTTTATTTGAGAGATTAATTTTCCTTTGTCTCTCTTTCTATTAGCTTTTATGTCATGTGTATTTTAGGATATTTATAAAAGATCATGTTAGATAAACATCAGAAAGTGAGTAAAATATAAATTCAGTTCAATATAAAATACATTTATAATATGCTACATTGTTGATAAACATATTTCACTGACTCTACATTCAGTCAAAAAGCCAGGCAGGTGTCTGGGCACAAAGGAGGGACATCAGAGTGTGAGTGTGTGTGTCCTTATAAACTTGCAAATATGGTTGCATTGGGCTAAGCTAATCACTGCTGAGGCAAATGAGCACCAGACCTGGAATACTAATAGAGGCTTCTGGCTGCAGTCTGTGGTTCATCCAGGGAGACATGTAGCTGGGAGAGGGCTATGAGAAAGCGTCATGGCAGGATCAGATGGAAAGGAAAAAGTGAAGGAGTTTCTGTAGTAGTACAGACAGTCTAGTTATTTTGGATTGACAAGCCTGGGACCTGTGCCTACCAAGGCTGGAAAAGGAGAAACAACTACTAAAAAGCAGATTAAGAAAAAGAATTTTAAAATAACAAAAAATAAAACCAAACTAAACTTACTTGATGATGAAAGAACTCACAGAAGAGCAATTGCATGGCACAGGACTGAGAACATAAGGTTCACTTTGTGTCTAAGTCTTTACTTACAGCTCTGAAGGAGGAGACTTGGTTGAAAGATCATGTCAGCTACTTTCTTAAACAAAAGAGGTGAAAGAGAAACTGACGCAGCAAACTGAGATGAGGAGAGGGCAATCCCAGATAGTATACTTGGGGTGATGTTGGTACTATGTATTTCACAACAGGATCAACATACCTTTCACCATTGATTTGACTTGAGCAGAGTAGGCAACCCTGAATGTCATCTGAGTCTGTTTTTCTTGTTTTACAGATGAACTTTCTTGTTGTAATAACTTCAAAAACTGTTGAGTTTAAGAAGGCTACAAACAGCACTTGCCCTCTGCCCTAATACAGTATTTTCTCAGGTACTAAAATCCCAAAAAGTAATGTTTTATAGAACAAGTGCTGGGTTTGGGTGCTGTGTAGGAATCAGTTGAAACCTGTTGCAAGTTTCATTGCATTTCTCAGAGTTCAAGAAATGCCCTGTGGTGTCAGACCAATGTCTGATGGTGAAAATTTAAAATGCTGTTTGGGGAGAAAACGCAACTCTAGCTGCTTTCTGCCATCCATTCCACTTGTACTTCTCTACTATCCACATTCATTGTGTGAGGGATGCTGGAGGGGAAAGTCCTGGTCTGTTCCTTCAGCACCTGGTACACCACCTACTTGAACCTTTTCCCTCTACAGCTTTCTGTGGCAACAGATTCCACAAGTTTGCTACAACCCATGGGGGAAAAAACCACTTTATACATTTTAAATTGATCTCCTTCTATTTTCAGTGAGTGATCTATAGTGCTGATACTTAAAGGATTTGGTGGAAAACTTGTGCATGTAACTTTTCCTCTGCTTTGTGATTTTGTAAGCTTTACTTGTACACCCTCTCAGCATTTTTAGTTCTGCTTGCAAAGCACCTGATCTCTCCCTGTCATCATCCAAGTTGCCCTTCTGTGCTTCTTCCCTCTCTCTGCTATTTCCTTCCTGATGTGTGGGGAGTGAGGCTGCAAATTGTGCTTGAGGTGAGAGCTCAGCAAGGTTTTGCATGGTGGCAGAACGGTGCCCTCTGTCTTGCTCTACTGCTCTTCTGGGTTCAGAAGACAAACTGCATCCTCAGCTGTGGAGTGCTGCAAGGTGCAAACCCCTTTCCCAGCCATTTTTCTCTGCACCTACCTGATCTTGGGGCCGTGTCTTTATGGCGCTCCCCTGAAGTGAAATAAGCAAAGACCCCTGGAATTCTCTGACCCCAGCATGTGAATTAATGCTCCTTCTGGAAAGTTGCAAATAGAGTTTACTCCTACCAGAGGTAACCACCCTTTCTCAAGAAGGGGTTGATGGCCATAATGATTTCCCATGGATTACGTTGGCACAGTCACAGGGGTGCAAGGAAAGACTCCCCAGAATCCTGCTTGTGGTGGCTCTTGCCCGGTGGTTGTTCACACTGCTGGGTAGGGAGGGAATTTCTTATTTCTGGCAATGAGTATTTGACTGTACATCAAATCTCACCATTTATTTTGATTTCCATATTTTTCTTTAATGAAATGTTTAATTCCTTTGCATTATAGGCTGTTTTCTAAATTAGAAATTCACTTTAATATCAGTTGCTTTTGAAACTTCCAGATTTTGAGAAGCAGTCAGTAAGGCTGAAATAGTTTACGTGACCAGAAACTGAAACCTAAAGATACTCAGTCACTGCTGCAAGATTTTCATTAACATTTATCCACAAATAATTATGGGGTTTTTTTTCTGAAAAACATCCTATTCCTAGAGCTATATTGCTGCAACGCTAGAATATACACTTCTTTGCACAGGCATTTCCAACCCCACATCAAACGAGCCTTTGTTTTCATAGGATCCCTTCTACAGAAATGGTCCAATTAATACAGCAAATGGTGTATTACAAAGGAGGGTGTATATTACATAGGAGAATCCAGTGGGAGACCCAGGCTCTGAAGCCCTGGGATGAAGATACCTGGCTGATGTACTCCATGTATCATCAGCAAGGGACCCCTAGGGGATCAGCTACTGGCTCCTGTAAGACCTTCAGGCCATCCCCTCCTCTTACCAGCAGTCTTCCTGGGTTTCCAGGGGGCTGGGACATAAGGCACTTGCACCTTATTGCTTATATTTCTCTGTGCTCTCAGTATTCAGAAGATGAGGCACTTAGAAGGCAATGTATGATTTTGGGGTGAAATAGACAATCCATATCTTGGCGGCCCTACTTAAGAGTAAACAATGTTAATGAATTTTCCTATCAATACTTTTCTCCCTTGAAGAAAAATATTAACTTAAAAATTGGAGAAGAAACATGACTTTTCTTTTACAGTTGGTTATTCTCTTTGTGTAGTTTACTATTCACAAACTGCAAACATGTTACTTGCGAGTCTATTTTATTTCCTGAGATATTTTTGTAGCTATGTGATGTGAACAGTATTTGTGTCTGTCAGAGCCGTGCAGAAGGTAGAAATGCCTGCGAAGACACAAGGAAGCATCTGGATGCATGGCAGGTGTTGGGTTTATGCCTGAGGCTGACAAGGACTGATTGTCACTAATAGCTGCCTGAAAGAAGCTGAGCAAGGTTACAAAGCATGTAAACTGTAAGTTCAGCAAAGTGCTAGCTCTGAATAGCTGGAGAGAATGCAAACCAGACAGAAGGTGTTCCTCTGTGAAATCACCTTGTTTGAGTTGTTTGATAAACCATTCTTCAAAGTAGTGAGTTAGAAATTACCTGCTATAAAAGAGATTTAAACAGCAGGTTGTCTTACAAAAGTCCTACGATTTGAAATAGATCCCTCAGCTTGTCTGCAAGAGCCAGATCTCTGCCTTATGATCACACTATGAAGTCTCCTTTAGGAGGTTAGGAGGAGGATTTATGTACCATGAAGGTGCTTTTGATCCTGTGGGTAATGTTCTCTGGTGTCTGAAAGCTTGCTTCCAGGGAGCCTTTGCTGCAGTTCTGGCTCTAAAGAAGATAATCCTAGCGACACCAGTGTAAATGTAATGCTTTGTATGTTCAAACACTGAATGTTTTAAAGCATTTATCAAGGAAGGTGGAGGAAGAAGAGTGAAGATGGGAAGATCAGTACCAGAAATAGATTTAAGTTCTAAGAGCTGTTGCTGCCTTTTCTTTTAGAAACACTCATAATTCTTCAGTTTGTAACAGGGTTTTGATGTCCAGCAGGGGAAATACGCAGGAACGTCTCTTCTGCATTGCACAGAATTCTGATCAGCATTTGGGGAACTGTAAGCTGTTAACTCCTATTTCCATTCTCTTCCTTTTATTCCTTATGATAATTTTAGCAACTGCATAGGAATGCTGCATTTCACACAAGGGCTCGGCATCCCTGCTTCCGAGCCTGCCAGCCACAACAGCTGTACTGAATGAGGTTAAGGAAAATTATATGTGTGGTAGGGGTCTTCTTTAAGGAAAAGGGTATAGATTATAGGTGTAGCACTTCCTTCTTAGTCCCAAAGCCAAGCCAAACTTATAAGTAGGTCCTAGCCTCTTGTCTGACTGCCCTTGGGCACTGTCTTGAGTGTCACTCCAGCCCCTGGGAGTAGCCAGGGCTCCATACCGAGTCCCTGTGTTAACAACCAGCCAGCACAGCTGTTTTTGAAGGCTGTCAGTTGTGAGAGATTCAAGGCTTCAAATCTTAGTGCTGATTCCTGGTAGCAAAAATGTTGCCCTGAACTCAGTTATTTCTTTTTTAGCCTTTCATTCAAAACAACTCTTTTAAATAGTGAAGTGAAGCACATAAAGGTGTCAGGTGCCTCTTACTAGGCATGACAGTGATATTCAGTGTCATGAGCATGCTCTGTTTTTTCAATAGGACATTCAAACTAATGGATAGATGCTCAAGAATATCTGTTTAGGGCTGCTTGATCCTCATGTTTTCACTACTTTACTTCACAGCTGAATATTATCTTAAAATGCTGCTAAAGGTACACACCTATTCACAATTTCTTGGCTATGCTGACTCCTGGCATGTTTTCTGTAGGTACCTGGTTTGTGGGAATTAGGAGTGGGGCTGCAGCCGAACCTCATCCCCAATGGGCTACAGCTGTGAGAAGCAGGTGAATGCTATTAAATGCAATGAGACCTGGAGTGCTGAAATGTACTGACCTATCACCAAAGGGAACAAAGGGCACACAGGTGCAATGTACGAACTATGAGGGGCATAAGAGGTTGGGCTAAAGAGCAAGAAGAGCAGATGCTTGCAGCCTTCTGAAGAGGAATGATGTTACTCTGTCTGAGTAGATACCTGAAGCTTTCTGATGTGGTATAGTACTATTCTGTTTGTGTGAATGCTTAGAGCTTTCTGAAATGATATGATAGTATTGTGTATTGATATGATAGTATTGTGTATTGTGGCTGTCTCAACTATGACCTGTGCTGTGGCACATGCTGCAACAGTTTTCAGTGTCATTGCAGACAGAAATGTAAGTAGAGGAAAAATATTTATACACAAGAAATACATCCATGGGTATAGACTTAAAATTGTGTTATTGCCAGAAATAATTAAAGCCAGGAAAAAAAAAGAAATTTAAAATGAATCTTTCAATATGAAAAGAGAAAAGTGATTTCTTCAGCTTTGAAGGTGATTGATAATGTCATATAAATGCTTACATGTGGGAATAAGAAATGAGAAACTTCTCAGTGTTTTAGAAAAAAGTATAATAGCTTGCAGGTGAAGTTTCCAGCTGGAAGCTGTAATCTACTAGATGCAGATTTCCATATGAGGTAAATTTCCTGACACGTGTGCACTGTCTAGGGACTTAAAATGAGATTAGACAGCTTTTTAAAAAATTATTGTATTCTATCCATTTTAAAATTCTTTTGACTGCTCAGTGCAAGGAAGTCTAAAAGAGCAGACTTGCCCCCTCTGGCATTTGTCTGTGTGTTCTGTAATTAAAAATGCTCAGTTAACTCACCACACCTGCGTGTGGCTTCCATAAGCTGAACTTGACTTGAAAGTCATGGTGCTTTGCATTCAAATTAATTGTGTGTAAATAAAATTTCAGAATTTCATGGCATTTTTTTTAGCTGATTACATCATCTGACATTTTTTCTTCATATATTGCAATTTAAAATCAGCTTTTAATGCTTTTGCATTTGTCCTGGTATCTGGCATATAGTAGGTTAGTTTTCTTTTTAAAGTCAGAATCTCTATATGGGGCAGATGTTGATATCAAAACAGCAGCTGTAATGCCATATTCTTATATTGACTCAAGAAGGAAAATGCTGTTAAAGATTAGTAATACTTAAGTGTCAACATTATTAGTCAGAAATAATGTTACCTTTTACAGTCAAAACTTTTCTTCAAATTGGAGTTGCTGCTTTTCAAGCATTGAAACTAATGGATGGTAGCACACAGAGTCTATAGCAGTTTACACATTCAAAACCTCTTATAAAACAGTTTCTAGCACTTCGCTAATAAAACTGCTGGCACATTTTATGTTTGCTTTACTAGCCTAGGATGCTGGAGGATATTTAAGTTTCTGTTTGGCCTGTATCATTTAGTTCAGGTAAAGCCAGTCTCAAAAGAGATTGACTTTCCTTGAGACATAGCCTTCTTTTTTATCAAAACTAGTGGTAAATTTAATACTACTTGTCACATGAACTTCAGCAATAGATTTTAGTGCAACAGGTAGGTTCAGACACCAGACCATAACAGCAAGAATGCATTCAGGTCACCCTAGAGAATCTATTTGATACCTTTATCATCTGACTTCTGTTAGGGAAAGCCAAAAGGGTCCTACCACATGCTACAACCAAAGGAATGTGTACTTGAATTACAAAAAAAATATCTCCACTTGTTGCTTCCTTCCCTCTCAGTCATGGTGCTTTGGGTCCCATTTGAAGGATGTTTAAGTAGTTCTTTTTTCAGTTATATTTGAGAATATATGACAAGTAGGGCATAAAACCCACCAGTTACAAGTAGGGCATAAAACACACCAGTTACTTTTTTTTTTTGTCTTGTTCTTTCTGTAGTCATGTCTTGAGCAACCTCACCACTGGTGGGTTGTCTGCTTGTGCTCAAGTTTGGCACCTCTGTGTAACCTTGGTTCAGGTTAATTGTGTTTAGGTCAGTTGTGTGAGAAAGCTGTGAGCAGCAGCTTCTGCAGTCTGGACCTGCATTTCAGCTCAGGCCCCTGTCCTTATTTGTGCCTAAGCTACGTCACAGCCACGTCTATGTCCTCTGTCACTCTGCACTTGACTTCTTGGCATGACCTTGAATCAGAATTGTTGTCACGAACTTGTCCAGCTATCAGTGACTCTTGGCTGTCTTGGTTACTGGCTCACTGGAACTGATCCTGACCCTGGATTGCTGACTTGACTGTCCTACTTAAACTGGTGGATTGTCGCTCTGGACCCTTGGCTGACTGTGGTTACTGTCACTCAGGCTACTTTACTGGTCTTGCTCAAGTACTGGGGGACAGCACCCTTGGCTATGATGCTCCTGACTGTGCTTGTCTTGCTCTTGCCCTCCAGTCTGGTCTCCCCTTCCCCAAGGATCTGTTGCTAGAACTTTTCTCAGAGACTAAGTGTAATGGCTTCATTTTTAATTTTATTTGGTGAATGCTTATCTTAAGAAATAACTTAATACTTTCCTTTAATGCACTATCTTCTTTGGCCCATTATTGTATCAAAGTGTATTTCTGAACATTTAAAAGCCTCGTTGAAAAGCTGAGGGCTTTTTTCCTGCAGGATAACGGGTATGAGCAAATCTGAACCTTTAAATATTCATACATGTAAGTAGAATCCCTTGAAGCAATTGTGACTTCTTGGTTGAATTTTTTAAATGATCAGTCCCCAGGATGAATTCCTGTTTCAGAACACATCTGGTGTGGCAGTTCACTGTTGTAACACCACTGCTTACAACAGATAGAATCGCCTATGCAATTGTTTTACTCTGGTTCATCAAATATAGACAGTTTAGGGCCACAACATTCCTCATGACTGAATAAAAAGGAATTAATAAATTACTCTCCTGGCATGGGGAAATTTGAGGACCCTGTTACTATTTTCAGGCAAAGCTTTTTAATAGAAGATATCTCATGTTGCTTATCTGAAGTTGGGGTGTGTTGAGTGGCTTACATGAAGTGCCATAACTGGAAGGACACAAGACAAGAACCAGTGCAGACATGCTACTAAATATCTGGAGATTCAGTGGTACCTGGGTTGCCTATTCAATCTACCTTCATTAATGTGGTGTTCAGCACTACACTGACAAAGCCTCTGTCTGAAAGACAAATTAGCCTGAGTAGGGCTCTAGGCTCAGGTGGCAGGGTGTGCCCTGCTCTAGTTCAGATACATGCACTCGAAGCTGCAGCATGTGCTGCAGATGTACTCTCACTTCTTCAGATGCCAGCCACAGTTAAAGCTGTTCAGTGCTGCCCATTGGAAATAAAACATGGCTTTAACTGTTAGACTTCAGTTTGCCATTTGTCTCCGTCTCAATTTTTCCTGAAAATGTCAGTAAATTTTTCCAGAGAGAAAATTATAGAAAAATGTGTTGATTTGACCATGTCAGTAAGCACATACCCCATCTCTAAAATCTTAGGGTGGAGAAGACCAGCTAGGTCTTGAACTCAGGAGAGATGATCATTGCTGGATAGGAAATCACAGAATCAGCTGAGTTGGAATAGAACCTGAAGGATTGTCCCATCCCACTCTTGGCCCTGCACAGGACATCCCAAGAGTCATACCATGTGCCTGAAAATGTTGTCCAAACACTTCTTGAACTCTGCTAGGCTTGGTGCTGTGACCACTGCCCTGGGGAGCTGTTCCAGTGCCTGACCACCCTCTGGGTGAACAACCTTCTTCTCCTTCCCTCCTAAACCTTCCCCGATACAACTTCAGGACAATCAGCTGTCTGTTTTGAGATTTTTAAAAAGAGACAAAATTTTTCAGGAGGGAAAAGTGGTTGAGAAAAAAGATTTTAATAGAGACTGGTGAGAGATTCTCAGCTGCTCAGAAGATTAACCTGGTGTGAGTATGCCCTAGTCCAGAAAATGTGGCCTCAAGCAGGCATTTGTATTGTTCCTGGGCAACAGGTCTGCTTTGGTGCTTTTCATAAATCCATTTGTTTTCTCAAGGGGTGGGTCAAAGTTTCTTTAGACTGGAGAGTTCATCCCTTTCATCAATGAAGAGACCTTAAATCAATGGTCCAACACACCAATGTAACCAATTAGAAAATAAAGCTAGAAGAGGGTATTGGTTCTTAATGTTGCACGAGAAAGCAGTGTACCCACACAGGCATCTCAGCACCTTGAATCATCCCCCAGAAGAGCTCCAGCTGTCCACCCAATGTAATAGGAGATAAGAGTCAGGTCCCATCCCAGGGTACCAGTCCTGAACATCTTTCCTCTGAGTCTAATGAGTTGAGTTCCAAGCATCATTGTCAGGAAGAGGCTGACAGTAGCAGCTTTGATGGCCACAAACAGTGTAATACCTGTGAGGAAAGAACATTGCTCATTTGAAGTCCTCCCCCATAGAACAAATCAGTGGTCTGCTTTAAAAGGTTTATTTTCTTTCATTAGTAATTATTTTCCTTGAAGATTTCCCACACCCATGGGAATCTTCTCAGCTCCTTTCTTATCCTAGGTCTCAGATACTTTCTTTCATGTCTGTTGATGAACCCTATTACTCAAAGCAGTTATGAGTATTTGATGACTAAACATGACTTTTTTGTCCATTCATGTAACTCCCAAATAACTGATGCAGAAATTTCAAATGACAGGCACTGATGCATTAGTACTACAGGAAGTTCCAGTGTAATTTGCAGTACTTCAATGCTGTGCCTCTCTTCCCCGATCATTTTTCATAAATGAATTTGAGGAATCAGCATGCCTGTAAAAAATAATCCATCTCACAGCCTATCTACTTTCCCTTCTATTTCCCTGATGGGGAACAAGGACAACAGTTTATCTAGCATAACTGCAAACTCCATTTTCCTTATCTCTGTTTTTGCTTAAATGGTAAACTTTCAGACCAGGATCTGGTTTTAATATTGTTATTTGCTCAAAAACCTAACAGTGTTTTGAGGCTCTGCTGCCCCCAAAACACAATATAATACACACAGCAAGCTTATTAAGGAAAGATCATTGTGATGCTGAAGTAATCTTTCCTAACAGAATTTGTCAGCACACTGGTTTGTGCAAAATGTGCTGCTTGGAGGAACAGGAGGAATGGCATTGTCAGAGAGCTCATTTTTGTATCGAGAGCTGCAGACAGACCAGTCTGCAGGGACCAAAGTGCATCTGGCTGGAAGGAAGCTGCAGCTGAGGAAAGCCATTTCTCAAGAGGAGGCTGATCCTTGTAGAGGAGTCAGAGCCCAGCTCACACCTGTCTTCATGAGAAACAAGCCCGTCCTGGCTTCATCTCTGTGTCCCATGACAATGGTTGCAGAAACCCAAGCCTGGTTTGGTGGCTCCCTACCCTCTTCCAACAGCAAGGGAGGCCTGGAAAGGGCAGTTAGGAGGCCCAGGATGGAGGGATTTGCATGATGTGCACAGGCCAGGTGGGCTGCCCCTTTCCAATGGATCTGAACCTTGCACCCACATTAAGGGGTGGTGCAAGAGCATGTAAGTCTTTACCTACAAATGGCCACTGGGATGCTCCCGTGTGCTCTGCATTGGCTCCAAAAAGAAGACACGTGGGTGCTGGGCCAGCCTGTATCCAGCAATTTCAGCCTTCAGGCATGGGTTGAACACTCAAGCTGGGAGAGCACTAGTAAATGCTGCTCCTGATGCAAGCTATTATCTGAGTTGGTGAAGGCTGGTGATGTTTAGAGAAAGAAGGTTCCAAATAGAAGTTTCCATTCCCTTGTCCCTGCCTCACAGAAAGATGGGCTTGGGGCACAACTCTAGAGAGCAAAACCCAGCTGTATTGTGCCTTGCAAAGGGCCCAGCTCACATAAAGGCTTGGGAGAGATCCTACTGGAAAATCCCCTGTAGGCCTGGATGTGCGGTTGACACCTGAAGGCAGGTCTAAAAGCCACCCATCTGGACTGTGTGTCCCTGCAAAGAAACCTAGGAAAGGTTTGTCCTGTGTTTCAGCAGAAGATTTTCTTGACCAATACCAGCCTGGAAGCTCTTCAATACACAGCTTCACAATCAGATTACAAACACATGGTGTTGAGCTTTTAAAGCAACGTCAATCCCAACAGCAAGAGGGAGGGATTGTGCCACAAACAATTTCTTATTTACTCCTCTTCTTTTTCTTCAAGTGCCATTGATGTTCAGAGTTTTTTGCCTCAAGAGCTGCTGCTTATTGATTCTCTTGACCTAACCCAACTCAGCTGGAATCAGTGTCTAGGACTTAGATTTCCACCTGTTTACTCACCATATCTTTTTTTCTCCTGTCTCTCTTTTTTTCCATCTTCACTGCTTTGAAGTTTCCAGAAGCTGACAGGCCTATTTGCTTTTGGGGTTGTTTTTTTTTTTTTTAATTCTGACTTCTTCCTACTGTACTTCAAGATTTTTTTTTTCTTCCTCTGCCATTTTTAACCTCTTCTGTTTCTTTTTATTTTTTTCCCACTCACATTGTTATCTACAATAGTGCTATCAATGCAAACTTCTCTAATTGCCAGTTTTGGAGAGATGAATGTAAGACAAATGATGATACAATGATGATTCTTTCTCACTTGCCATCGGTCCTAAGAAGTGACCACCCCATTATTCACTCAACTGTATCTTTGATAACAGTGGTAAATATATTCACCAAATTGTGTTCCTTGAATAGTCCTTCTTCATTTAGAGAAGGTCCACCTGTTTACCATTAGAAAAGTACAGACCACTTAATTTCCCACTTATTAGGTATTTCCCTCTGATATAAAATTATCACAAAGATTAGCATACAGATGCAGATTTGCAACAAAAATGTAAGTTTAATAGTCTTCCGTGTTGAGAGTAAGCACACACATTTCAGTGTAGCCAAACCTTTCATGCTTACTTAATGTGTTTACATTCTCATGGTCCTGTGAAGAATACCAGTGTCATTGCACAACTCAAGATGCAGTCCTTAATGTATTCTGTTACCTCCCCAAACCTGTATACTTACATGCCTTCCTGTGGGCTGTTTGGCTGTGCTCCCCTAGGATATATTGAGGATACCTCTACTATTAATTAACAGTAGGTACCTGCCATTTCTGTATTAGCTGCTCACTTAATGTCACCTACGTGTGTTACTGTCAGAGCTAGAAGCTCCACGTATCCTAAACTGCACTGTTTATGTCTTAGAGGAGACTGAATGCTACACTATCCTTTTAAACTAATATATTTTATATTAATACAGTATACAAAAAGTGCACAGTCTATTGGCATTGTCTATTGCACAGTCTCTGTTAATACCATATGTTGCATTCTGTAATTCAAGACCTCATGTTTATGTCAGTATTATACGTAGGACTGTGGACCTCAGGGACATTGTTTTGTGTAGTAAATGCTTTACTACAGGCAGCATGCCCAGTTGCCTACATCAAGGCAATTAATTCACAGCATCTTAATTAAGTATGTAAGCAGAAGTGTTTAGGCAGGAGCTACAACTGCCTACATGGTCAGCCGAGAAGCTCTTATGTTCTGCTAAACAAAGTAGCTCTAGTGAAAAAAGTTGTGTGCTAATCCATAAAAGGTGTAAGTGCAAAATTGTAGATCACTTCAGTCTCTGTTTTGAAGCAACCAACAGGACCTGAGACAAATCCTGGGAGTGGCTGGGGATACATTGCTCCTGGGACCACTCCCAGCAGGCAGTATGGACATGGCTGCACCAGTGGTGGCTTTCCATCTCGCACAGTTGTCCAGTGTAGTCCCTCCACTACTCATGTCAAATGTGCTCTTGGTGATGTAAAAACACCTTTTGTACAGAGGGCAAAGCTGTCTTCCAATCCAGCACACCCCTATGCTCCTTCAGGTAAGTGTCCCAGGAGTAACAAACAATGACCTGTCCAGGAATCACTCAGGAATCATACAGTTCCCTGTTATCTTGTCTTGCATTTAAAAATAAATGTAACATTAACCATCTTGCAGTCAGCAGGGTCCTCTCCTGCTTACCATGATTTTCTGTAGATGATAGACAGTGACCTTGCTGGCCAGCAGTGTCCATGCTCTTGAGTGACCACCAGGGGTTTGAATGCCCATGAGACATCTCAGTGCTCCCTAACTGCTGCTTCCTCACTGCCTTTCTGTTCCCACTCTGTGCTGAATGTGCAAAGGCCAGACAGCATGATTCACATGTGCCAACTAGTGCAAAAAAGCTGCTGATTACTTCAACCTTCACTGTATTGTCTCTCCCATCCACCTGTGGACCCATGTTATACCCATGCTATCTCTTTTTACCTTACTACCCTTTATGTCCCTCATTAATTTTAGTTCCAGCTGGGCTTTAGCTACCCTGATTTTACTCCTCAGTGCCTAAGTGGTGCTTTTTGTTTCTTCTTTCTGCATCTTCCCTGTCTCTATTGTAGTTCACCTGGATAGTCCTTGCCTAGCCCATGAGCTGTCAGCTGAAGCGTCCTGTGCTCCTGCACAATGGTATAATTGATGCATGCGCTCTAAGTTCTCTCTAAAAACCAGTTAGCTCTTCTGAGGACTTTTCCCCCTCACAGCTGCATCCCACAGGCTATTTCCTGAATAAATCAATCTGCTCACCTGTAGTCTTGTGGCTCACCTTCCTGGCTCTGCCACATCTGTCACCTCATGACTGCTGCAGCCTGTGACCCCTCTCACCCCCACTTCTTCCCTACTCCTCAGCAGAAAGCCAGGCCAGCATGAACAAGTCAGTCATGACTGCCCTGCTCTTGTGCTAGGAAAATGTTACAATCACACTCTAAGAACATCTTGGATTGCCTGGCCAGTGCTGTGCTGCCCCTCCAGCAGACAACCAGGTGGCTGAAATCCCCAGCAAGGACAAGGGCTCCAAGTCAGAGGTTTCAGCCCCTGCCTCCTCCTAGTCTGCAGCCTGTAGTCCTCATCTACCACAACATCCCCCAAGTTGCTCCTTGCTGTGATCTCGACCCAGAAACTCTCAGCAGGTCTGTCTCCAGTTTGATACCAGGGCACTGCATTTGTCAAGGAGTTCCTTAATGTAAAGCATAACACCCCCCAGCTCTTCTCCACCTGTCCTTCCTAAACACCCATTGCCACATTCGAGCCATGTACAGCACACCACAAAGTCCCTGTGTCCCTGACTGCAGCCTCTGCAACAGTGCCTGGCAGTGCAGCTGCTCCTCCTGATTACCAGGCACTGTGCATCACAAAGGCACCTGAGGGAAGCCTCTGAGTGCCTGCCTTTTGATGCAAGCAAAAATGGGATGGGCTCAAATCTGCCTTATTTAGGCTTGTAATTTGTAGCTGTAGAGAGAAGCGGGTGCAGAAATTTTGCATCATCAGTGAAAACAGCCTGATACCTTGGGAAGCTGCTAGAAAGAAGTCCTGTGTATTTAACTCCCATTCTTCCACCCCTCAGAGCACCATCAGAAATGCCTCCTACATATATCCGGGGCCATGTGTTGTTAGTGCCATATTGAAAGCAGAGTCCTCACTGAACTTACTGATGCTTTTTAAAAGTCAGTGGCATTGCTTTATGATGGGTATTAGTGACTGTTCAACACTTCCTACCGGCAGTCTTAACCTTCCCAGGGGATTAGCACATAGCATATAAACTGCTTTGAAGGGCTCAAAAATCACTATTAATGCAATTTTCAAGAGTCTTTAATGTTATATTTAATATTATCACCTTGGCCGCTATGCTCCTTGTCAGGGAATTGTTAAAATTTCTAGAGGAAGTTACAGAAAATATTTCACAGAGCATCTATTCTAAAGTGCAGCAGATTTTAATACTTACAGCAGAACAAAATAGATTAAAAAAAAAAACCCATCCAGCTACATTGGTGGAAATAGGACTTTTGAAGTACAGATAAGAGAAAGAAATAAGCAAAGAAGCAATTACAAATGACAGTATGCTGCAGCTACATCCTCTTGCCCAGCAATGGAAAGTGCTGGTTTTCAACTTCCACATCCCAGTATGATGCCTGGCATGTGTCAGTCAACTTTAGGCACTCTCTGAGTGTATTTTGCCTTTGTACAGGGAACTCACATGGTACAATTTCCTTCTCAAAGTTGCCCATCCCTCATGGTACAGTCCTCTCAGAAAAAATCCCACTAAACAAATTTTGATGGATTCATAGTCTGTCAGATCCAAAGGGTCGACCAATTTAATGAGTCAGTGACTGGTCTGATTCCAGTTTCATTTGCAATCTTACAAAAAGTACTTCTGTACAGTGTTCTGCTCTCAGGCAATGCAGGGTCAGAGCTGACAGCAAAGCCAGCTTTTAACCTGCAGCTTACAGGATATGGCTACTACTTCTTGGAACTTTAATTTGATGCAAATATTTTGCATTGATGAGGTGAGAGTTTATGAAGTAGCAAATTCATGCCAGGTCAGATGCTACTTTTCCAGGGATGGAGAACAGCATTTAGTCATAAATAAGCCTGAAAGCCTTTCTGATTTATTTTTCATTAAATGATAGAAAACGGATGCTCTGGTCTTACATAACCCATAGAAGGATTTGGTTTAGAAGTACTGCCCACCTTTTATGGAAATGTACTCTCATAAATAACATTTGTTTAGTGAACAATAGAATGAAGGAGGTTTGGACAAAAATTAATGGGTCTGCATGTAGTTCTCTTCTTCCTATGTATGTCTTCCATGTACAGCAGCTGCTAGGTGCATGCTGGAATAGAGCAATACACAGATTCCAGAAATCTGAACTGACTGAGAGATGGCCTGTTATTATTTTGGGCTTACCTGCAGCACTCGAGGAGGTTTCTGTTTGGCAGACAAACAGCTCTCTGTTGGCGTACATCTGTTTGAAGATACAGTGTATGAAGAGCATCCCTGGTATCCCTGGAATCTCAGTGAAACTGTTGTGCCAAGTCCTTGATTTTCATGCTGCCAGGTGTTGTAACTAAGTAATTATAACTTTTACAGGGTAATAATGACTTCGTAAGGATTGTAAACTGGCAAAATGTCTTTGCAAGTACACAAATGTAAAAAATCCAAATTGTGCAATAATAAAAGTCTGCGTCCTCCTCCACCCCCACTCCCCATTTTGCACTGGCACTGGCTTTTAGCATGTGCTGGGCCCTGAATTTTAGAGCAATGCATTTAAATGCGCAGCCTGATCCTCACCCCTGCACACCTGCACAGAGGTCAGTGCACAATTCTCTATTTCATGGCTCATGCAGCCATTGGAGCACGCTGGATTTAGCAGCATATTTTCACATGTGCTGCTGCTGCCTGTACCAGACACTCTGTTTCAGTCAAATCTCTTTAGATCTTCCTTCTGACAGCCAAAGGAAAGCCAGAAAGGAACTGTTCTCCTGCCAAAAACTGAGTCTCTGCTCTAAAGCATAAAAAAGTTGTAGATTCTAAAACCAGAGAGAAAAAATTAACTTTGAAAAATGTGTTTCTTACAATTGCATTTTCAATAGAACTGAAGTGGGTTTGCTGGAATTCATATTTATAGAAAGAAAGAGAGTAAAATTATGCAAAATGTGAGCTCAGATGGTTACTTTGGTAAAGTTACCTGGGATTGAAACAGCCTGTGATGTGATGTCTTAGCAACCTTAGCTGTACTGCTGCCAGTCTGTGAGGCAAACAATGCTTCATCTCCCAGTTTGTCAACTTATTTCTGCCATCACCATCATCCATTCCCTTCTCCAGTGCTAAGGCTGTAACTCCTCCTACTTTTTAAGCATTTTATCTCTTAACACTTGACCAGTAGGATTAAATGCATGGCACCAGTACCTTCCTTATTAATAAATCCTGATGCTACTTTCATTTTGAAAGGATTTTACAGAGGAGGTCAATAGTGATGTCCCAGTCTACAGCTTCAGGTAACTGCAGTAGAAGGTAAGTAACAGACTAAAAGTCTCATTGCAGACCAGGACACTCAGGAACAAGAGTACTATATAGCAGCACCCAATCAAAGAGAGGTTATGTATATGGGGGTGACTTCTATTGAGATATTGGAGAAGGATCTAATCAGGATGTCTACATATAAATGAGAACCCAAATCAAACACAGGGAAGATTACAAACAACTAAATTGTATTTGGAGCTCAGAGATAGGCATATTCAGATAAATTAATGACTCTGTCAAGATAGACAAATGGCTGGAGAAGGAATGTTATATGGGGACCAGCAAACTATAGAATGTATCTGAAAGTGTGTTGTTTCCAAAGAGACCAAACAACATTATAGTAGGATGAAGTTTGGAACAAAAGTAAGTCTTATAGCAATACACCGCTTATTTCAAATAGTTTCTAAATTCCTATTTTCAGATCCTGATTAATTCTTTTAGAGAATTGCTTACAGTCTCAACATTATATTACCCATACATATCTGAAAACTTAACAAACTGGTGTGATCATGGGTCAAGGTTTGTGTCTTCTCAAGAGGAAGAAATACTTTTAATAAAAAGTTGTACCCCACCATGGCACACTGATAATGTAAAATTCTGTGTACAGAAAAGGTTTCTAAACCTTGAGACTGCAAGCAAACTTAACTTGTAAGAAAAGGTTCTGTCATTACTATCACTGCTTTTCCAAGGTTTCAGATATTATATAAGCTGCTGTTATAAACTGCATTTGCTGATCTTTTTTTGCATATTCAGCTAGGTGATTTCCCTCAGCCCAGCACAGTAGTATTTCTCAACTCATATAGCAACTCTGTTTGGCAAAATATTGTGGCAAAATAATTGACTATCAAAGCAGTATCAGAGTTTAAGGCGTCATAACAGTAACAAACAAGAAATTAGTTTACAAACCTAAAAACGAAAGGGGTTGGACGCTACTGCTGAAACTCACATGAGGCTGAAGACCTCATGCCCACCCCCACAGCACCAACCGAGATGGAAAGAATTCTTGGTTTGAGGATTTGCTCCTTATATTACTCCTTTTTTTTTTTGTGAAACTAGTTTTATGTAAATAATATAACCATCATTGATAAAGCTGACCTTTCTTTGCCACAGAATCACATCCTTTTCTGCTTCACAGTCTGTCTAGCACCACGTCTCTTACATTCTTGTCTGCACATCAACCCAATTTCCTTTAAGAATCCATCTTTTCTCTATTGAACCTATAATCTTCTTGAGAGGTGAGAAAGAGATTTCCTGGGTCCTGAGTCCTGGGCTGAAGCAAATCCATGAATCTGGCCTCCCACTTGCTGGGTGAAGCTACTGACCACCAGACTATCACACAACAGACCTACAGCATCTCTCTGTGAATCTTGGCTAGTCTGCAATCCCCAGGAGATTCCAGCACTCATCCACCCACTTCTGAGTGTCTGCAAAGACAAGACCTTACTCCCCTGTTCTGCTCTCACAGAGTTCTGGGAACATGTAAAAAGTCCTCAGTAATTTTCTAGAAGACATTTTCTGATATATGCTATGTATCAACAACATAAAAGCAGTAAAATCCTGTGATTATTCCTGCTCTCTATGAAACACAAAACTTTAGAGTTTTTGAGAGCTGGACAAGTTCTTTGATCTACGTCACAACATTCCAGCAAACAATTGTGCAAACACACCTTAAATGAGAGAATGAGAAAGTGCTGTGACTCTAAACAGTGTTTCAATTAAATAGTAAATGTCTTGAAAGCACAATATAATACCTAAAATCCACTCAAATCCTTCTTTGAATCTGATGTCTTAGATTACTAATCATACCTACTGCATTTTGAATTAATGTGAAATAATTTATAAGTCAGCTTTTATCATGAAATGCAGTACTGTAGAGAGATGATCAAAATAATGAAAATCTACAAACCAAACAAAAATCCTCCATCTTTCTCATGAAGTCAGTCTTCAGTGTAATACATCTCACAGCTGAACTTTTTGTTGTCTTTCTTCAGGGAATCCTTTTAAGAGAGAAGCTTGACAGCATGATCTGATCAGAAATTATGTCTGTTTGTGCTTGTGTTGTGCCATCAATTGAAAAAAATAAAAGCTTTTTGTTAGCTCTCTTGAGTCTCTGTTAACTGTAACATACAGAATGCCTTCAGCATCTGCAGTGGCTATTAAAAAGACAGGTTGTTTTTGTGACAGCCAGCTGTTGTGACAATATTCTCTAAAAGCCTTCTTTCTAGCTGGCTAGGGATTTGGTGTGCTTGTTTTCTGTTTCATGCACTGTGTCCCACATTTTTATTTAGGGCTTACATAAAAAAAAAAAAAACAACCTAGTGAGTGTTGTGCTTGTCAGGCAAATCTGGAGACTTCTGGAAGACTACAGCTTCTCTCCTGCTTGGGCTGTAGAAATGGTAGCCAGTCTGATCATGGAGAGCTGCTGGACCTGAGGGGACAGTTCCTGGTAACCCACTTATTTGATCAAGGGAAAATGGCTGGTGTAATGTTTTTGGATTTCAGTAAAGCTTTTGATACTGTCTCTTACAGTCTCCTACTGGACAAAATGTCCAGCATTCAGCAGTTCAACCAGGGAAAGTGCCAGATTCTGTACCTCAGATGGGGCAACCCTGGATGTATGGACAGAATGGAGAATGAGAGGCTGGAGAGCAGTGCCACAGAGAAGGACCTGGGGATTCTGGTCAGTGACGAGTTGAATATGAGTCAGCAGTGCCCTGGCAGCCAGGTGGGCCACCCGTGTCCTGGGGGCATCAGGCACAGCATGGCCTGCTGGGCAAGGTAGGGGATTGTCCCACTCTGCTCTGCACTAGGGCAGCTTCATCTTGAGTGCTGGGGGCAGTTTTGGGTGCCACAATACAAAGAAGACATTAAAGTATTAGTCAGTGTCCAAAGGAGGGTAACAAAGATGGTGAAGGCCCTTGAGGAGAAGCCGTATGAGGAGTGGCTGAAGTCACTTGGTCTGCTCAGCCTGGAGGAGACTGAGGGGAGACCTCACTGCAGTTACAGCTTCCTCATGAGGGGAAGATGCAGGGCAGACACTGATCTCTTTTCTATGGTGACAAGTGACAGAACCCAAGGGAGAGGCCTGAAGTGGTGTTGGGGAAGGTTTAAGTTCAATATTAGGGAAACGTTCTTCCCCCGGAGAGTGTTTGGGCCCTGGAACAGCTCCCCAGGGCAGTGGTCACAGCACCAGCCTGACAGAGTTCAAGAAGTGTTTGGACAATGCTCTTGGGCAAACAGTGGGACTCTTGGGAATGGTGCTGTGCAGGGCTGGAGTTGGTCTCAATGATCCTGGTGGGTCGCTTCCAACTCAGCACATTCTGTGATAACTTCATTTCTGATGCTAGAACCTGGAACTGTTTCTTGCTTAGTACTGGGCTGGCCCCTGTTGGTGTTTACCAAAATAAGGAATGCCCTGAACCAATCATACCCTGTTACCCAAATATTGACTAAAAATAACTGAATGTTAATATGCATTTAATTATGGTCTAGTTCAGGCTTCTTCCATGCTCAGACATGCAAGCTGTCCTATTGTATTTAGAAATCCACTGCCACATCTGTCTCTAACTGCATTACCTATACAGACATTATTATACTGTTATTATAATTCATATTAGTAACTACAGCTATTTTCTTTAGTTGGTATTATCTGGACCAGTATTAGTATGTCACAGCTTGTTTTGAGGCAGAGGAAAACCACCAAAGAGGCTGTGTGCAGCTGGCCATGTTGGACTTTGCTCCCTCTTCTAATTTTTAAATTCACATGGCTATGACTAGTACTGCTCACAAGGTGTGGGCTGGTAACTGATCCAGTTAATTACCAAAATTCTCTGGCTACTGCTGGCCTCATTATGAGAATTTCTAGAGAAGACAGTTAAGTCAGAAGGAAAATTTAGTTTTATCTATATATGTGCCAATATACAATATTCATAATATCACAGTATTTATAATATTGTTATATTATGACATATATTTTTCCCCAAAATGCATTGCATATGGAAGGCCTTTCCATGCACGCCGGCAGCAAAGCTTGCCTGGGTCCTCATGGAGCCGGGCACCTCTCCCTGCTGACAGGATCCGCCAGGCTCTGCCTCCCGGTGAAAAATCCCAAAAAGGCTGTTTAAAGGTGAAATTAGCAAAACGCGATGCTCTACTTCAAGCCTAAACACGAGAACAAGCTCCAAACTGTTCCTACATGGTAAGAAATCTGTCCCTTTCTGAACAACGGCTGGAAATTTCCCTCTTTTTTTTTTGGTAACAGAATCACAGAACTGTTAGGGTTGGAAGGGACCTCTGGAGATCATTCAACGCTCCTGCTAAGAGAGGGTTATCTAGAGCAGGTTACACAGGAACACATCCAGGTGGGTTTTCAGTGTCTCCAGGGAGCGAGACGTCTCTGGGCAGATTGTCCCAGTGCTCTTGCCACGCTCCGTGGTAGCAGCGCAGCGCCCGCTTCAGCTCCCCGTACAGCTGGCAGGGCAGGGGGCGGGCAGGCTCGCCCAGAGCCCCTGCAGGGACAGCCAGCGACTGCAAAGGCAGCAGCGCCTAAGGGCTTTTTGGAGCTGTGCAGCCTCAGGGCCCTTCCTCTTCAACACTCTGGGAAGGGCGGGACAATCAATCGACACTAACCATCTGAAACCGTCCGCGCAACCGAGCTTGGACGAAGAGAGCCGGGAGATCCCAGCAGTGAAAACCTGCTACTTCCGTGCTCAGCAGCACAGCCAGTGTCACCCAGTGCTTCAGAAAACAACAAATGCGGAACGCTGTCTCCATTCAAACGATCCAGTTATTTAAGTCAACTGCGATCCTTACGCGCGCCTGCCACCTGGACAGCGCTCCTCAGGCAGTGCGGAAACCGTGGGGAGGCGGGGAGGCAAGCCTCACCCGGCGGCCCCTTGCACCTCATGCAGACCGGGGCTGCCAGCAGGAACAGCTCCACGGGCTCGGGGACCAGCCCCCGGGCTTGCGTGGCGCCCACCCTCCCAAGGCTTCCGTCCTGCCTTCCATCCCGACTTCCTTCCCGGCCCTAGCGCACGCCGCTAGCCCCGCCGCCCGAGAGTGAGCGCGACGGGAGCGCTCCGTGCGCAGGCGCTCCGGGCCGCGCCTGCCCCGTACGGCGCACGGCGGGGTAAGTAGCCCGGCAGCCGCCCGCCTCAGCCCCCTGCCCTCCCCTGGTCGGGGCGGGAGCCGCCGCGGCCGTCCCATGTCCCGCAAGGCCAGCGATAATGTGGAGTACACGCTGCGGAGCCTGAGCAACCTGATGGGCGAGAAGAGGCGGCGGCAGGCGGACGGGTCCGCCGGTTCGGGCGCGGCGGCGGGCGAGCGGAGCCTCATCGCCGCCGAGTCCTGTTCTAGCCTTAACAGCGCGGCGTCGGGCGGAGAGCTGGAGCGGGCGGCGCGGCGCCAGTTCCAGCAGGACGAGACCCCCGGCTTCGTCTACGTCGTGTCGGTCTTCTCCGCCCTGGGAGGCTTCCTCTTCGGCTACGACACCGGCGTGGTGTCGGGGGCACTGCTCCTCCTCAAGAGGGAGCTCAACCTGGACGCGCTCTGGCAGGAGCTGCTCGTCTCCAGCACGGTGGGCGCCGCCGCCCTGTCCGCCCTGGCCGGCGGCGTCTTGAACGGGCTGTGCGGTCGCCGGCCCTGCATCCTGCTGGCCAGCGGCCTCTTCACGGTGGGGTCCGGCGTGCTGGCCGCCGCCCGCGACAAGGAGACGCTGCTGGCGGGACGCGTGGTGGTGGGGCTGGGCATCGGTGAGTGCCGCACCGCCCTGCCCGGCTCTCTCCCCCGCGGGAACCCGGCTCTTGCCCGGCGGGGGCAGCGCTCCCCCAGGGCAGGTTTAACCGAGCCGGGAATCGCCCGTCCCTGCACGCCCGCAAACCCCTTGCGGTGAAGCAGAAGGCGAAGTAGTCCCGGAGTGCCCAAGGTTTGGGAGCTGGCGAGGGGAACGCTTGGCTGAGGGAGGTCCGGGGCGGGGTCCCATGGCCATCGCAGCGCGGTGTGCAAGGGGACGGTGCGTGTGCTTGCCCTCTTCGATTTTATTACGGGTGGTGTAGTCCTACCCCGTTGCTGGGAGAGTAGTCTGGTTTTTGTACGAGAAGAATGGTCTCGCATCCTTTCTGCAGTTTCATATTTAGGGTGGTCTGTAATTGTCAACAGCGCACGTCGCAGGCTTTGCATGTGAGGGGGTTCTGGGAAGTCAGGGGCGAGGAGATCATGCCTGTCTTTCTGAACTGTAAATACCTCTCTGTTGGTTCCCCGCATAGCTTGGCACTAGAGGAATGCCTCTGGGCAAAATGAGGTAGTAATCTCCCTGGTCTGAATAAGTTAACGCTTGCTTTGGAAGGCTTTGAATTTCATTAATGACATCCTGAACGTGAATTGTTGCTCTTTATTTGCCTTCCTATATGGGTTGCAAGCAGTGGGTTCTCGTAAAACTTTGTAGTTGTCCCAAGGAACTTGCAGTGATAAGGATTGTTTTCTCTGACCTATGAGACTGGTTTCTGTGCCGACTATATCCTAAATATCCCTCAAATTTGCTCTTCAGCTGCCATCCTATCTGGCAGTGATTGAATTATGCTTATCATCTAAGATGGGCTGTATGAGGTTAATCAAAATCTTTTGACTATAGTAGGTATAATCTTGTATCCCTTTCTATCTGAAAGCACAAGGACAAATTGAGAGCTAAAATTGTTTTCGTCTGTGTAGCGAAGTTATGTTTCTTAGCCATTGGATCATTTTCTGAGTCGTCGGGCTTGTTATAGACACTTTCTCTGATGCAAATCGTGGCCTTATTAAGGAAGAAAAGTTAGTGACTCATAATAAGGGCTGTCAGAAATAAAATTGTCTCCATCTATGAAAGGGCTCATGCTGGTTTTCCCGTACAGCAACATCTTCAGGTTGCGGTTTTCCTACCCCAAATTGGATGGTTCTTTTTTTATTTTTTCTTTTAAATGCTACCTCTCTGTGTGTTTTTTGTTTAATCAAGACTTCATAATGTTGATAATACTGGTCATGAAGTTCAGGAGGCGAAACTGAATTTGACTATGAGTTTGCACAGATAACAGGAATTTTGATAGCAATATGTAGTACATATATTTAGTGGTAGATACGAAAAAATACCAAATGTGATGTCTTTTTGTGTTTGTAAAGCTTGTCGTGTTCCTTTACCATACCTGGTTACAATGACAACTTCAGAGGCTGTAGAGAAATGAAATGGGTGGATGGTTTGCTTGACTCCTCTTCGTTTGTGTATTTTGTAGAGAGATACATAGGCATGTTGGAGTTGTCTTACAGTGGTGCAAATAGATGATACCCGAATTTTTGAGATATATGAGACCTGGGACTTAATATAATCAATATATAAATCACAGAAATGAAAACTAGGAGCCCTAGATCTCTTGTGTGCCCTGGGGAGAGCTGTCTCTCTTTGGCCTCTGTCTACATCAGGGGCAGAGGTGGTGATTCTGCTGGGACTCTGGAGAGCTGAAGTAAGAAATGAGATATGTTCTGAGGATTTTGGAGCACAAAGACAATAATTTATGTTTTAAAAATACGATTTTTTTTTTTAAATCACAGACTGCTCTTCTTTATGTGATGTAGCTTAGGGCCAGAAACAAAGCTTTATCTCAGATTGCTGTGACTGAAGCATGACAAGAGACTCCAGGAATTGCAGAGTCCAATCCTAACAGGGTTTGTTTTACAAAAGAAAAAACCCGTTGAGGTTCAAAGCTGTTCTCATACAGCAAACTGGAACAGTCTCTACATTAAATCCCCCACCAGAGGGAGTCTGGATAATTTCATGAAGGCATTAGAAATTGGTGGAAATTTTTTCTTCCCTTTCATCTCTTGGGGACTTCTATCATTTTACTGCCCAAAGTGAGCCAGAACTTCCTAGTGTTGGTGTGAGAAGTGTTCAGCAATGTGACACTTCAGCAATAGTACAAACTGCTAAAATGTGAGGGTGCAGTGATGTAGCATTACAAATGCTTTCCTTCCTGAAAACCAGTAAAAACTTCTTATCTGTGTATAATTTTACGCATTTCTTAGGTTTCTTTCCTGTAGCTCTCTGCAAATTGCCCATCAAAAGATCTACTCCAGATACATGTGGGTTTTTTTGCATTTACTGAATTAAATACTGTATTATGATCATTACTGTGGTGCTGTAAAAGCAGATGTGGTGATGTTCCTTCTGCCCTTGCTGGTTGCAAGGTAGATCAGTATTAATTTTATCTGTGTGAGAAAATGGCTATTTTCCTTGTGACTATGATTTATAAAGGAATAAAGTTAAACTTTCAAGGATGAAAACCAGAGGATATATGCTGAAATGAGGAACATCTCTCATTTGTCTGTCTTGTCCGTTTTTTATTATTTTCCTTAGAGCTGTTCTGAAATGGAAGAAACTGTCCTTTTTCAACAGCCATTACAGAATGAGATGTTTCTGGAAATAAAGACTTTCTCTCAAGGACAAGCCTAAATCCTCTTATTGTAAATGTTGAATAAATTTTTATGGTGGAAAAAGTTATATTCCCTTTCTGTCCCTCTTCCCTTCAGTATTAATACGAAATAAAGAGAATGCATAAAAAGGTGAAAACATATTCAGGTAGTGAGCTGTTCAGGTTACTTTTGAAGAACACTTACATACCACCTGTGGAAGGAAAGGAGTTTGAGCCGAGTTTGGGAAGTGACAGCATTAAGCTTGCTCCTCTGTAGCTGATCTCTGTCTTGATGTACAGTCCTTAGCTGGAGAATTAGATACTCCTGTCTTGTTTGGCATGCAGAATAAATGGTGCTCAATTAGTGATCACCTTTTCAGGGTTTTGTTTTCTTGCTGAATGTGTGTGGCTTAGGCATTACTTAATGTACACGTTACCCAAGCTCTCATGAAAGCAGAGTTACTTAGGGTTACAGTATGTGTACGTTACTGAGGCTGCAGTGCAATGGGGACTTGCCTGGTTAGGTACCTTATCTTCTCCTTGACTCTTGTCTTTCATACATGAGGTTTCTTCACTCTGTAAGCCTACTGCTGAGTGCTTGCATTGGGCTCAAAATGTCTGTAGTATTTTTTTTAAAAGGCTATATTTGAATCTGACATATGTAGTGCTCCTGCTAGCATATTTTGATTACATATGTAGGTCATTTTCTGAGCAGAGGAAACAAGACTGTACACAGAATTAGGCAGGAGTGAAAAGTTCTGGCATATGGTTGTGGCTCCCCTGGTGGGGTTGGCTTCTATTGACAATAAGGTTCAATACCAAATGACAAAAATAACCAAATTTATCCAAAGGACTTGAATCATGTAGTACAAACTCTTTATGATATTTGAAGTGGTTAAATAAAGGTCTGCCATATAATCTGGACTACTAGATATGCTGTGGAAATACCAGAAAATAACTGGTATGGCATGTTGCCAATGAAAGATGAGGATATGTGTGCTGGTTTTTATTACTTTTTTTTTTTAATATGACTGAGGTTTTTCGGGTATTTTTCAGTGTATTTTTATCTTAGAAAACCACATTAATCTTCTCATCTTCCCTCAGCAACCTGATATGGGAAGCTCTGAAGCTTCAGTCTGTTTTTATAACTGAGTGTCCACCAGCTTTTTTAAAAGTAGTTTATACCTTGGTGCATTTTGGGGTCACCCTCAACCCCCAAATATGCTGTGCTGCTTCTGACAGATGCTTGTAATTTTCAGTCCAGAGGTTCATAGGCTATTTTTACCTCTGGAGACAGTGGTTTGTTAGTATAAGGTGGCAGTAGGGATGGAGAGACAAATTTCTGGGTTGTTGTGATTGACTCTTGTGCTGTCACTGCCCACAGATGGTCACCCAAGATTCCAGGATCTAAAGATACTGACATTACTGTGTGTGCTCAGGATTGAATCTGTATCCTAAGAGCTTAATCTATTCTTGTGCAAAAGCATCTGGAAAGATATATTGGCTTCTGACTGGAGCTGAAATATTTCAGAGTACCACAATTAATTTAAGATTTAAATCTGTATCTTTTGAAGTCCTCTAATTTTGTGTGCCTTGGACAGGATGCACAGTGCTATGCTCAGTTCACTGTCGTGTCAACAAGCGTTGGCTCCATTATTGTTTTGTCTGATGGTATAATACAAAAATCAATTTGCACACAAATGTTGCCACCTTATATTTAGTGACCATTTCAGAATATTAAGTACACGGAGTTATATCTAATAGAATTTTTGGATTTTTGATTCTTCTGGACACTCTTTAAAACCATAAGGGAAGTGTTTTAGCCTTTTTGCTATTGTTTTTATTTAACTTCAGGAAGAAATTAATTTATAGTTCATAAACCTTGAATTTGTTTTCTGTCTTTAAAACAAGGGAATTTTTCTAAAATAATTTTCCCTGCACTTGGTCAAACTGTTCTATTAAAACATAATCCCTGTTGGATTATAAGTGTCTTTGTGTATCTTGGAAAAAAATAGCATCCATTTCATGGGTGACATAAAGTTGAAATTACGGTCTTCTTACTCCTGATAAAAAGGCAACTGAAGGAAGCTTGCAGTGTCAAACACAAGTGTTTCCTTTCCTTGAAAAATTCATGTGGGCACTGTAGGTGGGCTTATTTTCAAAATGCTTTGTTTGCTACGGGAACAGGAGACCAGTGGCATCCACTTACTGTGATGTTAGAGACAGCAAATAATTCGGCTGGAACTCTTGCGTCTGAGTGACTCGTTTGGCTGAAGTTTGCACGAGTCCCGTCAGCAGAGGCACAAGTCAGGATATCTGAGGACAGTACAAGCAGAAGATTTGAGGTGCTGGCTGCTGTCTTGTGCTGTGCACTGTCAGAACTTGCACTTAATGTTTGTTCTGAGCATACTAGTCTGTACTTTGCCAATTGTATCCTGAGGAGCAATGAAAAAAGTGAATCACTGAAAGGAAGCGCTGAAAAGAAGAGGTCTTTTAAATTATATTTTTCCTTATTTCATTATCAGTATACTTCAAGATTAATTATAGCAGATGTTATTAATTATACAGGTGCTCTTAAGTGGAGTTTTATAGACCGTATCCTGTTTTAAAATACATTGATTTATTTTAGAATTAGTATTTTAGGAATCTTAGGGGTTATTACATTCAAATATGTTAAGCTTTTGGGTTGCAAGTCCTACAGAAGTCCTGAAAATTGGTGATTCCTACTTAAGATGGTTAGACTCAAAGTGAGCAACTGTGGCTGTGTGGCATGCTGGCACCACAGAGGTATAATGGGCCTGACGGATAGCTTTGTTTGCAAAATTGCTTTATGGATCTTCATCAATGGGCTTTCACATCTGACCTGTACAATCAGTGTTTCTGGGGTGAAGCTTCTGAAGAGCCTGGGTCAGCGTTGCGCTGCTGGAAACCTGAAACCAGTGACTGATGAAAATCAGGAGAGCAGAGTTCCACCTTTGGGATTTTCTTTGCAATGATTATGCCTGTGAACAAGTACCAAGAGAAGCAGTTGTTAATTCTGTTGTAGAGATCTTGTATGACATGGCTCTGGATGAGTCTGGAGCCATCTGCTTACTTTAGCTAAACTCTCTGGAAGTCTATTGATGCAACTTGGGTGCAAACTCTTCTAAAATATATTTTGCACATGATAGTTGTAGAAATGAAGGTTTAAAAGCAGACTTTCCCGTTCTTCCTATTTCTGATTTTCCTCTGATTAGTTGTCAGATTTAGACTGGTTTAGTAAAGGATTTATTCAAAGCAAATACACTTTCGGAAGCAGATTTTTTCATAGGTGGTTTCTTATTTTGGCTGTTTATATACCCAGTCACTGAACTTAGGTTTCTTAGCTCAGCCAGTCTGTCCCTCTTTCCTTCACAAGTCTCTTCCAGACATGCTGCTGGCATGGATGAAGTGCCACACTGTGACCCCAGAGCCCTTCCCTGCCATCTAGCTGGCTGTGGACGGGCCACAACACCCTTTCAGCCATGGGGTTGGCCAATGTGTTCCCATTTCCTCCTAGGTTTGGTCTCTTATTCAGCTGAACAGTAAGGGTGTTTGCCTCTTCTGCAGTTGGGGACAGACTTCCTTTTGTGTTCCTCCCTTTCAAACCGCAGATTCTTGTTTGAAATCCCCATGTGTGCCCTAGGGATTGCACCTGGTTTGACTTTCTTTGGAGTTCTGCCATCATTTCATGTGGCTGTGTGCTAGTGAGCTCAGACACTGAAGCAGCTGTGTAAATTTAATTAGAAAAAAAGAGGTGTATGTTTAGTGATAAATGCAACTTTTTGCCTTTACCTTGGGCTTGTCCTGTAGTTGTCACTCAGGGGGTTTCCCCCCTCCTCTGTAATGGATTTTTTAGTTGTATGTTTTCAGGAGTTGTCAACCCAGCTTCTCTCCCTGAACTTTTCTTTCATCCTCCTCCTTGCTTTTTCCGGTGTAATTCAGCAAGGGAGCAGCTCTCTGGAGGAGGTTTGTCCTCTGTGACTGATCTGAATGGCTTCTTGGTTCTTATTAGAACTGATATTTTCCAGGATGACCTGGAACTCACCTTGGGGCTCATCCTTTTTGAGTGTTCTGCAGCAACAAGCATATTCTACTTCTACTCCTGAGTGACAAGACAACTTCCAGCCAAAAAATTTTTCCAGCCAATTTGGAGAACCATAGGAATACCTGATGCTTTTAGCACACGGGCTGTCAGACACTGCAAGGCTGAACAGTTTTCAGGGAGAAGTAAGGATTCCCTTTCTTCACTCTGAAGGCTTGAGGCAATTGCTTCAGGCATCAGTTCTAGAACTTTCTGGTCTCTTTTCAACACTGTGTATTTGGGAAGGTCTGAGTTCCACAAGTCTCATCTCAAGTGGTGTCTTTGATGAACAGCCAGCCAAGCACATACTGCTGCATGCTCAGTAGTTGTCTCTGAGGCAGGAGTGTAGTGGTTGTCAATCTCCAGATGATAGACCCAAAACTGGGAGGTGCCAGAAATGGTGGAGAACCTGCTATGTAAACAAAAATGTGTAGGTAAAATTAGAGTCACCTTGACATCACCCATATTTTCATAGTCTGGACAAAATTAAGTAGTTCTAGAAACTTGGACGATAAATGGGAGCCCTATGGCAAGAGTTTTCAATCCTTTTCCCAGAAGTGGGAGTTTCTGCAGGCTAACCTGTAGAAACAAGAAGTAACAGCCCTTTTGTTTCCTTTTTCATTTGTTTAGGAGCCTCATGTACGTAGCTTTCTCCACTGTTGCTGCCCTTGAAAGGGAAGCAAAACCAGTAATTGTGGTTTTAATGTGTCTATGCTTATAATCACTTTGGAAAAAGATTTTTTTCCAGCAGTTGGAAGTATTAGGTATGTGTTTGTGTTTAGCCACAGCTCTTTTACTTTGCTGCCTTTCTCTGGAAATACAAGGGAATGCATTCTAGATTGGAAAGAGCAGAATAATCTACCTGGAATTACACAGGTTGTGTTGCCCATGCTGTGGGATGTATGGCCTTGTAATTAGGGAATTTGTTCTGGTGAGCGCTGCTCTGAGAAACGTCTGCTGAATTGATTGCTGGCATGTGCCAGTGGAAGAAGTTTTTTAATTTCTATTTGCTCATAAGAAATTCTGTCCTGTTGCTTCTCCTAAATACTTTTTCTGTGCAAGAACCCTACAAAGACTTGACCAATCTCCCTTTCTTAGTAACACTGGACAGTTGTCTAGGTATGTTTTCGTAGTTTTAGCAGTCCTATTCTTGGTTCACCAAAACTTTGAATTTAGGCCTGCTTGAAGGTGCCAGTGATTAAATCCATCCAGTTGCAACATGCTCAGAAGTTAGTTGTCTTCAGCATCAAGATCATCTAACTCTTCCTTAAAGAAATTATGCATTAAGAAATTATTGGCATTAGGCATGCCAATAATTAAATCCATCTTGAACTGGTCACACTTCTAATAAATGGGTGGATGTCAAAGTTTTGCATTGGGTTGTTTATTCTTATCTTTCCTTCAAGTTGAGAGTCATAAAAACGTGAAGGTGACCTTAGTGTCATTAATTAACTTCATGTTATTATGACTGATACGTTGCTGTCGGAGCAGTACCATTGTTCATCGATTACATTTATTCTAATAGAAAAGTTAAATATTGGTAGTATTTGAAAACTATAGCAGTTGCCTTGATTCGTGCCCTTCCCTGAGCTGTCTTCTGCAGTTCATCAGATCTTGCTTTTGCATCTCTCTCATTTCCAAGGGCAAGAGATGAGCAGATCTGGAAGCACTCTTCCTTTTCCCTAGTGCAGTACCAGAGCAGAACTGCTCTGCCCAGAGGAGGAGCCCTGGTGCCATCCTGTTCTCATGCCTTGTGGTGCAATACAGCCTCCAAAACAAGACCAGACCAGCTGGTGGAAATGGGCAGCTCCTGTTTTCATCTCTCTGATTTCCTTCCTTAAATTACCATTGATTCTTATTCAAAGCCTGTAATGGTACTACAATACTTGTAATCTGTGATTCTGTGGGATTTTAAACTAATATTATGAAAATTCAAACAGTATGACCCTTTAGGTTTTACAGCTCTAGTCTTGGAGGAACTTGCAGTACTTAACCTGGAAAAAATTGTTGTTGATTTACTCTTATCATTAGCTCACGGAAATGAATAGGCAGTCAGAATTCAGTAATTTCTTTAAGGAAGAGTTAGATGATCTTGATGCTGAAGACAACTAACTTCTGAGCATGTTGCAATTTTTTCTCATGCTGTTGTAGCATAAGTTTCTCATTCCAGCTGTAAAAATTGTCAACATTCCAATTTAAAAATTATCAGGAGTTATGAAAGGAAAAAAAAGGTACTGTTTTAAAGGTGCCTAAGGAAATTCAGAAGCAAAACCTCTTTATTGAAGCAAATAAATATTCGTAGTAAAGTGCTTGTGAGATTTTTATAGGAGAAGTGGTAGATAACTGAATAAATTATAATGAAAGCCATGACAAGAAGGCTGGAGCAACTTCAGCAATCTAGAAATATAACAAACACAGAGCCTACATGAGGTGTTGGAGCCAGGGAATATTTTTACTGCCTCTTTGTACATCTAATTGGAGTGCAAGTGGGAACAGGGAGAGCTTGGAGACTAAATTATTTTATAGCTGGTGGAGGATGTAATACCAGAATCCCAAGGTCAGAGGACTCGAGTCAGAGTTAGTACTCCTTTGGAATCTACTTGTTCAACAAGTAGATTGGTGATAGTAGGAAAGAAATACCCATTCTTATGGCATTTTTTAATATGTTTAAGGTTCAGGTCAGTGTGCTTTATTTGCTGTTCCTAATTGTATGAAGACCTACTCTGCCTGTTATTTTGAACTTACTTTTCTGCTTCTAACTGCCTACCTAGGAAATTTCAAAGGAACCTGCCACTAAGTACTTGCTCTCTGATTTGGTTAGTTAGTGTTTTTAGGATTGTTGGTTGGAGCTCTGATGGAGTGTGCAGAGTCTAACATCTGAGGAAGGCGGTGTGGTAATGGATGTGGTAATGGAACTAGAGCACGCCGAGTGTGGAGGAAGTAGTGGATAAGTCCAAAGCTGTGTGTACTTTAAGCATGCACTTCAGCAGATGTTTGCATATGAGTGACCTTTTTTGTTTGTTCACAGGTCCTTGATTATTGGACTGTTGAGGTCAGTAGTAGCTATGTCAGCACAGGAATGGGGAATCTGCCTGAGGGGAAAAGGTAAGGCTGGTTTTATTCACTATGGAGTTCAGCTAAGTCTTTTGCCTGGTAGACTCCCTGCTCCTGCATTAATCATAGGTGCTGCTGACCTCACCAGTCCAATTCACATTGGAACAGCTTGGTGTGAATTAAATCCAAAGCCACCTGGGTAATTTTAGGATCCTGAAAATAGAGGTGAAAAAGGTTAAATGTTGCACATAGGCTTTCATGATGTTTTGCCTCAAAAATTCAATCACTGTGAGAATATTTTGAGCTAATACTTGTGTCTGGTTTTGTGCTGTGTGTTGTTCTTGGTTAGGAGGAGAAATAAAGCATAGATCCTTCTTCTTGTAATGATTGACTGGTGTGTTCTTGGAAAAAATCATTGGTGCATTTAGCAGAAATGTGGGCACACATTGATTAGGGCATTACACAAATAAGGTTAACTTCCCTTTTAGTGAATGGGAATGTACTTTACTACGTTCTTTGACACTTTGGATGAGAAGATACTATTTATCATAAAATCTAACATTGTGTAGGGCACAATATTTGTTTTCACCTGTGGTCTGTGTGATTCCTCCTGTGCATCTTGCCATCCTGCAGGTTTAGGGTTTCACTGTGCTCCTGACCCCAGTCTGCAAGTTTCTAGCTGGGGTACACAAAATATTATCATGTTCAACAGCCTGTGTGCTTCTGAGAAAGCTGGAGTTTCATGGTGTATTTTTTTAGGTCATGCTTTGTTGTTTTACCTTCTGTTGTGTCTCTGTGGTGACTGTAGAATAAGAAGAGATAACTGTTTGTGTTTTGGCTTTGATTCTGCCTACTCTGTCCCCACCTACTCCTTCCCTTCATTCAAAAGCTGTCTGTTGTATCAGTCTGCAGGCCTCTCCCCGATTCAAAGTTGATTGCTTTGCCTGACACCCATGTAATATCTGGGCTGTTAATCATTATCCTCGTAGATGTGGAGTGTTTCCTTGCTCTGGAGGAAACAGTGCTCCAAGCTTGTTACACAGAGTGCAGAGCAGGCTTCTCCTCATAGCTCAAGACCAGCAGTCCTGTCTCCTCTGTAATACCAGTTGGATCTTTAGCAAGATCTGAGCCACCTGTTTAGAACAGTTGTGCTTAATCTATTCAGGAGCTAATTCTTAGTAATTCACCCTGTAGTGGTGAAACTTCCAAGGGACTGTGTGCATGTTTTCTGGTGTTCCTTGTCTAGAATATTACCATGTTTCTGGCTGACTTGATAGAGCCTCTGCTTATGGTTATATGCTCCCTTGTGGCTTTGATCCCTGAGTATGGATTGTGTGTGTGACTGTTTCAGATGGGTTCTTGAGGCATCAGTCTCTATGGCAGTGTGCTGGTTGGATGGGGATGAGCCTGGGCTGCCTGTTAGCCTGCTGTCTCAAGCTTTGGTATTCATTCTGCTTTTCTTCCTGGAGACTCTTTGTGGGATACATGGAATGGAACTGTGCTTGTGTGTTAAGTGTGATGGGGACTTCTTAGGAACTACTTTGCTGCAGTCATACTAGTCAGTTTTTCAGTTTTGCTGTCTGCAGTGGCTTCTTGCCCCAAGTTTCTCCAGCGAATTTCATCTGGGCTGAGGTGTAGGGAAATCAGTCCTTGCACTGGTGCATAGAAGGTGGAGCTGGAAGTGTGAGTGCTGAGGTAGCACTATTTGAACCTCAGTAATTCATCTGCCGTGCTTGTCTTTCCTGGCCCATATTGGTGAGAAATGATGTCTGATCCTGGCCTTCTAGACAGCCATATTGGGAAGTAGGAAGGAATGCAGACATCTGGAGAGTTCCACATGTGCGTGTATGCACAGAAATAATTGAGTAGTGAAATTATATTGCTGAATATTTTAATTAGGAGTTGATTGTATTTTTGTGGTGAGAAAAAAGGAGATTGAAGATGGTTATGCAGGAGGATACTGTAAACCAAGTGTACAGATTTTTCAGGATTAGTGCGTTTGAAACAGATTCCACAGCTGTGCTCTGGAGGATGGGAGAAGATACGAAGAATGGCTTTGGGTATGGGGCCATTCTTTCTGCTTTTAGTGGCTGATACTGCTGACAAATAGAAATACAAACCAAAGAGCACTCAGAACAACTGTGAAAAGGAGACAGAGTAAAGCAAACACTTCTCAACCTATTATTGCTTTAGGGATACATGAAAGGTAGATCTCAAGATGAGAGCAATAGACATTTAAAGTTCTGAAAGCACACACTACATTGGAAGCACAGTCCATGAGGAGCTTTTCCAGCTGTTTTATTATTGCAGTAGGTTACAAGTATTAGGGAGGAGGATTCTGTTGTTAAGGAGGTTATCTTTGGTGACAGGAAGAGTAGCATTCTGCTAGTGCAGTGTCTTCTTCCCAACCTCATTGACAAAAGCCTGTCATCAACATGTGTGCTTTGCAATGGATAGTAAAATTTTATGGGGAAAATACTGTGGTTTTATTATTTTCTTACTATATGCAAGTGTAAATAATACTAACTGGGCAGGTAGGAGTGGGTAGTGACTGATTCAGAGATTCAGTCACCTATGAGCTGTTTTGTGTTTCATTGTAGGTTCCTAGTGCTTTATTAGAAGCTATCACAACTGGTTCCATTCCTATTCACAGTTAGTTTATTAGTGCTCAGTTTAATGATTCTTCTTCAGTGGGTAATTAATTCTGCTTTCTGATGTTGCTCTCTTGCAGTATTGTCAGCAGTCCCTACCTTTTGTTTCGGGAAATAAAAAAGAGGAAGTAGGCCAAAAATGTTTTAAAATGTAAATAAAGTAATTTTTACTTCTGAGTGGAAATTCAATTATATGTATTTCGGTTTTACCGTAATTGATGTTTCAATTAAATCTTGCTATACGAAGATTTAATTAAATACTTTAATTAAAAAATCAGGTGAAATGTGATATAGGGAGAATCAAGATGGGAGATAGTAATTACTCGATAGAGTGTCTTTGGAAGGAGTCCTGTGAGGATTCAGACATCCTTCCCTGCTCTGGTCTAAGACTTTTCAGTTATCCTCAAGTATGGAAATTTCTTCATAAATTTTTCTCAGTGAAAGTGGAGTAATACTGTAACCACAGGGCTTGCAAAGTTTATTTTTCAGAGAAATCCTGGATTTGGTTTTTTTCTCAGTGGTAGCTTGTGCATGAATCTTTTCACTTAAAGCTTGAATCTTAAATGAGAATATTTTGTCACTTTGAAGGAGAATGTGGCTTCATTTTTAACTATAAACTTTTCAGTTTTAAGGATGGAATCCACTTCTAAGTGGGAGCAGGTATGAAGGAGTTAAAATTTACTAATCTAGTAGCTGTGCCTCAAGTACAGAAAAGCTGGGTCACTTAGAGGCTGGCAAACAGCAAACTGAAGCAGTGGAGTATTTCATTGCCCAGCTTGTTATCTGACAGCTTACACTGATTTATTGCAACTTTGTAGTGCAAGTCCCAGGAAAAGCAGATTTTATCTTTGAGATACTTGCTGTATCTGTGTTAATTGGAATGGGACTGTCAGATATACTTTTTTAAATTGCAACTCCTAATTTTTCTTAAAATTTCTCATTTTCTTTATTCTCTCACTGTATAGGGGCAGCACAGCAGACTGACAGGAGAATCAGTGCAATGCCCTGAGTTGCAGAATGGCACTTCAGATACCCATCTTTATTTCCTCTTAATCTTGAGGTTATCTAAAGTTATCAAGTCTTGTATCACTTAATGAGATATACCAAGAAAAATGCAGTGTTTGCCCAGCTTTCTCTGTAGGCTGACCTAGAGCACTGCCTGAATCCTCCCCTGCTAATGTGCCTGGAGGATGAAAATAGGGCAGGAAAGAGCTGCTCTGCAGGGGAACCTCAGGAGTTGTGCTTGGTCCTGAGTACAGACCTAACAAAGTGTGAAGTTGACCTTGAAGTAATGCAACTGTTACCAGAATTACATCTGTTGTTTGGAAAATGACTGTCCATCACAATGCATTTAGAGAACTGCAAGTTGTCAAAAAATTAAAGTCATGAGGGCAACATTTCCCAGAAAGCTTTTTGGTGGTCCATTTCTCTGACAAAGTTTAGCAGTAATTTCTTTCCACCTGCAGCATCCATCCACTCCTGGTTGGCTGAGGCTTCTTCAGCTTTTTGCCCCTTAGATGTTGGTAATGGAGTAGTTGATCTTTTTTGTTGTGGTTGTTCCTTTTTTCTTTTAGCACTTGACACTACTGTCTTGCTTTTTCTCCCCTCAAGTGCAGCAGCCTCATTCTTCACTTGTAGCTTCTTTTTTTTGGTGTCAGTATAAGCCACTAGTGGAAGTAAATACACATCAGGAGTGTTTAAAGTACCTTGTATCCCTTGACAGCTTGAATACTATGCCATGAATGCTGCAGTTGTGATAGTCTAGGAGAGCAGTCACAAGTCATTTTCATGTGTAAACCTGTGTGACATGAAGAAATTCCCAACTGGCTTATCCCTCAGCTAAGGGCACTGTAATGTGGGATCCTTGTCCTAGTAGTTAAAACTCTCTCTGAGACTGCCACTTTCCTTGAGAGATCTTTACTTGGGATTCTTCCATAGGATGCTCTTCCATTACACTTGCATTGCACTGGCAGAGAGCAGCTGTTACTGAAGGGTAGCAGGGAAACTCCAGATCAGGAGGAGGAGGACACATGGCAGCTAGATATTTAAGCTGAGCTGCTTCTCTTAAAGCAAAGAAGAGTGCAGCATTGGCTGACTTAACCCCTGTGCACTGGGAAAGGCCTTACTCTCCCTAGCATGAAAAATGTGCATGCTACAGAAGGTACCTTGAAGAAGAAGTACTGTGCTGATTTCTACCACCCCCTGCCCTCCAGTACTGCAAATATTTTCCCATATGGTCAAAAAGAGGTTTTATTGTCTCTATGTGGATCACTTGTGTTTGTAGAGGCAAGCTTGGTTGTATATGAATCTGCTAGGTAGAAAGAAACAGAGCAATTGCTGTGATTCCTGTATTTTCATTGTAACTGTAGTTATACTAACATTACTGTCATGAGAGCTGCTTGCATTGTAAAGACATAATTGAAACTTAGATTTTAAAATTAAGCCTTAGGCTGTAAAAGACTTACAAGGCTTGTGTTTATTTTTTAGAGTAATAGTTACAAAACCATATAGCTGGTACCTGTCTTCCTGCCAGTCATGCTGTTTTTTGCACAAGTGGATAAATGTAGCAATTCCTATAAAAATATAGTTCTGTGTGTTGATGTTTGCAATGTATTTACCCATGGCAAGCACAAAATTACTGGGAATATACATTAGACAGACAGTATTTTGAATGGCTTTCTTGAATAGGGAATGAAATAATTCAATGTTACTTTTTCTCTAAAATGTTAGTTTGTTTCTCTAAAACACTAAGTTTGCAATGAGATTAGTCTTTCTAATTTTTATTTTTCTTTTAATTAATTGCAAGTTGTAGGTAAGAAAATATGTTCTTCTGCTCATCTTCTTCTGAAGCTTCATGTTTGGAGATAGTTGCTAGACTTTAAACCCAGTGAAACCTAAAGCAGTTTGCAGAGAAGTTAACCAGTTTCACTGCTTTGATAGCTGTGCTTGTGGAAAGAGGCACTGTTAAAAACAATTTAGGTCTTCGTTGAAGAGTATAACTATAACTTTCAAGTATAACCTGAAGGCATGTTTTTGGCTGAGTTATAGTTCAGCTTCTAAAGCTTGTTCATGTTTATATAGATGTCACTTCTCTTAGAATTCTTGTGAGTTAGGTAAAAGCATCACTATAGTAGAATTAGGGGGAAAATGGTGTATAAGCAGAGGTGTAAAGTTAGAAAGAAGCATTTGTTTTCTGTATAGCTTTCAAACCATTACCCTTGTCCTCTGAAAATAAGATATTTCTGCACAGAAAATATGTGATAATCCTTGAAGCGTTCAACCATTTTTCTGGGGTTTTTGATGTGGGATTGGTTTTTTTTCAACCATGTAAAGATTGTGTTGATAATGCTGACTTTCTGGCATATATGAATGGCTATGAAGATGAGCCCTGACAAATCTTTCTGGGTCATTATAAAACCATACTTCCCTGCTGGAAATTGCAGTTTGTGTGGCTAAGTCAGCAGAAAGAGACAGATTGGCACCCTCAGCCTCTCAGTTAGTGCTTATGGTGATCTGTGCCTCAGCACAATTCCATGCCAGCCACCAGATCAAAAGCCTCCAGTGGCCAGTGGGGTAGCTGAGGTGTGGATACTGCTCCAGACCCCCTGCCTTGCTGGGTGGGGAGTAGCCCCTGAGTGGGGAGGGAAGTCTTTATCTGTGGCTGGGGCTGCCTCAGGACCTGACCACCTTCAACTGCTGGTTCTTCCTAGGTGTGAGCAGCACAAACAGTGCAGTCTGCTGGTGCTAAAGAATGCCTACAGAAAAGCACTGCTTATCTCAATTAGTATTTATTTAAACTGAAACCACTCTTGAAGTAGATCAAGTAGTGCTTGACTTACGTGTTTATACAAACTGTCATAAAGAAAACTACTATGTTGTATTCATAATTTTCAAGTGAAAATAAAAAAATGCTCTTATTTTCTGAAGTGAGAAGTTTTTGCCGTGTGGCGAAAATAAATGTTGAGTGATATAAACATCTAGGCTGCTTGACTCATTCACAATGAAAGGTCTGCATGTTACAATGCAGTTACAGATTTTTGCAAATAGTTCTTGATCAAAATTCATTCAGAAACAGAACAAATTAGAACTTTTTCCTAGTTGCTTTTGGTAGATTTTACTCACTTCTAGGTTGATTATTATTCTAGTATTACTGTAAAGATTCAAAAATGCATTTCTTCATGGTTTCTTCTGTCTTTCTGAAATGAGGTCTTACAGATATGAGCTACAGGCACAGGTTCCCAGTATGGCATTCTCAGTGGGATACTCAGGAACTCAGGCAGCTGGATGGGGTCTGGCTGGGGGTTTCACAGCCTGGATTAATAGGAACAGATGGTAGCCATAAAGAATGACTGAACACAGGTAACTCATTCCAGGTTGCTGAGAAGTGTAAACTGACATCTGTACTGCCAGGTGTGGTCATAGGCTTGGACAGTTGCAAAGAACTTTGCTTCACATTTTCTGGATAATTATCTTGATTATTTTGCCTCTGGTTAATTGAATCCCTCTCTCTGATTTTGTCACTCAAGATGAATTTCCTCTTAACTTTTCTTTTTTTAAATTATTATAACCTTGAGTAATCTCAACATAATTTTGAATAGAAAAAGTTATTTAAGAATGGTTTCTTCCCAAAATGAGCTGTTCAACAGATAGTGCTAATGTTGAGTTGAATAGGATCCCACAGATGAAGTGGTTCTAACATTTAGAATCATAGAATATCCTCAGTGTTTTTTAAATTACTGCCTGTTTGTTATTAAAGATTACTACATTCTTTTTGTAACTCCTAAACTGTTTTCTTTTAATAAACTGAGTAAAATAAGCTTTTTAAAAATAAATTTTCACACTGTAGCCTGTAGGTGGTTCTTGTCTGTCTTCCCTCAAGTGTCATGGCTCACTTTTTTTTCATTTCATAACCCCCCGCTTCCAGATTAAAAATATTCCTTGACTTAAAGCATTTCAGTGTACTGAAAAAATCAGTACTGTGATAAATAGTCCCTCCTTGATTATGCTGTGTTGAATATTCATGTCTCTTTACTATACATGATTACCCTGGGCTGTTCTGAGTTCCTGGAGATGCCAGAGAAAGGCCTTAACACTTTAATTATGGAGGAATGGTATTCTGTGTTGGTATGTTTAATTATGAACGAGATTTACTTCTGTATCTTTTGAACAAGGGAGAGCTTGAAACTTGAAATTACTCTTGTGGAAGGCTAATGCTACCTTCCTGGGGCAATTGCATTTATTCTGTGACAGTTGTGGTTTTTTCTACTGGATGCAATTTGAGATTTTCTGAAGTGAAGAAGGATTTTGTGGTTTTGATCCGTCCTGATAATACAGAACAGTGAAAAAGCCTTCTTGTGGTCATCAGAGAGAGAATTATTTATCCAGGCTCATTAAGATATGATTGTTCTATAAATCTGACACAATATCAACTAGTGAGGAGCTTCATTTGCATTTCCTCAGATTGCTCTGGTCCTTGACTGCTTTGCAGTTGGATGCCACATAGTAGCATAGGGTTTTGGTTATAATTACAGTGCTGCTCACATGGATTTGGGCTGGTGGCTAGTTAGGGACATAAAGTCCCTAACTGGAATTACTTAGTCTATTAGATGTTCAACATACAGTTTTTTCAGTTATGATGAACCAGCTCTCTACAATTCAGTGAATTAGTGTGAAAATACCAGACTTAAATGAAGGCTGCTGATGTCCAAACTCCCATTCTAGAAGAGATTCATTTAAGTCTGTCCATTACTGTGATCTGTGTTCTCAGGTGTTTTTAGTGCTGCTGGTTTGTCCCACTGCCCTTGTGCGTTTCAGTGCTCTCCTGTAGCCAAGTACAGTTGTGCCACAGCTAAGAAATTAGACTTCTACTAATCTGACATAGGGGAGATATTAAATGGGGAAGTCTGCTGCCAATCATCCTTGAAATAACTTTCAGTAACCAGTTATAAACTGCTGATAATGGCTTTACTAGATATGTGCAGTGGGTGGGAAGCCAAGATATTGGAGGGGACTTGAGCTTTCACTGATATTCACGCTCAAATATAAGCTATGCAATGAATATTTTAGCTTTATCTGCTAGGGAGATGGTTAGTGTACTAGAACAGCATTCAAATGCACTGCTTTCTCAAGTATTTCCTATTAGCATGTTTAATAAGGCACTCTGTTATCCCCTTAGGTTGACTGTCATTACTCAGAATTGAAGTGTTAACTGTAACAGCACAAAAGGACTCTATGAGACTATAAAAAGGCTTAATTTCTGATTAGGTCGAGCAGTATAACTGTAATATGTTGTGGAGCTGTCTGTAGAATAGGAGGTGGCTGATTGTTGACAGCTACTGTATGTGTGTTTATGAAAGCCAATGGTCTTTTAAAATAAGTATCCTTTGCAGTTAAAATGTATCCCTTTTGTCAGTAATTGATTTATTTTCTCCACAAACTATTTAAATAGATTCTTCTTTGATGATAAAGATTATACAGATTATACAATTCTTTCAGGAAGTTAACCAGCATGTTGCCCCTGTCCTCCTGAATTTTGCTCCTCAGACGTGAGCAATGTTCTAAAATAATCCTTTGGCAAGAATGCTGGTTCTGTCAGAGTAAAGCAAAACCCTTAAAGTATAATTTTGTGGGAACGCAACTGAAAGAAAATACTCGATTAAAGTCTTTTTGTCTATATAATGTGACATACTTCTGGGGTCAATCATATTTCCAAGCAATTCAGATTGCATGTCCAGTACCCAAGATGTAGGATGTTTACCAGATTTTCTGCAAAGTTGCTATGAGAAAACATTAACTCAGCTGTAAGTTGGAAAGTTTCCCCTTTTCATCTCAGGAATTTTCTGTTTACTTCTGTCACACCCCCACAAAAATCTCACCTTGACTTTGTATTCAAATTTTCTTGTAGCGTAGCAACCTCTGCTAATATTTAATTCCTCATTCTCTTTGTCGTAAATTTGCTTCTTCATCAGGTTGCCTCCATAAAGTCTCTGTCTGTGGAATCACTTGCTGCTTGGAATCTTTGCCATTAACACAAACCATTATGGGATGCTTCTAAATTAAGTGAATGTTAAAGTTGGCAGCATTAGAGTTTACTCTTGCAAGATATGTGAAATCTTTTACCTTGGTTAAGTACCTCAGTGCAGCTTTATGTGTTAGTGAAGGATGTTCTGAAAGAAAACTTTTTAGTTTCTGCCTATTCATTTGGAGCTCCTAACTACAAAATTTTTTGTAATAAGCTGTGTATATTCTTTGTTTTTAATAGAAATTAATTGCTGAGTTGCTGTACTCTGAAACAGGATCAGAGATTTCTTTGCGCTTTTTATGATTATTTCACATTTTAATTTTAGTTTCCACCTGGACAGTCTGGAGTCCCATGGTGGTTCAGGTTACTCTGTTGTCATAACTAGTCCTGCCTGGGGGCCAGTACAGCCTTTTGATGTCATTGTGAACTGTTTAAAGGAGATAAGTGGTACAACCCCCTTAAGAGGCAGGTGAATATCCTTCTAGCTGGTTGTATTCCCTGGTTTGCTTGGTTTTCATGCAAAGGGACAGCACAAGCTGGACAGGAGGGACAGAACCATGATACAAAGAGACATCAGCTCCTGGATGTGCCTCCTTAGCACTTCTAGTGAACCATCAGTCCTCTTTATTACTAAGCATGAAAGACTAATTGAGTTGCAGTAACAAGAGTTTGTCAGGAACCCTTCCCTGTGTTTTGCTGCTCCTGACACTGGTTATTGGCTGATGCCAGTGAAAAGACTGACACTTATATTTTTACTACCTTAGAGCTCTTTTATTGTGCTAGGGGTAAAAGTACATCCCATTCAATATCCTGTCTCCAGCTTTTGTTGCTTATCTGTTGTTTTTATGATGCACCTTCCCTCCTGTTGTCAGGAGACATGACAGGAGCTGTGGTGGAAGTCCTGATATGGACAGGGTACATTCGTATGTGTCTGATCTTGCACAAGAAAGTCTTTAAAATTATTCCATTTCCTGAGCATTAATGCTCAAATGCATTTCACAAACAATAACTTGGATTCCTTTTTTAGTCCTTGTGTTTTCTACTGTAATCTCATTTCTTAAAATATAATTTTAATTATCATAGGAACTCTTTCATTCATTGACCTTTTTATTTCTCTCGTCAGTAGGTTTGTTGACTTAATTTCTGAACTTTTTAATGAATTCTTTATGATGTTTACATGGTCATACTGGAAATAACTTTCTGGATGATAAGGTGCTTTTCACACCTCTGATCTATTGATTGTTGTAAAATTGAGCTGTGTACAGACTTGTCTCTGTTTTCTACTGCTAAGTCTGCAGATTATTGTAGGACCCCTAGTAATTAGTCTCCTAAGTGATTTTAGGAGTGAAAAAACATTTAATATGGTGATTTCAGCCCATTGTGTCATCTGATGCTTCCCATATAATAATTAGATGAATTTTCTGGTCAAAATTTAAGGAAACATCTGTTATGTTTTTTCTAAGCTTTATCCTTTAATGAGGACAGAAATTTCATGCCTTGGTTACTCCAAAGACTGGACTTCCCTGCTCTCTTTTTTCATATTTCATAGCTGTGATGCACAATGTAGAGCTTCAGTCTTCTCTGACAGATTTCCAGTTAATTGTTTTCATTTTCTTTTTCTCATGTCTTGTCACTTATCAGCTCTACTAGTTAGGTAGTAATATGCTTGCCTGCAGCAAGAATCTTTTATTCGATGTGAGCAGTTTAACAGTGAGAGCATATTAGAAAATGTCATCTAAGTGTAAATGAAAGCATTCTCATATGAAGGATTAGGGAAACATTCCATTGCAGCTATATTTCTTTTGCTAGGAAAGCTGTTCTTTGTTTTCATATTTCTTTAATATCTGGCTATTAGAATAATTACAGTACAAATAATGGTTATGTATTTTAGAGATTTTTACACTTGACTGATACTTAATGCATTGCTTCTGACTGTGCCTTTTCCGAAGAACTTACTCTGTTGTGTTCTAGTGGGTCTTAAATGGAAAACAGAGGAGGAAAGTCTGGAGAACATAGATGTGTTCTAAGGCAACTAAAAGCAAATGAGTAATGTAAGTAACACTTGAGATCTAAAACATTATTTCTTTAAAGTCATATGATTTTTTTCTCTTATTTTGATCAGTTTCAGAATAGCCATTTTTTCACTCCTGGTGTTTTTTTCAAGAAGAACTTTGCTTTTGTGTATGAATGCTTGCTGCATGACAGTCAGATAAGCTGGGAAGGCTTTCCTAATTGCCTCCTCCTGTTCCCTGAAACCTCCTGCTGCACTCTTTCAGACTCAGAGTAGCAAAACATATGTTTTGATACTGAATTGATAATTGAAAACATGTAACAGATGTGTCTTCTGAACTGAGATTTTTTGCTTGAATGTTTTAAACCTGTCGGTTTTGGGACACATGCTAGAGGAAGTGAGGTCTGAATAGAAATCCAGGAAGGCTGTTTTAGACAGCAACACTGTGAGCATATTTCTCAGGGCAAGAAAGCTGGCATGGTAGTTGCAGAATTAGAGTCATTTTGGTTGGAGGTCTACATGTTGAGGTGGTCAAGGCCCAACTGAGCATGGTTCTGGGAAGCCTGCTCTAGCTGCCCCTGCTTGAACAGTGGTTAGACTAGATGATCTTCAAATTTCTCTAGCAATCTAAGCAATTCTATGTGATTTTGAGCTAATAATCCTTAGGTTTCCCTGAGAAATCTTGTGCTATTTGTTGCAGGTTTGATAGTAAATAATTTCAACTATTATTGCCTAACTAATATTTCAACTATTAATGCCAGCTGCATAGCTGATATCGCTGGCTAGCTTGTGACAGGACTGTTGGGGTGTGCAAGCTTCCTTTTCTCTGTTTATTCTGGTAGTCATCAACTTGTGAGAAGAATGCAGCAGAAACAATAAATCTGTTGCCATGATGCCTCTTGTTCTAGACTTTTTACAAATACATGTTAACTTTCATACCACCCCTATGTTATGCAACTGGTTTTAGTTTCACCTGTAAGAGGCAAGTGTCATAGCCACAGCTACCAGTGGTGCTAGCAGTGTCTCAGGGCTGATGGCGTGCTCTGAACTGCTGTGTGCTCTGATCTAGTTCCAATCCTGGTCTGGACAATGGTGTGGCTCTGCTTTTTGGATGCCTGAGAAGCATTTTTTGGCTGGCATGCTTTGAATAGGAAGGCATGTATTCTACCAGAACCTTTCTCTGCAGGTCCTGGTAGAATCAGTCTTCATTAAGAGTTGAAAGGGGGAAAAGGTAGCTTTTTTTACAAAGCATGTATTAGTTTTGGTTGTGCACATCTTTCTAACTGCTTTCTAGTAAAAAACACATGTAGATTTTGCCATCTTTACTTCTCAAATTAGCTTCATTACGTGATTATATGTGTCAAAGATACATCTTAACATCCAGTCCCAAGGATCCTATGGGAAGATGGCCACACTGCAGTGGGGGAACAAGCATGGGCATTGGAGGTGACATGCCCAAGGCCAAGGGGTGGCTGGGGGGAGCAGGAAGGCCCAGCTCACTAGGCCAGGGCTGCCACAGCTGTAGGGCCCTGCCCTCTGCTCCCGTGGCAGCTGCTGCCTTGCTTGGGTCCTCAGTGGCTTTTGCTTGCAGCACGTGGACACACTCCTGTGCTTTCCCAAAAAGGATTTGCTGTTATATGTGTGCAGTCTCCATCACTTTAATCTTCATTATTTCAAATATTGACGTGAAATATAGGAGAGAAACACCCCTAATGGTGGGCTGGGTTTGAAAATTCACTTCTCTGTCAAATACATGAAGGACTATTTGAATGCTTCTTTCCATGGTGCATTCTGGTTGGCTTTGAAAATTGGTTGAGTAAATTTTTAATGCTCTTTTTTTTTTCCTGACATTTTTATTTGGGTTTTTTATTCTGTGCTGGTTGCTCAGTTGATAAGAGAAGGAAGCATTGGCATGTCCTGGAAGGCCCTGCTGGGAACTGGGTTGTCGTGCTGAGAGGCTGCTGTGAGTGTTTACCTATCACAACAAAGGATCTTCTCATGCCATTTTATTATTAAACAATCTGTATTCCTTGCTTGAGCTTTTGGAGGCTCCCAGCAGTCCTGTCAGGCTAACCTTGTTGCTAAAGATGATTTTGTGCTCTTAGTTTGGTGAGTCAGCCAGGCAGTGTGGTGCTAGCTGAAGCCTCTGTCATCCCATGCTGAAGCCCTTCTACTGTGACACAAGCCAGGAACCACAGCAGTGCTTCAAGAGCCATGTGCATGCTTTTAGGTGACCTCAATTCTTGCTGGGCTCTGGCACTGGCCTGTGCTGGTGTGGGGCTGTCTGTGTGGAGCTGGTAGAGCTGCCCCAGGCTGGAAGATGTGTTGTCTGATGGTGCTTGGCTGTGCTCACTGTGCTCGAGTTGTATCTCAGCTGACTTCAGTCAAAATGTGTTTTTGGGGTGCTGATGTACTTCCAGTTTTAAGTACAAAAGAAATCACTGTTGCTTGTCAGTGTTGGTTCTTGTAAGGAAATAGGGATTTGGACCACCAAAGCACGTTCTGGACCCAGGTGTGCTCTTCATACACTGTTGAACTCTGTTTTTACAGTTTGTGGTGTTCCTTGTGGACATTTCTGTCTTTTGTGCAGATGACTCATTGCACAGTTAGTAGGAAATACTACCAGTGTTAAGACAGAATAAAAGGCATCTGTGGTTTGGCCTTAGTCTTTGTTTCCTTATGGTGATAGAGTTTTTTGCATTGAATCATAGAATGGCTAGAACTGGAAGGAACCTTAAAGATCATCTAGTTCCAATCCCTCCAATCCCTCTGCATGGGCAGGGAGGCCACTCTCTAGATCAGGTTACTCAGAGCCCAGCCAACCTGTACTTGAAATAGCACATGGAATATTATTAAACCAAGTCAAGAAACAATTTGTTCTATAACACTAATGAAATTACACAATAGTAATAATAACAATAATGCTTGGCCTTGTTTTTGGTTTGGAAACCATGCTAAAGTTCTTTTTAAACAGAGTTTTGTGGACACCTGATGTCTTCAGTTAGTCGCTTTGACTTAGGTGTGCTTATTTGGATCATAGCATCTCTTTCTTTCAAAACTGTAGTTATATCTATCCTTTTATTTAATTTCAGTGTACATGCAATGTGAGTCGAAGAAATTTATTCTTTATTTCATTACATCAAACCTTGAAATTCCAATACAGCTGCTAGCAACCATTTGCTTTATGTATGCTTCTAGAGTTCATTAGTTGCATTTTTGTTGTTTTCATCTTTTGAAAGTCAGAAATCAAATTTGTCCAGCTTACTCTATTTAAGTGTGTGCAGATTTTGCCTTAAATAGAGTTCATTTTGTAAACATGAATAGAATTAATTTTGTAAACATGAAGTCGTAAGTTTAAATCCAAAATATAGCCTGTACTAGCTGCTATGAAGAATAGTAACTCTACCCCAGCTGAAACCAGCACATTCTCCACCTCTTATTCCATCTAGTTGCAGTGCATTCTTATTACCCATGAACCCTCTTCCCATTCTTTGATATAATACACAGATATCATTCCTATAGTCTATGGACCACCCCTGTCAAATGTCTGTAAAGTGTCCACAAATGTCCATTGAGTTCCTTTTGTCCGTCTTTGGGCTCCATCTCTTAGGGTGGTCACTCAGGGCAGGGGAGGTGATGTTTTCTGTGGAGTTACCGGGCACCAAAGCCAGCTCAGTTCGGGTCACCGCTTGTTGTGCCCAGCCTTGGTCAGCAACTCAGCCCTGTGTAGCTGCTCGCTCACTCCCTGCTGGTAGAATGAGGGAGAGAACTGGAAGAGTAAAAGTGAGAAAACTCGAGTGTCGGAATAAAAACAGTTCAGCAGGTATAGCAAAAGCCATGAACACGAGCAAAGCAAAACAAGGAATTCATTCACGACTTCCCACAGGCAAGCAGATGTTGAGCCATTTGCAGGAGAGCAGGACTCCATCAGGTATTACAGCTGTTGGGGAAGACAGACTCCGTAACTCTGAATGTCCCCTCTTTGCTCCTTTTCCTCTAGCTCTATATGTTTGGCATGATGCCATGTAGTCTGGAATATCCTTTGGGTCGGTTGGGGTCAGCTGTCCTGGCTGTGTCCCCTCACAACAGCTTGTGTGCCCCCAGCCTCGCTGGTGGAGTGGGGTGAGAGGCAGAGCAGGCCTTCACTCTGTGTAAGGAATAAAGAAAACATCCCTGATTAGTTAACACTGTTTCCAGTACAAATATGAAGCATAGCCCTTTACTAGCTACTATGAAGAAAATGACCTCTGTCTCAGCCCCACCCAAAATAGTATTTTATGATGAAAAGCAATGTAGTATCTCTTTTGATTTTCTAACTGTAACTGAATTTATTCTCGTAGGTGTAGCATCTATGACTGTGCCCGTGTACATCGCAGAAGTGGCTCCACCACACTTACGAGGCAGATTAGTCACCATTAACACTCTCTTCATCACTGGAGGGCAGTTTTTTGCAAGTGTTGTCGATGGAATCTTCAGCTACCTCGCGAAGGATGGATGGAGGTTTGTGAGCCTTCCTTGCTAAAAGCAAACTGCCATAGTCCTAGTTTGGTTGGCAGCTGTTTCTTGTTGGTAAAACAAAATTCACGTAGAAAACAGTAAAACTGTATACTAAAAGGGGACTTCAGTAATTAAATCTTGCCGAAATAGATCCCTACTGCTTTTGCTTAAGCTTAATATTCACAGTATGCACAGGTTTTTTGACTTTACTAAACTTTAAAGTGGGAGAGTAATAAATGTGCATCACAAGTGTGAATGATTGTCATGATGTTTATGAAGGTAGCTTGCCTTTAGCATTTAGAATAATTACATGCTGATTTTTCAAAAGGCAAATTTCCAGTAAGTAATATGCTGTATGTGCAAGATAGAGGTGAAGTTTGAATATTCTTAATCTGAGCGGTGGTAATCTATCAGAATTGAAGGATATTGTAGCATAAATTTATAGTTAAAAGCTTATGTTATAAAGTAATAAAAATCAGTTTTCTGGGCAGCACAAACCCAGTTCTCTCAGCGTCTTCTATGTCACATGCTCCAGTTGTGCAATCTGTCTTAGTGATCCATTGTTATTCCTGGTTTGTGGCTTTCTCTTATACTTTTAGTCTTAGTCTTCCAAGTGTAGCATGGTGTGTTGAGTAGTGAAGAGCAATTTCTGCAGCCTACTGGCACATGCTGGGTGACTTTTGCGGTAATTCTATGTTTTAAGTATGTACCAAGTACAGCTCTGCTGGACTGAGTGGAGTGAAGAAACAGGCTACCACCTCAGTGGTGAGGTATCCAAGTATTCCAGCTGCAATGCTGGAGCTGTTAATTGAGGATGGTGTACTGTCCTCAGCTAGTTTACTGCCACCTAAGGCTTGGGAAGAGCAGGGAAGAGTACAGGTTTTTAATAACCTGAAAGGAGTGGCCAGCAAACGCATGGAGAGAAATCACAGGTGTTTACCCCTGAGTCATTACAAATGAGAAGGAACTTTATAGCAATTGTTGCGTCTCTTACTGACGGAATGGCTAAGCACTGGAGTGCTGCAGCAAACAAAAAGGAACTTTAATTTTTCTTGGCTCTGCTTATTCTTGGAAATGCTGGATATTAAATTTAAATAAACCAAAGAAAACAAATATTTAATGTGACCCTTATGTCAGGTTAGCTTTATAAACCCTTCTAATGCCATCTTAATAGTATTGCAGCAGTATGTCAGAGAAGGAGAAATGTTATGGCAGACTTATTAAATTTCATGCTGGATTTTTTCAGGTCTGCTAGACATCTGGCTTCAAACACAAAGTCTTATAATCTGTATAGGAAAGAACTATATTAGATTTCTGAAAGCTGGCTCAGTGTGTGAAATGTCTAAAATTGCCTGCTTTTACTCTAAATTGATTATATCAAAATGGCTTGCTCTGAAAATTACACCAACTCTAGAACATGCATTGGATGTTCTCTCTCAACTAAACATTTCCTTCTGGCCTGCTCCTTTTACTCAACTTTGACCAGAATTTTGTAGATTGGAAACTAACTTCAGTGAGAGAGCACCGTCTGTATATTTCTTTCTTGTATTGCCTGTGATAAACAATCCAATAGAGTCCAGCTGGTATGAATCAAACTTCCAGGAGCCTTGATTGGTTTTGCCTCCTAAGATGATTACAGGCACCCAACTGCTTAGTTCTGGAGGCTCTGCTGCATTAAGGTGACTGAAGGGCTTTAGAGGAGCAGAAATTTAAGCAATAGGAGTCTGAAGGACTAGATCTGCATACTTAGATGAATGCAAACATACTTCAGCATGCACTTTGACAGGATACAGCAGTTACTTTTCATCTCTATGAGTTTGTTTTACTCTTCATTTGAAATAGAAAAGGCTTTCTAAATATCACTGCAATAAAGATATCGAATCTACAATTTGGTGAGCTTCAATGGTCTATGTATTTTTTATACAGCCACCAAAATGTTTGTGGAGAAGGAAAAGTGTAGGAATAAATGAGGCCATTAATGAATGAGAGCATTACTGAATAAGGAATGATTAGTGAATTAGTGACACTGTTAGATATGTTGACTGAAGACTACTCAGCTAATAAGCCTTCCACAGACTTTATGATTTGAATTTATTTTCTTTCTTATGCTTTTCTTTTTTAACTAATAGTGAGCTATGTAATTTTTAAAGTGTTACCAAAAAAAAAAGAGAGCTGCTCACTGAGCTCTTTCTAGAGCAAGTTTTGCTTGTATGACCTTTGGAAATTTTGGGTGGTTTTAAGAAGAACTTGAGGGCTCAGCTAGGGGTGGGAAGACTGGTCTGCATGCACATTGTCCTGGGATGGCCATCCTCTTTGCATTGTCTTTTGGGTATTCTTTTTACCATTCTTACTTTCTGCCTGTTGTACTGCCTGTGGTTTTCTTTGTTAAATCCACAAATGCCTCTAAGAAAGTATTTTTCCATTTTTACTCAAAATACATTTGGACTTGACAAATATATTTGGTTCGTTGCCCTAACTTAAGGTTTTCAATGATAGTTATTCTCTCCTTCCTACCCAATTAGCAATCTCATGCATGCTTTATAAAAAGATCCCGGTAAGAGGCTGCAGAATCACCTGTGAAAGCATGCATCCTGGGGTATGGAGAGGGGAGCTAGAGGAGACATTAGCAAATCTCCCTAATCTCCTGACTGATGTCAAGGTGTGAATTTGTTTATGTGAGTACAGGCTATGTCAATATTCAGAGGGACTGGTTTCTGGAGGTGTTTTAATGATTATATCCACTGATGTGAAACCTGTGATAACTGCAATAAGGTACAGGTGACACCAGCACTGTTTAAAGTCTTTAATGAAAGTGAAAAGAATCTGGGTGAAGGGTAAATGGGAAAAGGTCAGATTTAAAAAGCGGAACAAAATTATACATTGTTCTGCAATTCTTTTTATCCTTTTATTGTTTTACTGAAGAAATATAAAAATGTGATGTGTATAGACTGGAGCCGCCCATGAAAATTGGTCGTGTGCTTGTCTTGCACAGCCTTTTCCCCCACTTTGGATGGAGCAAATAACCCTGCCTGGGTGTTGCCTCGGGTGTCAGTGCTGATCCTTGGAAGCATAACTGTGCTTTTACCAGTGGTAATTCTCAGAGTAGAGAAATAGCCTTAATGCTGTAAATAGTAACCCTGGGGCATCTAAAATGCAGTTTTGATTTAAAACCTCACACTGCATCTGACTGAAGATTTAAAAGCAGACTCTGAAAGATCTCATGTGAATAGCTGTGCTGGTGAAATGAACTTTTTTCAATGTTTCTGCTTATAGTCAGAAATTTTTGAAATTAAAACTGGCAAATGTACCTGTGTGTATGTACTACTGACCAAATTATGCATTGTTCTCTGGCTGTTTTTGTTGTTTGTTTGTTTGTTTTTAATATGTTGGTGAAACAATTAGCAGGATTTCAAGCTCATCTTTGTTATCAACAGTACCTGGTTTTCTCCATGCATTTGCTTTCATTTTCTGTTGATTATTGTCACTGAAGGGTTTATCAGTTTCCAAACAAGTGTAATATTTCAATTTTTTTATTTAATCTAACTTAGTGTCCTCAGGATCAGTGGCACTAGAGTCAGTGGTGGCAGAACAGTCACCATGTCCCTGAGATTTCCTGGAAATGAAGGAAAGATCATGTTTTTTAAAATACTTGCAGAATATGATTCTTGCCCCCTTAACTTACAGTGAGAAAGAATACGAGGAGTGGGAGATTTGATCTGTCGATACAGTTTGAATAGCTGTAACTGAATCTTCTCATAGTTGTTTTGTAGGCAAATAGTAGATATTTATCTGTTTTCTTATTTATTTCCAGGTACATGCTGGGCCTGTCAGCTGTACCAGCAGTTATTCAGTTTCTTGGATTCCTGTTCCTTCCCGAAAGTCCCCGCTGGCTCATTCAGAAAGGCCAGACTCAGAGGGCACGGAGAATTCTGTCTCAAATGCGTGGCAACCAGGCAATTGATGAAGAGTACGACAGTATCAAAAACAACATTGAAGAAGAAGAAAAAGAAGTTGGAGCAGGTATGCTGAATACTTGTTGGCCACTCTATCTGTCAATGAGGAGATAAAAATCAGAAGAAATGTTGAAGTTTTAGCCTGTGGAAAACTTGATGCTTTTATTTATCTTTATCAGTTTTGCTATTTGAAGTATTTAAGGTACTGGTAGCTTCAAAAATAAAGATATTTCTGTGATCCTGCACTTTCAAATTAGGTTCCGATTTCTTAAGTGAGGGAAAAGTAAAGTTGTGTAGGATTCTAAGTTTATACCACCTACACTTACGTGAGAATTGATTTCAGAAAATGGATCAGTTTAAGAATGCACGTCTCCAAGAGTGGAAATAAATAAACCAAAGTTTGGTTTCTTTCATCAGTGGAAAAGGCCAAACAGACATGAGGGAGGTCAGAAAGCATTGTACATGTCTCAATTATCCAGCAAACTGCATTCTAGACAAGAAGCCTTTGAAAATATGTACAAAACAAGCCCTGTAATACAGAGATTCTTTTTCTGTAAAAGCAAATTCTGCAAGTCCTTTTGATCTGTCCTCAAGAGAATAAGGCACCTAAATCAGATCCTTTTTTTCACTCTTTAGAATCTTTATGTTGTATTTGCTCAAAACTTTGTGTTCATGTGTGTACTTATAAAACAAGATTACATTTGATTGACTTTCTGTACTCTGCATATTTTTCTTTGCTTTCTGCTGGAAGCATTGACCTAGGAATGTCAAGTAAGGCTCTTACTTAATAGGAATAAGAGCCTATTTTTTCCTATCCTTACTTGATAGGAAAAAACTGTAGCTTCTCAGAGCTGGTGGAAAGAAAAATGGATGTTACTTTACACCTCTGTAAACTGTGATTCAGCATCTGGTGATGCCTATTCTCACTGCCTTATTGAGTTTGTCTTTGAACCTTAAACTAAATAATTATGTGTTTGGAAAAAGTTATTTGACATATAGTTGAAGGATTTTTAAAATATTTATCACTAGTGTGTAGCAGGGCTGGGGTTTTTTCCCCCTCACATTATGTTTTTGAGGCTTTGGATACCTTTTTTCCCCAGTTTTCTGGAGTTGGGAAATGAAGTTCATTAAAGCTAATTTGTTAAAAAGATGAAGTGGGTATTCATAGAACAGCTTGGGCTTAAGAGTCTTGTGCTTAGGTTCTTCATCCTAATTAGGGATTGGCTTATTCACTTCTGTGGAAAACCACTTAATGTCTAGTACTAAAGCTTAACACTGTAGAAATAAAAGAAACAGGCATTTGGTCTACTGAGTCCCTTGTTTTCCGTCAGTGGGCTGTAGGGTATGACCTTGCTTGGCACCCTTAAATCTTTTGTCATGATGCTTTTTGACAATTTTGAATCAAATGTGGTGTTGTAGGTGCAGTAGGATTGACTCCATTGTTAAATAAATCCTTTATATATTTGTAACTTGGACTAGGACACTTAACTGTGTCATCAGTCAATGAGATTGTTGTCAGGGATATGCAGATCTCTTGGTTTCCCCCACACGCTTCCCCAAAACCTTAATGTGTTCCTGGAATTTAGTTAAATCAATCACATTTCCTAGAGAAAGCGTGGTTTCAGACAATCAGTGTTTTGCTCTCAGGTAATCTACAATCTCAGAGTTGTTACCCAAGGCCGTTATAAAAATGAGGGTAGTTACAAGTATATGCTGTCTCATTTGTTATAAATGCTTAGCAGACAGGCATTGGACAGCCATGGTCACTTTTGATTTTGATTATAATTGTGCTCATCTCATTTAACTCAAGATCTTCATTGTTATAAAGAGGTACATTGTATGTCAGCATCCAGCTATACATTGCTTTTGTTACCTTTTTGTGACTTACAGATGATATTTACAGGTGGTGTTAAATTGTAATTGCTTTCATTTCTTGAGGAGTTGTCTGGATCCCCAGTATTGAATTTTGCTTTCGTAGTGCAAAAGAAACTTCCTGTTCATGGTTTAATTTTCATTGGCAGGTTTTCAGGTATTGACAGCTTAAACATGTGCATCTGCAAAGACTTTGCATTTTATTTTGCTATGGGTATATTAGTTTGGGTGGAGGTTTTTTTGGTTTTTTTTTTTTTTTTTTTTTTTTTTTTTTTGTTTGTTTTTTTTTTTTTGGTTGGAGTTTTGGTGGGTTTTTTTTTTTTGCTTTTTTTTGGGGGGGGGTTTAATCTATATTAATGTGAAGCTTTTTAAATTAATTTCTCCTATTTGTGGCAGTCAGTGTTTTAAAGTGCTAGTTAATAGCAATGACAGATGACTGTAATTCCTATCAGACATTTTGAACCTCATTCCAGTTTCACAAAAAACTTTAATAAACCTGAACTGACAGTGTGTGTATGTGACATTCAAGCAAAGGTGACTTTGCAGATTGAAAATCATCTGGCTTACTTTTACATAAAGGTGCCTTTTCCTCTGCTGTCTTTTTCTTTCTTGAAAAACAGACAGGTGTTCTTTTTCATTGACTGGTCCACAAGCATCTTTGCCTGTTCCTTAGGGCATCACTTTCTAAGTGAAACTAAGACTGTGTTTGACTCTTCTCTGTAAGGGAGTAACACAATGTAGCCATAACACATTCTTCAGTCCCACACTAAAGAACTGTAATGCCTTTTGTAACTGTTTCAGCAACTGTTCTCATCACAGAGGAGTGAATCATACAGAAACTTCATCTGTATTGTTTAAGCTACTTTAAAGTTTGGTTTAAATATGTGTCATAAAACTAGAGAACTTAATTGTATTTTTCATATGGTCATCAAGCAGCTTCTGTCTACAAAATGACAAAAATGCCATCAGCAACAAACTTCTGCTTCAGAAGTCTTCTATACAGTTATGGGATACCTGCTCAGTGAATTATTCACATTTCTGTATCCTTTCCAATACGTTCAATCAAATCAGTGCTGCTGAAACTGATAAGCAGCTTACATTTTAGCATTTTGAGATTGGCATCAGGAAAATAATGTATCTTTTTGACAAATACTTTCCTCATGACTGGTTATGCAAATGACATTTTTCTGGCAGCCATGGATACTGCTTTGCATGCTCTGTTATATGCTTGGCAGTGTGACTTCTGGTGCTGTACTCTTGCATTTTGAGAAGTGGAGGGGAGGGCATTGCATTCTGCGAGACAAGTCAAATCTTGGTCATCATGTAATCATCATCTATTAACATCAGCTGTACTGCAAAAACAGGCTGTTGATAGGAAAATTGGAATGAGGAAGATCTTAGAAAAAGAGTGTTTCCCCAAGAGTTGAGCAAAGAGTAGTTTATAGGTGCAGAATGACTTCCCCCTCAAATATGCTGTGGATCTCACAGATTCCCCAGTGCTAGGCTTAGGTTCTGAAGCCTCATGGAGAGAATGGTCAGAAGGGGTTTGCAGGTGAGAGAAAGATCAAAGACATTGCTGGGAGAGCATTCTGGCACAACTGTTCCTAGCAAAACAAGCCTGACTCACACTGCTGCTGAATTGTAGTTTTTAGTACAGTTGAGGCAGAGGTTCTGTAGTGCACCTTGGTTAAAAATAGGCAATCAAATCATAGCAATACAAGTAAGCACAAGTAAGGCACAGGGGCTTAATTGCAGAATCAAATCAATCATGGAATGGTTAGGGATGGAAAGGACCTTAAAGATCATTTAATTCCAATATCCCCTGCCAAGGGCAGGAAACCTTCTACTTGCACCCTCATCCAGCCTGGTCTTGAACACCTTCAGGGATGGAAAATCCAAAACCTCTCTGGGCAGCCTGATCCAGTGCCTGAACACCCCCACAGTAAAGAATTTCCTCTTAATATCTAATCTAACTCTACACTCCTTCATCTTAAGGCCATTCCCCCATCCTGTCCCTACATACCCTTTTAAAAAGTCCTCCTCCAGCCTTCTTGTAAGCCCCCCCTACTCCTACATACTGGAAGGCTGCTCTAAGAGCTCTGCAGAGCCTTCTCTTCTCCAGGCTGAACAGCCCCAATTCTCTCAGTCTGTGTTTGTGGGAGAGGTGCACCAGCTGTGTGATCAACTGATTCTCTGGATTCATTTCAGATCCACATCTGTCTTGTATTGGGAGCCCCAGAGCTGGCTGCAGTACTCCAGGGAGAGTCTCATGAGAGCAGAGTAGAGGGGAAGAATCACCTCCCTTGACCTGCTGGTGACATCTTTGATGCAGCCCAAGATGTGGTTGACTTTCTGTGCTGCTGGCACACACTGTTGGTTCATGTCCAGCTTTTTGTCCACCAGCACCCTCAAGCCCTTCTCCCTAGGGTTGTTTTCAATCCATTTTCCATCCTTTGTGCTTGAGATTGCTGTGACCCTGCTGCAGCACCTTGCAGTTGGCCTTGTTGAACTTGATGAGGTTCTCACACAGCCACCTGTAAAGTCTGTCAGGATCCCTCTGGATGATATCCCCTTCCTCCAGTGTGTCAGCTGCACCACACAGCTTGGTGTTGTCAGCAAACTTGCTGAGGGTACGCTTGATCCCACTGTCCATGTCGCTGTCAAAGCTGTCACCATACTGACCCCTGAGGATTGTCACTTGTCACTTCTCTCCACTTGGACTGTGAGCTGTTGACTGCAAGGCTTTGAGTGTGGATATCCAGTCAATTTTTTATCCACTGAGTGGTCCATCCATCAAATCCACGTCTCTCCAAGTTTGGACAAAGGTGTGATGCAGGACAACATCAAATGCTTTACACAAGTCTGGGTGATGATATTTTTTGCCCTTCCCTTATCCATTGCTGTAACCCCATCATAGAATGCCACCAAATTTGTCAGGCTGTGGGTATAGATGAAGTAGCTTGTGCTCTTAAGGAAATTAAAGTGTGGAATTTGTAATGTTAGTTCTAGAGCAAGCACTTGGGAGTGAACTTAATGTGGTGGTTTGTGCATAAAAATGAAGCTGTCTAGCAGACCTTTTGTGAAAGTTTTACTGGCTGCCAGTCTAGTAGTCACTTCGGACTGTAAAGAAATCATTACAGCGTCCAGTTGAGACGTTTTAAATAGATTGTTAATTTTCTATATGCTGGACACTACTACAACGTTCAATGGAAATTGGAGAAAAGTATCTGTTTGTACTGTCTTTCTGGGTGAGAAGTGTGTGCAAACTGCATGGCTCTTCCTCCCGCCCCTGCATGTAGCTGTACTCAGCTGTGATGTGCCAGGATGCATGGATGGTATTTCACACAAAATCAGAAGTGATATGTTTGGTACTAACTTAGCATCTTGATGAAATGAATGTCATTTGCATTAAGACTAGACATTTATTTTTGTGTAGATGAAGGACGTGTAACTGTGAATTGTAATTAGAAGAGCAGTGTAATCTCCCCTGGCCTTATTTTTCTCACATTTCTCTAACCTGTGAATTAGGGTTGAGATTGCTGACCTTATCTGCTCTGCATGTGGACCTTTGCCTTTTGTTATCTGTTGTTATCCATGTACATGTGTCACCTTCTGATCACAAAGATATCTTCTTTGCTCATGTTATGCTTACTGATTTTGCCATGTAAAACTACTGGGGCTCAGCAGTGCATGGAACCACGCTGCTTCTGTGAAATTTAGTGAGACATTTATAAAATTGATCATTACAATGTAATACTGTTTAACCTTCCATTCTCTGTCTGTACCAGAATGTTATGTAGTGGGCACTGATTCTAGATTAGATATTTTCCTCTGTTTTCATTATTTTAATGTACTTTTCTAATAGCTGGGCTTTTTTTGTGACACCAAGAAAGATGCCTCTCTTTCAGTCTTGTAGGCTTGACTCACTTAACTTTTTTTGTTGTATTTCCTATTTCATCAGTGAGTCAGTCTCGTTTTTAACATTTTGTGTTTCCCTGTTGGAGATAAATGTGTAATGACAGAAAGGTAAAACCACCTCATTGATTTTAGGGTTCAGCTTGTAATTTTATCCATTTAACTGAGAGTTAAAATATGACGTTATGAGGCAGGAGATCTGGACCTTCAGTCTTTCCTGGTTCCAGTATTTCTATTTCTTGCACCTTTTCTTCTTAAGTAATATTTTAACTTGTTAGTATTCCTGGCTGTGGCTTTGGCTGGAACCATTTGATATGCATCTTTCTAGGGAGATACTTAGAAGCTTGCAGTGTTTTCATTCTTATTCATAATTCTTCTCTTGCTTCTGGGAGTCCTTTTTATCCCAAGGCCATTGCCCGACATGCTTGATGTTCAAAAAGAGATAGTCATGCTTATTGTTGTTGGACATCAGCTGGAATTGTATTTAATGAAATGTGGCAATACTGTGATGCTCTGGTAGGACTGTGCAGGTCTCTGAATAATTCCACTTCTAGGCACTAAAATCCTTATTTGAAGTTAATTCTTCTTTTATGATAATCAGTGGCTTTTGTTACCTGTAACCATGGAATTAGATGGAAGACTTTGGGGCAAGAGGAAACAAAGGATTTGGGTGAGGGATTTGTTGAAGAAGTCCCCAGATACATTATGGGTGGTAGTCACCTGTCAGCCTGAAGTTCTTGCTTCTGGCAAACCAAATGCCGGTGTCAGTTCCAAGTGGGTTTTGCCTTTAGGTATTGTGGGACATTTGGCTGATGCAAGAGGTACCTGAATTGAATGTCTTGGTTTCATTCTTCTACTTTAACCATTTTAGATGTAGAAGTATTACTTTATTCTCTCAAGAACAAAAATTCTTTCTGTATATGTCTCCATTGGAGTTTGTTTGGAGTAGAACCCATTAAAAAAAAACACTTCTGGATAATTAAAAATCATACAATGCAGGCAAATAAAACATGGAGACATTTGATCTTGAGAAAGTATAGTAGCTATATTTAGTGTACAATCAGATTAAAAAAAACCTTCAACAAAACTTTGCAAAGAATATTGAAAATATGAATTACTGTATGAAACAATTAATAGAGATAAGACTTTTGGTTACCTTTCATCCTTAAAGTCTTTTAAAAAGCCAACTTATTCTTGCAAATATGACCTTTGAGACATATAATTTATAAAAAACATAATTGTTTTTTGCCTTGTACAAAAATGTGACTGCTATATTTTTAGAATAATAGGTTGTTTCTGGTATCTTAGAGCTCTGCTTATACTTTAAGAATCCTGCTGTTAGTGTGTTTACCTGGCAGGGTATTTCAAGCTGGCCTTGCTTCAATGGCTTATAACCAAAACCAATCCCTTAATCTTTCACCTCGGTTTTCGATGTACTGGCATAAAGTGAATGTTGATCTGGAAATGGTGGTTAATGGCCAGTGTGAAAATCACAGATCAGTTGTGTGTTTTGGAACAAAGCTCTGCTTTGTCTGAATTCCAGACAGATTTCATTTATGGTAGTCCTAAAGGGTAGGAGAAGTAAAACTTGGTGAAACTTCCTCTAGGTATAGGGAAGCACTGAAAGACAGGACACTTTCAGGTCCAGTTTTGTTTCTTTGCCCCACTTTAGATTCACTGTGAAATTTCTGGAAGTGCACTTAGCTTTATATTGACAGTGTTAATAAGGTTTTTATTAGGTCACGGCTTCTGAAGCCTACAAAAAATTCAAGCTACAAGTCTGGAAAATAAAATTAAAAGTACTTCATCTCTTATCAGTTCAACAGTATATTTGAGCATAATGAATTTGCTTTAAGCCAAATTACATTATTCACAGATTGAACCTGAATTCACTGATGTTTGTATAGTTCAGAACTGCTGCTCTTCTAAGCTTGATTGTGGGACTGCATGTCTGGAAACAATATTGGAATACATAACTGAACATCCTGCTGCACCCCATGCTTTGTTTAGGCATAGGTATCTGTTTTGTGAAAAAACAGGTTTCAGAGTGAAAAGATGTTGGAAGAATAAGACTACTAATTAATATCCTTTCATCAGAGAAGATGGTTCTTCTAAATCAAAAACTGTCTTAAGAAGAGGCAGTGAATAAGGATAGTGTGTTTCAGTCAAGTCCAAGTGAATGGGAATTTGTAACTTGTGCTGCAAAAACAAACAAATCCCTATGCTTCTTCCACTTGCCCCTTGGACAATTTAAAATGGAATAGTTTATTTTTTTTCCTAATATGAGTGGCCAAAATTAGACATTTTTGGCTGACTCTCAAGTGTTAAAATTATCTCTGTTTCTTGTTTATTGTCTGTTAGGGATAGCTACAGAAATTTACATTTATAGAAAAATACCTATTTCTTTTAATACAAAAGCTACTTGTTTTTGGACTTAAACAAGTTATTCCAACTGACTTGACCTAGATCAGTTGCCAGAAGTTAATGGCTTCTGGCCCCAATTTCCATGTCTTCTCAGAGCTCAGTTCAGTGCTGGAAAGTGATAAGCTAGATACATTTCTTGGATTTTCCAGATGTAGTGCTTAGTTGTATAACTCTGACTATTATCAAAAGTCTTCTGTATAATAGCATAAAGTTCAAACAATGTTTCTTACATTTACAGTAGTGCCTTCTCAGTCAGTGGAAAACCTCCAAAGTAGTGTGGCGTGTGATGAGATTTTGGGAAAGCTGGACAAAAGATTCCTGCAGAATTGAACTTGATAGGGGGAATATTCTTGATCACAAAAAGAAAAGTGGATGTGTATAACATGAGTAATAGTAAAAGAATCAGAAAAAAATAAAAATACTCTGCCAGTGTGCTGGAGGGCATCTTGGATGTGAACTGGGGTGTCAGCAGTGTGGTAGCTTGGTTCAGTTAGAAATGAGAAACAACAGTTTTGAATTTCCTGTGTACTCTTGTGGGAGAGGTGGGTGCACACTGCCTTCACAGTACATTTGTGTTTTGGGACTTGTCTTTCACTGGCATAGTTACACTGATGTACTTGTTTCTCATCTGAAATTGTGGATCTACTTTTTCTATTTATGTATGTCTTTCTTAAGAAGTAATAAAATTATGGTGCCTCTAGAGCTGCTAATGATATTCAAAAGCTCAGTTAATTAGAAAAGGGAAAAAGAAAAAGGCCTGGTTCTTCATCATTTCTCTGCTGAATCCAGCATCTGCACCGAATACACAATTCTAAGTCAAATGCTCCTCCTTGAGCCTCCTGTTTGCATGCAACAGAGATTCAGACAAAATATACAGTGTTGTGTGAAAATGTTAATGGCTATAGGAGGAATTTTTTTTTTTAGGAGGAATATTTTTAATACCTTGCTAAGCTTAGTACTATGGTTCTTTGAGCTAGCTGTTTGAACAGGTTCTGTGGCAAAAGTCAAAGATAATCTTGCCGCTTCTTTGCTCTCAGGCTTTGTGAAGAAAATCTAAAATAGATTTAAGGATTTTAAAAACAATATTTATATGCAAATGCTCCAGACAGGTAGTTGGGCAGTCTTTATCTATTGGTCCCACTTTAGCCTTTTCAGTATAATCATGAAAGTAATTTTATTTTTTTTAATAATGTTGTTTTGCAGTATTATATGACTCTTCCTTTGCAGCCTTTTATGTGACAGGCTTTGCACAAGGGTGGGGCTTGGTCCACCTAGCAGATGTTAATGATTCTGCAAAGGCAGTAGTTTTTCTTTGATTCAGTAGTCAGGTGAACACAGTGTTTCTACAGCCTGTTTAAATTGAAGTATTTTGTTAACAGGAAGAAACCATTAGAGAGGAAAAAGGGTTGTTATAAACAGTGTTTGTGCTTACTTCTTTTGCATAAGGCCACGTTCTGCTCCTACAATATAATAAAGCTTTGTTCTTCCTGGAGACCTTCACCAAGGTATTGTCTGCCTGATTTTTGTCCATCTTCATGTTTTCCCTTTTCTTTTGAAATAACAACATTGGATGTTCTTTTTTTTCCTTTCTCCTGCTTTCCAGACACTTTGTTCTTCTAGTGAACCTGAAGAGTTTGGTTCAGAATAAGTAGCTGTCCTTGCACACTGCCTGATAGTTAATCTAAAGTATTCATGCACTGAACATTTCAGTAAATCTTATCAACCAATGTGACATCTACCATAATTGGCATGCTGCCATATGTGGATTGTGTTTTTGTTTGACAAAAGATGGATTTGGGGAAAACAAACAAACAAAAGCTTTAATGTTGTTTGTTGCTGTGTATGTTGCTGCTGTGATTTCCAAACTACCTGTGCTCCTTCACACAAGTATTTTCAAGCTTTCCCTAGGTTAAGAAAGCAAGTTCTTGGGATTCTTCCTTTGGGAAAAGAAAAAAGAAAAATTATATGGTACTATGTTAGAATTTTGCTTTCCTTTTTGGTCATGTTTGTTTGGGTTTTTTTAGTAGTATCCCCTAAGCCAATGTGATGACCAATAACTGTAGTATGCTAGCCTTGCTATTGAGCCAAATGCTTAGGAAAGAGCTTTCACTTCATGTTATTTCACTCCTGAACAGGAAGGATGAGCACAGCCTCTTCCTTTTATCATCTGAATGAATTTGTCTGAGGGCTCACTCTTTTTTTAGGGTGTTTCTATAAGTGAAGTATTTTATAGGATTTTTTTACACTATTTTCTATTCTAAAATGCTACAAGTGTCCTGGAAAATGTCCATCTATATTTGAGAGGGCTTGTATGGTTGAAGCATGTGTGTGCGCACAAGGTAACTAATACTGCATGAATAATTCACAATGAATATTTTTTCTAATTAATTTAGACTTTCTTCTTGCCATTTTTACTATGAATTCTTTGGAAATCATGGCTTTTACAAATATTTAACTGTATTTTAATCCTGTTATAGAAATACCTGCACAAACAAAATTCTGATTAGCTCAGTTAACAATTGAGAAAACAATTACAGAAAATTAAAAAAAAAAATAAATCAGTATGACTGGTCCTTCTCCCTGTTCTCAGGTTTTCCCTTTCCTGAAAAAAACTTCTCCGCAACAAAAATCCCACCCCTTCCATCAACAATTCCTTCACCAAAAACCACTGTTCATTTTTGAGCACTCTTTTTTTTTTCCTCCTCAGGAAACCACTATTCTGTTAAATGTCTTTTTCCTATGAGGAGAAGATCACTCCACTGTTCCTGCAGTGGTCAGTTTCTGTATGTTTTTTTTCTTTGAAGGGTTAGAATAGTCAGTGGTAAATATTGTATTTATGGATAGTGGTGGTTTTGAAAATTTTTGTTGTTGAGTATTTCTGTTTAAGAAGAAATAGTTTTCTAAGCCAGTATAATTTAATATCTATGGATATTAAAACATTTCCGAAAGTCACATGGAAAATGTTGTTATTTAGTCAAAGTAAGTTATCCTGCAGTGCAGCCATGGTGATTTATGAATTAATTTCTTTTTCTCCAATATTGTGAATTATATTTAGAACTGTTCTGTAACTTAATGTTGGGGGAACTTGAAATTTTTTCCTTTTCCCAGCCACACATAGTAAGTATTTAATTCTTCCCTTAGAGAGTGGACTTCAGGCCAAAATTTAGCATTGGTAAACCTTACATGCTGTTATTTTTTCCCCACTTTTGTTGCAAGGATATTGTAGAATTGCTAAGAATTGCTGCATGTTTACTCTGCCTTTCCTGTTGAAATGTCTGGTTCTCCCATTTCACATTTCATTGTAGTGGTTCCAAGACAAGCATCTCTGCTGTGACACATTAGCCTTGTTCTGCTGGGGGCTTTGCAGGGGTGGGCAGGGGCTGGTGGGAACCCAGTGCTGGTCCTGGGGTGTCTGTGTGCCCAAACCTGTGTGAGCCGAGGGCTGTGAGGACTTCAGGAACTTCTTTGCCTTGTAGAGCAGCACTTCAGTACGTTACAGAAATAGTTTAGATCTTTCTTTTGGTACTAAAACTGCATGAATATATTTGAGTTTTTATTAGCACTGGATGTCTTTAATTTTTTGGTGTGCATTCTCCTTGGTGTCAGTGGCTTTAAAGAGAAGAAAAATACTATTTTCTTCTATGTGTTTTGACCTGTTTCCCATCTCTTATTGAACACAGGTTTAATTACAATTATTTAATTAAATGGCGCATGATTTTTCTGAACATTACATTACTATTGAAGTAAAAGTCAGCAAAAGTATACTTGAAAGGGGATTGATTTAAGAACATAAGTAATTTTAAAATAATTCTGTCCTTTTGTGTTTATATAGAGTAGATTGAAGTAATTAGTTTTAATATAAATGTTCTATAACTATCTTATCTAACACAAACCACACGTGATTTTTCATAGTAGCTGAGGTGGATGTAGCTTATGTTAAAAGTATGTATGGATGTGTAAATGAATAAATTATGTCTTCTGTAGTGTATGATATAGAAAGTAGATGACTGAGCTAGAAGACTTTGTTTTTAGTTAAAGCAAATATACGTTTCTATGGCAATAAAAGCAAATCTAAAATGTAGGTGGTTCTGACTGTTGCTGGTCTAAAATAAAGGTAACAGTTGCAGAATAGTTTTCATAGCCAAAAAAATCCAAGATTTTTATTAAAGAAAAATACATCTATGTTGCCCCATACTTAATTTTTGAAATTTTTGGATTGTAAGCTCTTTCTGATATATATACTTTTCCCTCCTTTAATTTTTCCTTTTTTCCACTGTGCATAGCAAAGATATTTATAAAGTTGGCATATATGCAAAGCTTCTATCAAGTAGATTTTATTAAGTATATTTAAGTGGTGATACCTATTACCTCTGCATCTTTCATAATTTGTTGAGACTTTAAATTTTTAATGCTTGTGAAGTGATGATTATTTTTAGTAGTACTCAAGAGACAAGAGGCATGAGAGTCTTTTATCAGAAGATAAATTAAAGGTGTATTTACCAAAGAATATGAGATTGGTGGGATGGGTAGTGGCTAGCAGGTTGCAAATAAATAGGGTAGAACATAATGAGAAGTGATAATCCTACTCTAATTAGAGTTTAGGTTAAGAATAGAGACACCATTTCATTTGAGACAAGATTGTTCAGGGCTTCACATCCATTGAAGCACGTTATTAGAACAATCCATTATGGAATACCCAAATACCACCCATCCATGAGTGAGTAGCCTCAAATTCATCGTCCTGTCCTATCTGTCATATGTGTATCATTCAAGCTGTTTGCTTTTTTTGTGCTCCAAATCTTCCCCAAATCCGTAGGCTAGACTACAGAGAACTCAAGATTCACTGTCTGTGGATTTTTGATTTTTAAGAAGGGAGTATGGGCAGCCTAATTTGTATATTAAAGATTATAATTTCTGATAGCCAAAATTTTTGTTACTAAAGCATAGTGTGCATACATAAAAAAAAAGTGGTATCTTTTTGGTCACGCCTACATTTTGATTATTTGTGTCATACCCTGACAGAGCTTTACAGGAATTCAAATTCATTTAGCAGGATGGTAATATATGGTACTAGTCCAGGGTTGAAACTGGGTCTTTCAGTTGATATAATGTCAGATTTCATAAAGTCTTCTTTTGCAACAGCAGTGAAGATTTTCTTAAAGTTATAGCCTGAGAATATTTTGTAGGAAAATATCAACCTAAACTTGCAGAGATTCTGGTACTATCTATGAGGTACACACTGATTTCCCTCATCACAGTGGGTGCTCACGTGGCTGTCCTTGATAATTCAAATAATTGGTGTTAACTACTCAAATATGATAGATGAAATATCTTGAAAATACTTAGGGTTTGTGCCACCTGATTGCTGCCTGTGGTACTGGGATGATGGATTTGTGCTCCAGTTCCTATCCAGCAGAACAATCAACACCTAAGCAAAGGGCTTCGGATATCTGAGCTGCTGGGAGCCAAAGAAGCTGTTGGTTTTGAATGCTTTATCACAGAAAACCAGCCAGTTTTATATTATATAAATCTGTGAATAATGCACCAAATTATGGTTGAAGAATGATTCTGTAAGCCTAGAAATAATGTATGTTCTCCAAGACTGCATCATGATAATATGTTGACATGCAGTATTAGAGGTCAATCTTGGAAATAAACAGACACATTTTTAAATGTAGCTTCGTTTATTCTGTATTTGAATGCAACTGTAGTGTAATCCAGCAGCATTACAGAGGAGATAGAATTTATTTTTTTGTTATTTAATTATTTTAAGGCAAATTGTTTGTATTTTACAAATTTGAGATGCTATCGCGCAGTTTGGTGTTCTGTTCTGATCCAGGAAACGTTCCCTACTGTCTGCAGCCAGGTCTGTTGTGCTGTGAGAGCCTGGCTCAAAGCACAAAATATCGTCTGGTTTGTAAAGCTCTGTCTTTGACAACTCCTCCCAAATGTGGCTGATGGAGGCCAAGATATTCTCTGTTCAGATGCAGGCAGATGCATTAAAAACATGAATTCTGAAAAACCTTCATGGGTCTTTCATGGATTTAGATGCATTTTACTAGACTGCAATTTTTAATGGATGTGTTAAGAGACATGGCATCACAAAGATATTCTAAAAGAAGGTCTTCTAATATGCTTTGATTTCGTAATTTTTTTTCTTATCAGCTGAAACTGGTTTTCAAATTCAACTGAGAGGATTTTTTAAAAAAAATGTAGATTTAACAAGCTTGCACTCTTCTGCCCTGATGATAAACTTATGTTCTTTTCTTCCCTAACTTCAGTAAGAAAAATTAACCTGCACAACCTGTATAGACCTTTTCCCTTCATGTATTTTAGAACCCAATGAATCTGAAGAGAAGTGTTCAATTTTAGCTCAGCAGTTTCAAAGCAGATTTCTTTTATCATGACTTGGATAATTTCAAAGTCGTCTTTCCCTCCTCTGGCTCTTCCTAAATGTATTAATTTTATTTGGTGATAAAAATTTCCCTCTAAGTTTTAAATGTTTTTGCAAATTTGAATATTGTTTTATGCTGAAATCAGTATTAGAGCCAAATTTTGCTTTTATTTTGTAATAATGATATTGAGATATTAGTGTTATATTAGACAAAATGTGTGACTTCTAATTGTAAGACATGACAATAGATAACTACTCATCACTTTTGTGTAAATCCTGTATGATGTCATATGAAAAAGTGTAATATTTTGTTACCATGGTGATAAGCACAGTAGTTTTTTCAAGTTTTTTTTTGTAGTAGCTTATGATAGTTGAAGTAGCTGCAAAGGGAAAAGTGTTACCTGCAACATGTGTGCCATTGAGAATATAAGCCTTGAAAGACATATAAACTCCTTTTCTAACAGAAGGTGCCTTTAGGGCCTGGATTGTACTAATGCATCACAGCTAAACTTTACCTGTAGAATAAACTTGGATTTGACATTTAAATTAATTCAGGAAGGTTTCAAATCTATTTGTTCAGTTGGGAGAAAAAAATTGGTAGTGGCTTACTTAAAAAGATTTAATTACATGAAGTACAGACTCATGTTTTTCTTAAGGGAGTGTCTGTGTGCGTTTTTTTTCAGTGATTCGTTTTACTGTGTAGTGAGAGCAGAGAATGTTTGGTGTAGCCTGTAAGGGCTCTGTATGTTTTCCTATGTTGTATTTCTTAGTAACATTGTGTAAGAGCATCTGCTACTACAGTAACTGCACCACTACTGTGATAATACCTCAGCAAAGTTTTCGTGTTTGATAAAGTAGCCTGTAATTGTGAGCTTCTGGTGAGCCTTAAAACCAGAAGATTTTGCCCTTTCTTCTCTTCTTACAAAAAGCATTTCTTGTTGAACTCTAAATGTTGGGGAAGCACAGCATGGAACCAAATTCCTTAATATCTCAAGCGAACCACTTTCTCCTATTTTCTTCCATTTGGAGTGTTTTGGACAGGGAGTGTGTGAGATGGGCTGGAAACAAAGGCTTCTGTCCCTCTTTTAACTCTTGCCCTGGGTACTGGATAGCCTGTAGGTAGTGGTTCTTACTCAGCTTCATTCATGAGAGATGAAAATCAGCTTGCTATTTTACAGGATAAATAGTTGAGGCAATGTGATTTAATTTCAGGTAGAATTGAGAATAGACTCAAGGTATCAAGTCCTCTGACTTCAGCACATTTTTGAAACATAATATAGTTCAGATACTGTAGGTGTCACCTATGGAATGTGCCTACACCATTTACTGTTACTGTTACATGGCATCTTCTAGTGACAATAAGTGTGCTGCTAGATGACTGTTCTTGTCTCATTTACTACATAGTTGCACGTTACTAGATTTGGGTTGCACGTTTGGGTTTTTTAAATTAACAAAATGCATGTGTTGGTAGCATCAAAAGAGTATTCAGCAGTAATGTTAGAAGGACATACAGAAGTGAAGAGTTCACATTTTTATGGAAATGGAAGCATTAAATTGTCTGTAACTGTGCTCATGTGTTTGCTTCTGCAGTCCCATTAGCTGTGTCTCGGTTCAGCAGAGTCAACAGCAAGTGTACAGGAAAGAGTAGAACTTGAGAATGTATGGTATTTTACCTGAGTAAATATCACATACATACATATACACACTAGTTTCTGGTGATTTTGGATTTATTATCCATGAAACTCTCCGGTCGCATGTAAACTTTTAATACATTACACCTATTTAAATGCTAGCCATTGATTAACTCCAGTATGGAACATAAGTGTTCAATTCTATAACTATTTTTTTTTAATCTGAGGTTTTTTCATCTTTTCAGGTGTTCTTATGCATTTCATCTGGTTGGGTTTTTTTACGCTAGTAACTAAGTTTCCCAAAAGTTTACAGCAACTGATTTGGGTTTTTTGATCAGATTTTTTTTGGTAGGATTTGTCTCCTGTTAAAAAAGTTCTTCAGTCTGTTTCAGAAAAATTATTTGTTGTTTTGCAATATGATTAGGAAATGCCTCTATATAAAAATTATGCATCTCTTGATTTCTGAACAACTGTATTTTCAAAATCCTTCATGCAGTGAAGTTCTACTAATCCCCCTTTACAGGGAATGAACAGACAAAGGCCTGGCACCAAAGGAAGTGTCTAAGGGTTGCCTGAAGCTTGTGATGGGATTCCCACACATACCCCTGGCGATACTAGACCATCCTCAAACTTTGAAGCTGAAGTAGATGAGCATGCTGTGTGCACTTTGCGGGGAGGGCAGTGGGTGAGTGCCAGCCGTGGGTGGAAGCTCTTCAGAAACTCCAGGCGTGGATGTTGACAAAGCTGGATTCATACCAACACTTCTGTCAAATGTACCCACGTGGGTGCTGCTAAACTAAGCAGTGTTCAGGCTGTTATTCCATGGTTCTTGAACAGAGTCCCACTTCATTCAGGGTGACATTCTCTTGTACGTCCTTGTTTGGAGGCTAGTTTGGGTAATCTCTATGCAGGTGAAACTACAACAAATTGTCTCCATGTCGTGGTTGGATCCTAGATGCTGTAGGGGAGATTTTTCTGTGGTCTGTAGGTCTCAAACAGGTCTGAAACAACCAGATGGTGTGGGACAGGGGCTGTGTCAGACATCTGTCTCAGCTGGCTTTACTGTGGCATTCGAAGCTGGTGCTTTGACATGTGTTCTTTCTCAAGCTTGGAGTGCTGTAATGCTATTCCCAAGTGTTTTAGAAACCCAGCCTGTTCCTGTGCTCTGTGTGCCAGCTGAGCTGCCATGCAAAGACACAGTAAAATTCTTACAGTCTCTTTAAAACTGAGTACTAAACAACACAAAGAAAAAAACTTAAGAAGAAATTGCCAAAAATTGCATTAGATAGCTAACTAGGTCAATGCATCCCTAAAGACAGATGCAGACAATCACTTGCATTACATCTTGACTGGTTCCAAGGTGAAATGTAATTTGTATAAAGACTTTCTAGTCAAAACAGGAGTCCAAATTAATCCCTGATGCATGTTTGAAATACAGACCTCCTGAATGATGAGTTCTAGGGAATGCTCGTTGTCCTGTCACTTTTAGTTGGTTCTTATTTTCTTCATTTCTTTAACCTGTTTTTATTACTTCTTGAGATTTGCCATTGGCTTTTCACTTCTTTAATTCTTGTGATACTTTGTCAGAATAGGTATTGCTTGTTTCTTCTACTGCTTCAGTAACAATGACTAATGAATTGGTATCTGCAAGGCATGATTAGGAAAAAATTGAGTTGAGACTTGCTACTCACAACTGCAGGTTTGCAAGTTTGGCTGTACCTTAGGGAAATCAGAGCTCCAAATTTTGCCCACGCTTACTTTTGGTCTGTATCTGTCATGTCAGCCTACCTTAAATGAATTTTTTTTTTCTTTTATAGCCTGTTTACTAGAGATGTCAAATCCTGAAGGGTACAGAGTCTTGTGTATTAGTCATTGAGAGCAATGTCCTAAACTTTGCCCCCATGTTAGCAGGAGGTAGTGATCACCTCTGCTTATAGGCTGGTTGTTTGATGCTTTCTGTGATAGCATTGTGCCATCAGGTAACATTTTTGGTGAAATAGTTTCCATTTAGTGGAGTGCACCATTTGTGCATGGGTGATGTGGTGGTGCATCCCAACAATATCTTACCCCAAGTTAACACACTTCCCAAAGGATCAGTCTGGGCACTCTGCACATCCTATGACAGTGTTGCCATAATGGAAGAAAAAACTTGGACTTGTAGAAGCCACAGCTGGAGTTTCCCCAATAACTCTTAGAGTCTCAGTAATCACTAAGTACGAACAACCAGACTCTGAAAAAGAGCAGGGAGAAGGGATGAGCTTTCTCCCATGTTAAAAGTGTAGTTTTAATGGCACTGTACTTATTTTCCCCTCACAAGGTTAAGTTATTTAATGAATCTTTCTGTTCAAACCTTTTTTGGGCTATTCATGTCCAAAAAGGTTTTTTACTTCAAGGGCAAGCAAGACCATCAGATGCTCTTCTTTGGTATACCTAGGAGGGATGAGTGAAATGTTCATTCTGAGTACGTATTTGTATACGTTTACAGGTAAAATTTACTTTTCTTCAATTCTTGAAATTTAATATGTGCACTGAATGCAAGGAAAATGATTTTAAAATACAGTATATGGATTTTTTTCTTATTTTATATATAAAATATGAAGTGCACTTCAAGAACTAACTGAATTATTTGTGTAGTTCATTCTGAAAAGTCTTGCATTTATTCAGTTTACTTTTTTCTTTGATGCCAAACCACTGGTGATGCCCTTTGAGAAAGCAAGAGCAAGCAAAAAAACCCAAACATTTGTGCTCCTCTTATTAACTGAAAAGTTATTATCATGATGGAATTTGTTTTGGTTTTCAGCTCTTTAGTATCTGCATGTCTTTGGGACTTGCCTTCCAGCACGTACCAAATGTGAGCAGTTAAAATTCACTGTTTCAGTGACAGATTAATGTGTTTATTACCTCCTTAAATATTTCTTTCCATCCTTGTAGGAGAAGGTGTTGAAGATGCAGATATTAGATCTGTATCAGAGTGCTTGAGACTGGAATAACTTACTTTGTTTTTAGTTTAAAGACTTTTCTTGTTTACAGTTGTACAGTGCATTTGTAGAAAATTTGTAATCTATACAAACTTCGCAGTTGGTCCTTGTAGGTTCATGTCACATGGAGTTAGTGTCATTGATGGACTTTGAGATACCTGGACTTTTGGAGGAGTTTAGTGTGAGTAGAGAGGAGTTAGGGAGGGTGTTAAGAGACCTGGTTTAAATGTTGAAATTGGGTTAGAGATGCTGAGTCAGGATTGTTCTCCTACAGCACTATGTGTTAGGAGAGCTTCCTTGGCTGAAGAGTCAGGATGGTTCAGTGTCACCTTGCACAAATGCAAGGGCACACTGGCAGTTACTCAAGTGTTGATGTCTCTTTTCTAGACACAAATGTATGTTTTTGCTATTGTTACATCATATGGGCTGCTTTTGAGAGCTTCTCTCTACCTGAGACCTGGGAAGAAGTGTGTCGCATAGGTGACATTCGTGATGATTGTCTTTGTCTGCTGAGAATAGAAAAGCCTCCCATTTTAAATCAATGTCATTGCAATACCATCTATCAGACGTGAATGGTGAAGTGAAATACTGTTTTTTCAATCCCAGAATCGAGTTACTGTCCTTCACTGAGGAAGGTCACATGTTTAAAATCTGAATTCTTTTACTGTAGCACTGGGGGGTGACATTACTTTAGTTTCTTCTAGCTTTGCTCACAGGTTAGTTTACAGAATGAATTATCTGGAAGAATCAGTGTAAAAAAAATACTCAGACTCTTCTTATAATAAATAGCATCATGTATCACATCTTTGGAGTCTTGCACTCCATAAAATACTGTGTTATATGTGGCGGATACTGGTGAAAGTTTTGAGCACACGTGGGTGAGGCATGTGGCAGAGGGTTGTTGGGTGGTTTTGAGGTAAACACTTGGCTTGGCAGTGGCATAGGATGGCACTGTCACTGCAGGCCATCTGTGGAAAACACAGAGGAAAGAGCAGTTGCCTGACTCAGCTGCAAGGCTTCCGGGTGCAGGAGCCAGATCTACCCTTCTGTGTCCTTTACCAGTAAGGGCAGCATGTGTTGATATCCTTTGTTGGTATGTATGTGGGATTATGCCTCTGGATCATTCCTCTCCCACAAGCTGCTGCTTCCCCAGATCCTTTTGTAGAGGATCTGGATTTTTTGAAGAGGATTTCTTGATTTTATGAATTTTAGGTGTTTTTTGCTGATGGAAATGTTGCTGGATCCCACATCTTTCCAGTGTCTATCGTGAGTGGTGACTTACGGCCTAGCCTCAGTACTTTTCATGGGAAACTTGTGTGCTATTTTTTTAATTGGACCACTTCCATTTTCACATGGTATTTTAATCATGTAGAATGTAGTGTGTTGTGTTTCTGCAGAATGCTCCATTCAGTCACAGGGGTTTCAGTGTCACCTGCATCACCTTGTCTGGCAGCTGCTGCCCCAACACAGAGTGACCCAAGCTGCTGCTGGATGCTGCCACATCTGGTCTAAAAGTGAAAGAAGCATGTCATCTTCAACTGTCTGCAATGCACCTGGAAGTAGCAGCTGTAAATGCCCTGATAAACTTTGAGTCAGTGTGGGAGAATCAGTTGTATTTTTGTGGCACGAGTAAACATTTTCTCCTAATCCCTCTTATGCGCCAGCAGCAAATATTTTTCTTCAAAACTACTGCCTGAAAGCATGAGTTCCTGCTTTGTTTTGTCCCAGTTCAGTGCTGGCTTTTGCTCAGCTTCTTTAGAAGTTTTGTGGTGTTTTCTTAATACTGCAAAGGATGGTTTGCAATATGGAAAAACTTAAAAGAGTGTCATCTTTAGTCAGTTGTTGTTAATTGAAGTCATCATTATCTAAAGCCAATCGAGTCCCCTTTCCTGTAGTGTTTCTAGGCACTGACTGGTGAGGGAAGCATGAGATGCACAGGACCTGAGGCCTCATGAGCTGCTGTGAAATGGCCAGTGCTCTGCAGGTGCAGCTGGGAAGGGGGAGTGAGCTGGAATGAAGCTGGGATGCTGCAGGGGACGGTGAGGATGGGAGGCCTGCCTTCAGACTTTCATTTAAATAGTCAGAAGGTGTATGCAGGTCTGACAGAAGAAAATCTGGTGTTGTCACTGAGAAGGAGAAAGTAGAATAGTTTGTATTTGATGTGAAGGCTTGTATCTGAAACTATTACATTTAAAATGTACTAAAATAGCCATCTTCCCTGGGCCTGGGACTATCAAGACACATTGAAGTAACATCTATATGCTAATCTCTTCAGTATTCACATTGCTGTTGGCTTTGTAACAATAATGTGTACCTAAATGTGTTTCCATTGGAAAAGATTTTTTTTTTCAGTTGAAAGCATACTTTTGGTTCCCAAAAGCTTTCAGCAGCAATGTGGTAAACACTTCTTTAAACTGATTTTAAAAGGTACAAGCCAATTTATTGAATGCTGCCAGACCTCTTCTGAGGAACCTATACTAAAATTATAATTTTTTTTCCCCAGTTAGATGTTGGTTGTCCCTGAAAATCAAGGATGAAAGAAGAGGGCATAGAACATAACCAGCTCTCAGAACTTGTCTTTGTTTTTCTGCTGTTGTTCCCCCAACATCTGTGTTTTCTATCACTATTTACTAGGCTTCTTTAAAAAGATGTACAGCCCTAGTAAGGGGAATAGGACCTTACAATTCTTTCGTAAAAAAAAAAAAATTGTTTTGCAGAAAAAATGTATTCTGTTTCTTGTCATAAGCTATCAGCAGTAATAATGAAGGGCATGGCATGGCTCTCAGGTTTTACTCTGAACATGCAAAACTAGTAATGAGAAGGAAACTAAAAAAAGACAGGATAAAACCCCCAAAACTCAGATCTCCAGGGAGCTGCTGCACAATTGAATACATCGTGCTAATGTTACAAAATACTGAATTAATTTTGTCCTATATTTCTTCTAAATTAATTTTAATTAAAATGTAATAGTTCATATGAGCAGCTTATAATTGCTTTTTTCCTGGTGTGGTTTGTACGGAATCATTCCAGCTGCTATCAGTAGAAGATGCACTGACTGCATCTGCATTAGCATTTTGGCTCTGAGCAGCAGTGTAGCTCTGCAGTGTCTCTTCACATCTCCCATTGTCATCCCCACATGCTTTTTGATCAGATCAAAAGTGGTGTCAGTTCCCATGGAGTAACTTCCTCTAGGGGACGTTAAACCACAGGTCTACTCTAAGGATTCATTCAATGTGCTCAGATTCTTTTGGAGATGTGAAGGTTTAGATCAGTGATAGAGTCTCAGGGCAGCTTCTAACAGTCCATGCATGGCAATGTTCTGCTTAGAGGACTGCCTAAATCTGGTTAGACATCAAACGTAAAAATGACATGTCATGGATGTCTCTGGACATCAGCTTCAAACACTTTGACCTGGTGATCCCTGCTACTGCACTGATCCTACTGCACTGCCTTACTTGCTGAGATGCACACGGTCATACTGCTTCCTAAACTGTAATGCCCAGATGAGTTAATTCTCTTTACAAATGAGTGATCATCTGTGTTAAAATATATTGTGTTGTTTAGTGTACAGGTATGTTGTTACCTGAAAGATAATTGAGTGCAGGGGTTATGTGTATCCTCCTCTTACCCCAGTCCAACTTAGCACTTCTCCAAGGATGGGAAGATTTCATAGTATTTTCTGTCCCTAAGGGAATTACTTTCCTTTGTGGTGGAATTCATCTCCAAGTTACCATGCAATGGCCAAACTTTTCTTGTAGCTTGCTTGTAGTTTAGTGTGTCAGATGCAGAGATCAATTTGTCTTGGTATTACTCTACAAGTTTTACTGTGTTTGATTTTAAATATCCACCATTCCCTTTAGATGACTGTTAAGGTGCTTGAACAGTGATTACTGCATGCATTTGTTGGCTGGTAGTTATCTCTAGCAAAACACTTGCAGAAATCCATTTATGACTGCAGACATATTTTGCTTTTTCCTTCTTCAATGCTTGTCTGCTGGAGTCTTTAACCTGGCTGTGTAGGTACAAAGTGCATATAGGTGTATATGGATGGAGAATGGAAGTGAATTAGCTTCTCAGATTTGCTGTAGAGTAGCAGCAGAACCTACATGATCAGCAGTGGTGATTTCTCTCAGTGACTCAGTGACAGCTCAGAGGAAGCCAGCAAATACAAGATCAGTGAATGGAAGTATTTGGAAATCTACTCTAAAACATAGGTGGCCTGAATTCTGCAGCTTTTTTCCAGCTTTACTCTCCCTGTGTTTTTGTTTACAAGTTTTTGTTTACAAGTGACAAGAATTTTTCCTTTCAGCCTGCTCAAAAGGTTGGTGGCAGCTGGCAGAAGGCACGGTTAGGCAATGATGCTTTTGCTGAGAAACATGAAAATATTTTCTGTAGGCATAGAAAGATGCAGATGCTTCTTATATCTGACACTGAAAATGAACTTTCATTGTTTCCTGACCCAATCCAATGCCAACCAGACTGTTGTAACTCACTAGAGATATGAAGCAGTCTTGCCTTTTGCGTTCATCAGTTTCTGCACCCTGACAAAAGCTAAGTAATTGCCCCCTCTCTTTTTTTTAGTTAAACAGGACCTAGGACTTAATTGTTTTTCCTGTTTATTTTAGTGCTTATCCTTCAAATATCTGTCTTTCATAACAAGTTGTTTTGCCTCTGGAAAGGACTTAAACATCCTGGAAAAGTAGCTCCTGTGTATTGTAGAGGATATCTGGGTAAAATGCATATCTGGGTAAAATTCTGTCTCTTCTCTGTGCCACAGGTAATCTTTATGGTTGATCGTGGGTGAGAAATCTACAATTTGCCCTGAAACCAAAAAGGTTATCTGAAATTTCAGCTGTGCTAGTGGTATTTTTTTCCTTTCAAATTTAGAAAAAACATGTGCTTCTTGGGACACTGAAATTCTACTTGGTAAGCACTAGTTGCTGACCACATACTTCCACTTGGATGTTCAAGAGCTTTGTTTGAAGTTTGTCTGCACCATGTTTGACTTCAGGTAGTGTAATTTCTTTTAGATAATGGTTAACTTGGAAAGGGCTTAAAAGCAGCATAAAAATCGACTTCACTGAAATTATGAGGAAATACCTCAGAATTCCGATATCTTCTTGAAAAATGGGTTTCAGGTCTCTAAATAATTTAATACAACCTTTCTGATTGTCGTTTCTATCTGCTAGGTCTGTGAGGCTGCTGAGAAGCCATGAAAAGGCCTTTGCCCTGCTTCTGTCTACCTTGTAGTGCATACTCAACTAGGGAAATAGATTATTATCTTACACTCTGCTGGACTTCCAGCAGCTTTTTAAAGAATTGCCTTTTAAAATATTTTAAACTTGTAAGGAAACTGCTAATAAAGATGGCGTTTACACAATGCCATTCTGTCTTCATTATGCTGAAAATGGTAAGAAAGCTTTCCACTTTGTGTAAGACTATTTGCCTTACATGAAGATTTCTTGCAGATTTATTCCATAGTATGTGAGAGACCTTGAACTGTCCATTATGAGTATTTATTAATGATCTTTCTGTATTTTTACCATATTCCTCATTTTGAGATGAGGGTGAGGAAGCAAAGGGGACCAGAACTCGTTTGGTACAGCACTTAACAATCATAGAATGGTTTGGGTTTGAAGGGGCCTTTAGAGATGGTCGAGTTCAAACCACTGCCATAGGCAAGGACACCTTCCACTAGACCAGGTTGTTCAACCATACATCCAACCTGTCCTTGAACACTACCAGGGATGGGTTATCCACAGCTTTTCTGGGCAACCTGTTCCATTGCCTCACCACCCTAGTAATAAACAATTTATTTCTTATATCCAATAGAATTTACCCTCTTGTAGTTTAAAACCATCACCTCTTGTACTTTCACTGCAGACCCTGGTACAGTGTCTCTCCCCATCTCTCTCATAAGCCCCTTTTATATATTGAAAAGATGAAATAAGCTCTCCTTTATTTCTTTGTCGTATTTCATACCAGTTATGGAAGTCGTCAGTTTAGTATTCTACACTTGCCGTTTTCAATATTGATCTGTATCTTCTGCAGAGGTTATAAATTCAGGGTAAAAGCTGTCAGTCAAGTGTGACTGACTGGTTCTTGATTAATGAAGCCTAGTACTGCAATTGCAAAACATCAGCTGTTGGCAGTATGTAGATGACTGAGATTTACAGGATTTGTATGTAATGATGCTTCCATCACTGTTGTTTAAGATAACCATGAAAAGTGCCAAACTTACTTTTTCATTGGTACTGGTTGTAATAACTAGTACCATCACAGATCTTAGGAGTGCTGTGTGTTTCATGTAAAAATCTTGTGGATGACCTCTGAAGGTTCTCTAATCCAATCCCTAATGAAAAAAGAATAAATTAGAGCAGGTTATGCAGGAACTTTTTCTGGGAAATTCTTGACCATGGCCTGTTTGCATCACTTTTTTTGTGTTTTTTCATTTCCATGTCACAAAGTAAACAGACTTCACATCTGGTCCAAATTTTCTGCATCCCACCTTACCTGTTGCCTTTTGTCTTACCCTTGCACACCTCTGAGAAGCCTGGGTCTGTTTTCTCCTTGCCCCTCTGCTAGGTATCTGTAGACAGCAGAACCTTTTCCCTTTATCTTCTCTTTCAGAGTGGAGCAATCCCAGCTGATTCAGCATCTGTTTGTCATGTGCTCCAGCCCATCCACCTTGGTGGCTCTGCTCCAGGCTCAGGCAGCACTGGGATGTGCTGCTCCTGCTGCAGGGCTTGCAGCTGCAGGGTAGAGAGGAAGAAATGTTTCCTTGACCTGCTGACAGTGCTCCTGCTACTCCTCCCAGGATGTGGTTGGCCCTCTGTGATGAAAAACGTAGTGTTGTTCAGTGGTAATGGTTGCCTTAGAGCCCTTGGTGTTTCTGATAGCAGATGGTTAATACTAAAGTGTAATAAACTAACTAGTACCTTGAGGTAAGGTGTGATCTTCGGCTGCAGTTTGGTGAAATATTTAGGTGTGTATCTGTCAAACTCAACTTTGTGCTCAAGTTCAAATGCTTTCCTTAAAATAAAAAAAGTTGAAGCAGTTTCTTAAGACATATTATTTTCAGTTACACACTCTTTTGCTGTGCTGTCAACTATGTATCCATTGATGGTGATGTCCTGTTCTTAGGAAGCCAAAGTTACAGCACTTTAACCTACAGTGACTTTTTGATTTTTCTTCTCTCTAGGTTTTGGGATTTAGATGAGCTGTGCTAAAATTATATTGATTTCAAAGTAGGTTTTAATAATCTCTTTAAACGTGGATCTCATCACTATTTTAACTTTTTTCCTTTTATTTTTAGTGAAGCTCTTATGCTAAAAGCATCTGATTTTTAAAAAGTGAGAGGAATTTTTTAGGCCCCTAGATAAATTGGGTTTTTAAACACTTTTAAGGAGATGCTCTAAGCTAAATACGCTATTAATAAAGCAAAATATTAGAGTGGACAACTGATTATATTAATAAATTCCCACAGAGGCTTTCACTGACCTCCAGGCTCCTTTTTCAGTTCTATTAAACTTTCCTTTTTCCCCATTCCCTCCTGGGAATGGGTTCCTTTTGAAGGGCAAGAAATATAAATATGTTTTTACTGTTAAACTACTGGCTTCGGGCAGAAATAAAGACATTTCATTTAGAAATAAGGGATAGAGGGGGCAAAATAATATCACTAAACCAAGATTTTTGACAGAAACAAATAGCAAAAAATGCTATTTTGACATAAAAAAAGGCTTGAAATGGTGTTGTTCAGAAAATAAAATACAAGATCTACAGCTGGGAAGATCAGCTTGAGAGTAGGCTACTGACTAGAAGGGAACTCTTGAGTCATCAGCTTTTCAAATGCTCTTTTAGTTGGAAAAGAACAGCAACAGCAACACACACCCCTAAAAAATACCACTTCTGAAACTGCCCTGACTACAGTTTTTTGTTAAGTCTCTTTACTCAAATTAGAATGAAAGAAAAAATGCCTTCTAATTCCAGATTGTTAAATGTTCTGCCCTGCACTTTACTACTTGATGAGAGTAGGGTGGGAAGCTCTTCAGGCTGTTACAACACTTGGCTTATTTTGGTTGGTGCCTGTGTAATGATCCTACATCGTCTTATCTTTCCTCCTCTGCTTTCTGCAGCTTTAGGTGAGGGTCACACAACTGTTCCCTATGTAAGGCAGCAGTTCTGGAACAGACCCTGGAAAGAAATGCTGATTTGCAGGCTGTCGGTGTGCACAAGTCTGCCTTAGGATCTGTTGCCTTATTTCTAAGGTATTTTCTAGCTAGAAATAAATCACAATGTGATCCTTGCTTTTCTCTGTTCCCAGCCCAGTTTTCATGTCAATGAAACAGGAAAACCTCCCCTTCGTGCATTCCCCCACTCCACAGGTCTGACAATACTCCACAATATCCCAGCAGGGTCCCTTTTCCCCAATGCAGATTCTTGTTGGCCATTGTGGCCACTTCTCTCAGCTCTGTCTGGCATCACGTAAATGGCCACTCTTTGTTGTCTGTTTTGTTGTGGTTTCTCTAGTTTTAAAGGACTTCATTACAGCAGATTCTGTTTTCTATAGAGAACAAGTCATACAGAGCCAAAACGCAGTCCTTTTTTTTTGCTTCCCTACTTGCCACTGCTTCTTGTTCTATTCAGAGGTGTTATTAATTGCTGCTGCCTTTGTGCAAGTACTCAGTCATATAGATTTTCCATCACCAAAGCTTTATATCAAAGAATGTGGTATCAAAGAAAAGATTTTTTTCCTTTTACAGATAAAAGAAAATGTCTTTATTTTCAGAGCTCCCAAATACCAATTCAACTTGCTGTCAAAACAAAAAAAAAATCTATATTAGGGTTTCTTTTCACAGTGTGTGGATTAAAAGATCATTTGGAGAGACCATTTATTTGAAATCCAGGTTTCCTGAGCAAACAAAAAAAAACCCTTCCAGTTCATCTCAGCTTGGAAAACCTCCTTGCACAACCTAATTCTCTAGAATCTAGGTGGTTATGTCTAATTAGCTTTTATTTGCTTTTTGACCAGACTGTCTGAATCACAGAGAGGTTTGAGTTGGAAGGGACTTTAAATATCATTTAGTCCCAACCCCTCTGGCATGGACAGGGAATCTTCCATAAGAGCAGGTTGCTCAAAGCCCCATCCAACCTGGCCTTGCGCATTTCCAGGAATGGGGCATCCACAGCTTCTCTGGGCAACCCCATTCCAGTGTCTCACCACCCTCACAGTAAAATATTTCTTCCTACTATCTCATCTGACTCTCTCTCCTTTTAGTTTAAAACCAGTTCTCTTAGTCCTATCACTGTCTGCTCATGCAAAAAATCCCTCTCCCTCTTTTTTATAAGCTTTTAGGTATTAAAAGGTTGCAGTAACATCTCCCCAGAGCTGTCTCTTCTCTAGGCTGAACAACCCCATCACTCTTAGCATGTCTTTGTAGGAGAGGTGCTCCAGCCCTCTGGTCATCTTTGTGCCCTCCTCCTCCTGCTGCTTTGGACCTGTTGTGCTTCAGTGTTTGTCTTGTGTGGGGCCCCAGAGCAGGACACAGCACTTCAGGTGGGCTCTCATGAGGGTAGAGTAGAAGGGCAGAGTCCCCTCCCTCACCCTGCTGCCCATGCTGCTCTGGATGCAGCCCAGGACACGTTTGGCTTTCTGGGCTGTGTGCACGTATTGCCAGGTCACTTTTCAGCTTTTCATCCAGGAGAATCCCCAAGTCCTTCTTGGCAGGGCTGTTCCCAGTGAGTACTTCTTCCAGTCTGTATGCATACCATTGGATGATTTTGTTGTGGAAAGCTGAAAAATGCTAAGACTCAGCTGTTAGGCAAGCTGACAGTCTTTTTTCCTCTTGGGTGCTGGGGATGTGTGCTGTTAAAAAAAAAAAGAAGGGAAAAAAGTCTCAAGCTTTCTCAAAGGGTTAACAAACTATATGAGGTGGGAAGTTTCTTGTTGAGCTGGGAGTGGTTCTTCCAATGTTACTGGAAACATTTTAAGATAGTGAGGAGGAGTATGGTACTTAGGTAAAATTGTTTTGTATCTTCACAGGATAATTAATGCAGTTTTGATCTTAAAGCTGATTCCATTTTATTTTGATTTGTTAAATTTTACAGCAAGGGAAAGTTAATGAAGTTGATACTTCTAGGAAATAATGTAATAGGCAAGAGGAGGAAAAGGGTGCTTTTTTAGTATATTATTCATGCACAGGAAATAATACCTAGCTGTAAGTGCTTTAGAGTAGGAGTCATAGGTGAAGGGAGATTCTGCAGGAAGGTTCTGCAGATGATGCAGAGAAGGCTGGACTGGAAGCTGTCATTTTGTAAGGAAGGGAAAACCAGGAATAATTCCCACATTTGTCCTCTGTTATTGAGATCACCAGCCCAAACTTTCTGGTTTTGGTCCCTGCTGTAGACCCGATCCTTGAAAATTTATCTAAGTGGAAGAGAGGGCATTTGAAAAATCCAGAAAACTAATGTGAATCTTTAGCTTAATTGATGCTAAACTGATGAGTGACTGTTGTTGCTTGGCTAAACCTACCTTTTTGGAAATGCAAAGAGTACAAAATGCTGGCAGGAGCCCTATAAGGTTTTAAGCTGTTGCTACAAGCTGTTACCTAGATGAGTTGGCAGAAGAATGTTTGAACCTGCAAATGACTTTGGCAGGGCCCAGTCTCTAACCATAGATTCCTGCCTGTGAAATCTGTCCAGTTATTCTACTAATAATTTGAGGGATGAGGAATCACAAGGTTTCCAGGCACCAGATGTCTGCCTGCCTTTGCTGTGGGATTTTTAGATTGGCTTTATATCTATACTATAATTTCTTTTTTCCTGGAAATGAATGCAGTTCATTTTCAGAAGGAGATATTAAGATGTCAATAATACTAATTTTTCTACTTTTTAGCTTTTATTATATAAGTGTATTTTAGAACTAGGGTTTGTGTTGTGTTGCATTTGAAAATCATCTCATCCTTCAGTTGGCTGTGGATCATACCCAAGCTCCTATGATTGCCATACAATCCATTTTGCTTGTGCAGATGAATATCAAAATGCTTTACCAGGTGATTCATAATTTCCAAGCCTAACTTGTGGGTTATGCCTAGTAACAAAGATAACTGCTAAAATATAGGAAACTGTCATTAAAACTTTCAGATAACCAGTCATAAAATACAGTGTTTGGAGTATCACTCACTTTCAGAAGCAATGTTTTGACAAGAACAGCTTCTCCTTCCCTCTTTAGCTCAGTGTAAGCTAATAAGGTTTTTTTTTTTGGATGTGAAGCTAAACTTCCAAATTCTATTTTTGCTTTTTGCTTATAAGGATGAAAATTATTTTGGTAGACATTTTAGATTATGCTGTGAAATATCTACTTGGATCACAGCAATCCACTTCGTGTATCACCACTTGAAGTAATGTCACCTTGTTTTTCCATTGCTCTTCATCTCATGTTGTCATTTTGCATAGAGGAAGCTCCAGCTTCTCTTTACTGTAGCATGTTTTGAACCCTTGTAAATGTTATGTGTTAAAGAATTTTACTTCAGTTAAAGTAATTATCAGAAACGACAGCAGAAAAAGTCCAACCAGATCTATTCTCATTAAATTCATCAAGGCGTTAGGAGGTCTCATCATTCTGACTCCATTTTTATTCACTGATTAGAAGAAGGGAAACAAGCATCTTGGTGTTTTCTCAAGTTCAAATGAAGTGGTTCTGATGCAGGAATATGTCTAAATATTTTAGATGAAAAGGAAACAACAACAATGAAGACAAAAGTATCACTAAAAATTTTTTTGGACTTTTTGGAGACAAATACACATTTTGTCCTTTGTAAAAATTGCCAATTTTTTTTCTGTAGGGTATGTTTTAATCTTCTCTTTCCTTCTAGTTCTATGGGCATTTAAGTTGTTCCATTTTTTAAAGGTGTAATGGTGTTATTGTTTAGTGCCATTTTAATCTGTTGTCATAACAGCATATTTAAGGGCTATCAGAAACTGCTGAAGTACGATTTAAGTTTTCAGAAGACTTATTTTCAGAAGAAAAATGTATTTAATTCTGAAAACTTGTTTTGGTTTTCATTTTTTAGTTTAAACACATTCTCTGTTCTTAAAATCCATATTTTTACCTAGAGTTGTTTATTTCTAAGAACATGGTAACATATGAACTCAACAATATGGATGGAAGGATTGCTGATAAGAAAATGCAAATATAGTATGGCTAGTTTCAGAGCTAGATGGTTTTAATAAAAAGTTTCACATTCACTTGCTGTTATAAGACCAGTTACCTCACAGTGGAAGTCCTTTGGGATTATTAGTGGAGTTTGTAAAGCTCCTTTAATACAGAGATTAGCAGTTTCTTTATTTCTTTCATTCCATTTATTGGTTTGTAAACCTGAAGGCTGTGAATTTTATGAAAGAACATCCTTTAATTTTGTGTATGCCTATTGGTATGTGGTGGTTGCCATGGTACATATTTGGAGCAAAACTTTTTAAACACTGAGTTATGATAATTTTTAGCATCATTTTTCTGCTACAATTAATCAGAAGTCTGAAAAATTTCAAGAAATTACTGAATGTGGCTTGACTGGATGTTCTAAAGGTCTAAGGTGTAAAGTTCTGACATAAGGGTCTAAACTTCAGTATATGGTCTTAATATTTCTGCAGGGCTGCACTTCAGATGCACAAACTGATTTGTGTGATGGAGCTTTGTTGAGAGTTCACTACTCCCTCTGAGTTGCAAACCATTGTCTGAAAGCAGCTACTTTAATTTCTCACTATTCATTTTAGTGCCTTCTTCCCAATTGTTTTGTACAATGCTGTATTGTGAATAAAGTTTTATAAAGATCTATCAAATAGCTGAGTGGTTCAGGAATTATTAAAAACCTTGCATCAGTTCCTTAGGACATTTCTGCCTCCTTTCCTGACAATCTCTGCTGTAGAATTCCAGCTTATTCAATGAACAGGATCATTGATGGTGGACTTGAAGATGTAGGTTGTCTAAAATGTCCCTTGAAAATAAGGATAGATTTTGAACTCAGTTAAAGACCTTATACAGAGTTTATGAATAATGAAAGATCTCTCATAGGCATTCAGCAGCTTGGATTTACAACAGATGCTGCAGAATCAGTTGCCAGATAAGATTTTTAAGTCCAAAGACTCCATGCTCAGGTGGGATGCAGGAGCCTTATGAGAACCTTAGGGCTGTTGTTTGTGAGTTAAACTTAATGGGTATTAGTAAATCTTTTTTCATTCTGAAATTTGAGCTCTGGACTACTCCTAGCTAACAGCTGGCTTTGTTGCTTTTCCACTGAGGAAATGCCACTTTGAGTATGGAATCCTTGTCAGCCCAGTGATATAATGAGATCTATGGATTGACTGTATCTGTCACTTGCTTTTACTTGGAGACATTTTGAGGTAATGATGTGGCTAAATGGCAGGACATGTGGGACTGTGTGCTGTCTGAATGTTAGTGTTACTTGGAAACCAACTAGAAAATTTGTCAGGCTGTATTCTCCTATTAAAGGAGCAAAGTTAAATGATGATACAATTGAGATATGAATTAGAAATACCATAATTTTAAATGAAAATAACTTTTTTTTAGGCAAGTCTGATTATCTTTCAAAGAAGAAAATGTTATCTAAACCCTTGTCTTGAGTCCAACTCTTGAAACTCTTTATAGCTTGCCAGCTTTCTGAAGCTGAAATTCTGCATGTAAATTGTTCTTCACTAACAGACTCATATAGGGTTTTTTCTAAATCAATACTTCTAATATTTTCTGTTTGTTCAGGAAACATCGAAAATATAAAAATGTAGATCCTATTCACCTCTCTCTTTTTTATTTTTCTTTGATTGCAACTCTTTTGACTTATTCATATTGTGATTAGATGTTTTGAGTGAGTATACCAGTTGTGACGAGATGTATAAAACACAGAATTTTTCACCAGACTGTACTAGTGAAAAAGCACTAAAAGCACTACTCTGGGCAGAGAGAATTTCAAATAAATACTGTGGTCAGGGATTTTAAATTTTTGCCTATTATCCATAGCTTTCTGTATTATTATTGGTTTTCTTTAAATAGGATACTTTTAAAGTCTTAGAGCTTTCTTGTAGCAAGAAATTTTTGTGGTTTTTTTTTTTCTCCATTGAAAGAATCTTAAATTCAGCCTCATGCCATTGCTACCACAGGTACAGAATAAATGTAATTAATTTCTGCTCCCTGTACTGGCCTTTGAGCTGTGCAGAATAGTTCTATCCAGTACCTTCAAAGTACCCACACCTGGAACTGATTTGTGGAAATTGGGTCTTTTGGGGACTAAGGAGAATACTTTATCTCCAATATCCAGACCCAAGCAGTGAGTAATGTCATTTCTGAAATAACTTCTCAATAACAGTGGAGGCTTTTAGAAAGGAAACAACGATGATATTTTGTGATAACTTTTGAGTACATTCAGTTGCAGCTGATGTGTAATCTATCAGTGTGATAGAAGGAGAGCTGTACATTTCCCACCAGTAATAGACACTGTACTAAAATAGTTTCATTTTTTACTTGGCCTTCTTGATAATCCTCTCTGTAGTACAGTGCAGAAAAGCAGAACTGAAATGGCCAAATTGTTCAAAAATAATTGAAATAATACAAATTTGCTTGAAACTAAGGTGCAAAATCTGCTATGCCTGGCAACATTGTCTTGATAGCGATCACTTAAGAACTATTATGCATTCTTTTGTTGTTGTCTTGTTTTTTTTTTAAGCTGGACCTGTGATCTGCAGAATGCTAACATACCCTCCAACTCGAAGAGCCTTAATTGTGGGTTGTGGTCTGCAGATGTTTCAACAACTGTCAGGGATTAACACCGTCATGTATGTATTTCCCAATTGCTTCTTTTTATAAAGAATTAGAAAAAAATCAATTAGACCGTTAGCAGTTATAGATGGTCTTCTGGACAAGGTCTGAAAGGTGAAAAATGGAGTGTGAGAGCTGGAATGCTGGTTTGAAATCCAGATGTTGACATATTTGGCATCACAGTAAATTGGTACAAGAGGATGTTGGTATAAGGGTAAACATTTTTTATAGACATGAGAATACAAACTGTATTCTGAGAGATGCATTATTATGTTAGGGTTTATGGTCAAGGCTATGTATGTCTGGACAAGAAAGCACATTTATGGTTTGAATTTGTGTGCAAATAGATCACAATAAGGTGAGGGTTAGTTTAACCATGTTAATGAGGTGGAACATTACTGTGAAGCGCTAAAGGATGCTGAGGGAAGAAACATTTCGTGCTTTTACGTGGTTTTATTATGTGTATGAAGGCTCAGTAAATGTGGAAGTGAAGAATGATGTATTGGGTTTTCTGACAAGCTGTCAGCTCATAACAGGGGTAGCTCTTGACAACTGTGCAATGTGCAAGACCTTGTTTAAGATGAAATTACTGTTGGGCTGCCCTACAGGACTAATCATAATGAATATGATTGCCATATTGTTTTAAGAGCAAGTATAAAATATGTTGCCATAACATTTTACAGAGAAAACTATGCCTAAGGGAGCATGCATCTTAGGAAATTGTTAAAAGAAACAGCTTAAAGGATAAGAGTTTTAGTGGTATCAAGAGCTACCATATTAAATGTTAGAGTAAACACTGCCATCTGTCATACTGGAAGAAAAAATTTCCCAGACTCAGTATTATTAAACTGCAAAGGAGGGAAATCTGTAACAGGTAAAGAAAGACTTCATAAAGTAGGAATTGTAAGCCAGTGTGGGAAACATTTGGACACCAAACTGGTAAGTTATGTGTGAAAGCCAGAAGGCAGGCACAGAAAGAGCTTTGATAAATTTTTCAGACACATCAGAAGCAAGGAACGTAACAGTCTCCAGGCCCAGAAAGGATCAAGACATTGGGAGTACACTAGCAGAAGATAAGTGTTTAGCACCAAATCTCCCAGACACTTTTTGCATTTATGTTAATTGTAGAGGGTATATGAAGCTCTTTGCACTAGAGCCTACTTAAGATGTCTCAGGTGGTCTGCTTGACACTCAGGTACTAGGGGAAAACTTCTATAGCAAGCTGATTAAAAAATAACAAATTAATCAGGGTACACTCAACACGTCTGGAGTAATTTGCATCCATAATCACTGAATTTGGAAATGCAGCATAATTTACATGAAGTTACATCCCAGAAAGTTTTATTTCTGTCTTTATAAAAATTAATTAAAACTTCATAGAATCAAATAAGATGTGTGTTAATAAATATGAAAAATGAACACGCACACGTACAATATAAAACAACAAAGAAGAGCCAACATGCTTGTTGTAGGCAGATGATAGCTAGCTTGGATGTCAGTCCATGGTTATGTTAGAACTGTAAATCCCACATCTTGCAGCATGACAGCTGCAGCCAAAGTTTCTTGAAGAAATCATATAGTCATAAAAGTAAGTGAGAAGTCTTGCCAGGTAAAATAACTATTTAAGATAGGAAAAGAAAAGGATGAGAATAGAAGATCAGTTATCACAAACCAAGAATAGACTCCTACAATGATCTATATGAAGATCTTTGCTGCTTTAATAAATCTGTGGAAGGGGCTAAGCAACAAAATAACAGCTTATATTCATACAGCATTCACAATGTAAAGATCCCCCAAATCTGTGAACGTGAACAGTTGTGGGAAGAGAATGCAAGATAACAAATTAGTGGAATGGCAAGTGCATTAATTCTACAATGTTATTCAGTAATGCCTGCAGGAGGGAACTGGGTAACTAACATGCATGGCAGTCAAAAAAGAGGGCTTGCAATTGCATTATTGTTCTGTACAAACGTGATGACGACATCCATGGCCAATCTGGAATAGTACAAACAGTTGCAGATGTCCTCTCTTTTAATGAGAACAGACCAGGTTGTGTGTGAGGAAAGAGATACCTGTGTTTGAAGAGGATGATTAGAACTCTGCAGCTTGGAAAAGAAATGAGGTCAGAAGAAATACAAGAGGTATATAAAGCTACTAATGTTATGGAGAGGATGGGGAGAGCATAATTATTCATCATTTCTTCTAACACATTTTTGGTGACTCCTAGCTTTTACCCAGCAGTAGGTTTAAAATAAGCATTTTTTCATGCAACACATAATTACATATTGGAACTCATTGCCACAGGATGTTACAGATGCCAAATGTAGAAATACATTTAGAAGTTAATTAGGGAAACTTACATAATAAACATTATTAAAATGTTATGAAATGTGGTGTGCATGCAATCTCTGGCCAAGGACAGGGTAGTCATTCTCATAATTTGGTTCTTACTACTTTGGGATGCCTTATTAGGCTAGAACAAAAAATTGAGAGTTCACAAGGCTTATGACACTGGTAGGTTGACTGTGTTTATTTTAAACTTACTATGTTTTAAAATCTCAAACTGCTTTCTGTGTAGGAGGTTTTACAAATAGTTTGGAATTGACCTAATTTGCTTGTGGATGTGTAGGAGGACAGAATTACAACTATAAAATGTGGTTGAATTTTAGCTTTAAGATAATAAAATGCCTATAATACACACATGAAGGCACTGTTGTTAAAGGACTGAATTGTCAGCCATTTGCAATATCCAGTCTCTTTTAATATTCCAGTAGGACTAAATTTTTAGTTATCAGGTATGCAAGACTAACATTCTCTTGCAAAAGAACATTTTTCAAATACAATTGAGCAGCTGTCTGTTGATGGTTTGCTTACATAGAAATTGGTAAATGCCTTTTAATGCTATAACTAGATGGTACCTTAAGGAACTGTCAGATTGTATTAACTCTGTAAGCACTAGTTTTCTCTTCACAATGTTTAGTTGTGTCATTCTGGGATTGCTGTTCTCTTGCAGCATGAAAGCAGGCATTGGTTATGGTTGGAGGGTCTAGTATTGTGTGGAACTTTCCTACAGTGGTTTCTCAAAAACAGACATGAAAAGTATTTTGACAGTGGATGTTCACTGTACCTCTGGTGCTGCTGTAAATCCTTGTTTATGGGCCATTTTTAGGCCGTAGAAGAAGAGGCTGATGACCCCAGCTTGCAGTTGCCTGGCTTTCCGAGGCACAGAATTCAGCCTCTGGTTGCACTCTGACCAGTTGACTTAACAGGGCAGCATCCATGACAGCCCCTGACTTGTTCTAATCTTCTGGCTTGAGATTTTGTGCTCTTTCTGCTATAAAATAATTTGTTTAATCTTTTATTTTACTGTAAGAAAAGAGAAGCCATCATAGTGAATTTGTGTGTGTCTGAAAAGCTCATTTAAACTCCTATAATCAAATCACAAATGGACATGAAAACATAAAAAATAACACAATTGTAGAATGATTTAATACTTGCCCAATTTGTATATGCTTTACTGAATAAATAATCAATTTTAGAAAAGAAAAGCTTGAATCAAAAATTATGAGTGTTAGAGGAATTCTGCAGTGGTTTAAAAATAGTCACTGAGTGTACCCAGTAGAAGTGATGCTAAAAAGCAAAAAATACCTGCAAGAAACACATGGAGATAACAATAAAAATCTAGAGCTTCCATGCTTAATAATTCATTAATCTGGTATAAATTTTCTGGTTGAAAAATGGATATCAGTAGTGAAGCCAGTGAGAGCAGTGAAGTCCATGTGTAGTTGGAGTTCTTTTGAGGATGGGGAGAGGAAAACCAGAAGAAATGCTGTAAGAATTGTTGAAGACTCAGCCCTTTTCATTGTGCAATAAACGGATCTAGTTTTTGCACATAAATAGTTTCATATCATATTTGAATCACAATTGTTATCCACATGTATGTGTATAACATTCAGCTGTGAGGAGCCAGAAACTCATCAGGACCAGGATGTTACTGAATTGGTGAGAGCAGTATGTGGAGCAACCTCTGCATTGAGGAGGTAGATCTAAAAGAGAAGCAAAATGTAAAAATAGGCTAAGGAGGTTGTGACTGTCTCAGGAAAAATTCTAGCATGATAAATTTAGTCAGCAAAAGAATAAAGCTCAGTGACCTATTGCTTTAGTTCCTTTTTTTCCCCTAAGAACAAGGATATCACTGCTGTCTGATGGAGTGCCTGACGCAGAACAAATGTTTCCTTTTCATCATGGCTTTTGCCAGCTTAACTGACCTGTTAAAGTCATACAGTTTTAGACAAGCATCTCTCACACTGTGTGAGCAGGTCTGAAATGGTTTAACTTCTCAGATTCTTATCATTCTAGTGTTTTCTCATCTCAAAAACAGAAGCTTATTGTTTCAAGCTTGGAGCCCAAATCTGGTTGGCAGGAGACTGAGAAAGGCCTTGTGAAGGAAGTTATATTCCAGGGGAGTAGTTACTGCAAATTAGCTTTTTAATAGTAATATATCCCAGAATTTGGTTAAGTCAGTGGTGTTAAGATATTTTCAAGCCCAAAGTTGCCCGTAGTTAAAACTTGGGGGAAAAGGACCATTTTGAGGTAAAACTTGAAATTAATTTTTACTATCGGTTTCTCATTAAAAAAAAAAAAAAAATTAAAAATGGAAGAAGTTCTATTTTTGAGGGGTATGAGGAAGAGGGGACTTGAAGGATTTGATCTGTTTCACATTGTATAGTGAAAACCATCAATGGGTGTTTTATCTCTGTGCTCCTGTTCCTGCATAACTAGGACTTCTGAAAGCATTTCTGGTAATGTGCAGCCTTGTGGCAGTTAAAATACTTCCAAACCATGGGGAAGAAAGGTTTTGGAAAAAATCCCAAGTTACCTTGAATACTAGGCAGTAATTTAGCCATAATTGGAGGGAGTTCAGTATTGTCTTGACAGAATTGCTCGCAGGTGTGATGCCGTTTGAAGGCTGACCTAGAACAGAGACTACAGGGAGTTAAAGAATAAAGTAAGGATTTGTTAGAAGGCCTCAGTGGATACACCTTGGGCAGCACAAGAGCCCAGCCAGGACTACACCCAAGATGAACCCAAAATGGTCACAAAATGGACGACTGGTCACGGGGTCTCACACTTTTATAAGTTCTATTCTCTTAGCATATTGGAGTCCCATCTTCTTGTTTTTCTCTCTCAGTCCACCATGTTTTATGCTCTTGGGCCTGAAATTTGGATAATTTGTCCTTGGGTCCCCAGCTAGAGAAGGAATTGTTTTGTCTAGCTGCTCTGTGAAGAGAGCTTACTATCCCCTCATATGAAGCTCAGAGCTGCACACTAAAGCAGTGGAGAATCTGAAAAGTATAAAAGCTAAAACCTGAGGCATTAGGTGGTATGACCTGCGCTGGAGATTCTGCTGCTCTTTGAAAGGTTCGTTGTCTGTTCCCAAAGACTGCCTGTGCCCTCAGGACTATAAATCTGAGATAAGATTGAAGAGACAGCTGTATCATCTTGATTATTCTTACTTTCACAATACTTTAAGTGGACTTGATGAAAGCCAGACAAAGTACTTTGTTCTGCAGTTGAAACACTAAGTTTGATGTGGTGCTAATTTTGTAATTTGTCATTATCTTTTCACATTGTGTAAGAAAAGCTTTCTGCAACAGGAAAGTGGTATAATGTGTCAACAGGGAGAGCATATGGCCTTCAGCATTTTTGCTGAGCTACTTTGCAGGTGTATATGATCTGTTACTCCTATTTAATAAAACGGGGTTTTTTTATTTCTGAGGTGTCTTTGCATCTCCTAAAAGTTACGTGAATCCACATATAAAATGTATTGGTGCTTGCATTTGGTCCTCAGATGTTTTTGAGCTCTAACAGTGTTGCTTTTTTAAATTTATGCAAGCAAACAAAAGAGCCAGAAAAAAGGATGATAAGAAGCATCTTTTTGCAGCTGGCAAGAAATAGGGAGGGGAATAAAATACTATGGAAAAGGAAAAAAGCTCAAAACAATGAGAGAGGAAAAAGAAGCTGGATAAAAGAAGAAAAATGCAAAAGAAGACAAGGACAGGTTATGTAATAAGTGGAAATTTAGGGTTTGAAGATAAGAATATTAGCACAATTAATATGAAAAGTGCAAAAATATTGTACTGAATGTGAATGAGAGAATGAAAGAAAATAGGAGTGGGACTGGGAAAAAAAGTCAGGATACTTCAGGAGTTTAATAGAGAACAGAGAGGAGTTTAATGGAAAGCACATTTCCTGGCAGGTTTAATTGCCAGGTCTGCTGTGCAGCAGTTTCAGAGCTGAAACCTGTGAGCACCTCGCTGTAGGTGAGAACCATCTTGGTACTTCTGCTTAACATCAGTGTGAGGCTGAATCCCCAGAGGGCTGGTGAAAGTCAGGACTCAGAAACTCATCTTTAAATTCCAGTTTTTTAACTTCTTTGAAATGAAATACTGAAGAGGGAACATAGGACAATATGGCTGCAGATAAACTTTTCATTTTTTTAGGATCATTGAATAAATACCTTATTTTGTGAATTACTGCACAAGTAATAGCAACTTTCTCCACTCTTTCAGCATCAGCAGCAATATAGAGATTTATAATTAATGACTGAATGTTTTTACAGGTTATGACAGATTTATATAGAATAATCTGGCCATTGAAATGAGGTTTTCCTAGAGCATTGGTTGTTGTTTTGAATATTGGAAAATAGTTGCTGAGATCTATAAACAGAAGTTCTACTGGCAAAAAGTAATGGTGATTCACATTTCTCTTGTGATTTGTATTCAGGCATTGACTTTTAATGTTGTATAGATTTCTATTGTGTTCCCTGGCTGTGCATTTTAAAACAAAATCCAAGAAAAAAAACCAACCCAACAGACAAAATAAAACCCCAATCTGGCACAATGCTAAATGTCATCCAAGTTGCATGGCAGTTACTGAAGGAGAGTACCTTTTATTGTACTCTTGACTTAAATTCAGATTGGCCACAGTAGCTCCCAAGCAGACTGTCATGTGCATTTCTTTTTGGATGGCCAGTAACTTGTCGCCTCAGTTTTTCTTGAGTACTCTCAGACCCAACTGGGCTTTAAGTCTGACTAAAGGAGGTACTATAGCATTAATGTTCTTTTCAGATACAAACTTTGTAGTATTGTCAGGATAATTGAGAAGATTTGGTAATTGACAAATCTAATTTTCTCTGATGACTCCATGACATTAAGGCTGCTGCTTGGTTAGGTTTTCGTCCTTCAGTATTTTGTTGCAGGTAAACTGTTCAGTTCATGTCTTTCTTTTAAATTTTGCATTTTCCTCTTAGGCTTTAGGAGATGTTTAGTAAAACAAAGAGAAACTCTATGTTGCACATCCACTTGCTTTTCAGATAATAATCCATTAGAGATTTTTTAATAGATTTTCATAAATTCTTCCAATAACATTTTTTTGCGAAGTGACCATTTTTTACCATTTTAGCCTTCCTTCCTATTGCAAGATGTTTTAGATAGTACTGTGTGCAAACTCATCATGTAAAATACTTCAGTGGCATATAGATACTTTTTATATAGACTGCAGATGTTTTTGGAAGAACAACTAAACAGAAGTCTAGTCTAGTCAAACAGGCTAGGTGAGGTGAGTCTCCCATTACACCAGCTGTCTCTGTTGTATGTGCTATACAGAAATAACGTGATTAACTTAAAACAACTCTTGAGAGGAACAAATTGTAGTTAATAAGCAAAATAATTTCATATTACTCACTCTAAAACATTCTAAATGAGAGTTTATGGAAACTGCCTATATCAGTTTCATAGTACTTGAAAAGGAAAATGAAACTCTGACTCAGGCTTTTTGAAAGTTTAGCATTTTCAGCAACCACTTTTCCATGGGCAGCATACTGTTACCACAGCTGAGCTTGTTTCTTTTAAAGTAAAGAATGCATTGAAAATAAAATACATTAAAAAATCCAAGTTCAGACATCTGATGGTCACCAAGTTGTATGTATTGGACACAAGTTTATTGTGTACAAACAGGCTTATACAGTATTTTTTCCTTGCCCTGTAACATAGGTGATGATGATTATTATTATTATCATTATTATTAAATTTTAATTATTTTTCCCCCAGTAAAAGTGTAGATTTGAACTGAACAATTAGTTTGTTTGTGAAAATTAAGTTTGAAAAGTTATCACACAACCTATAGAGAGAAGCAGCAACTTTGGAACTGTGGCCAAACACAAACTCAGATTTGGAGGTTAAAGTGGCTGGAAGTACAGAGCCTTAGGCTAGGCAGAAGAAGTTGTTGTCAGCAGCTGAGATGCTGGTTGTGTGGGTAACAAGAAATGTGAAATTCCCTTTCATCACATGCTCTCCGCAAAAACCCGGGCAGTATTTACGGCAGCTGTGACTTGGCAGAGCCTATCCTTTCCATTCCCTCTTTGTTTGCCTTCACCTCTCCATCGGAGCAGGTCGGGAAGAAGCCTGAACACAGTTTCTCTGGACCTTCCTCTGATGTTCTTCCTTCTCAGTCATTAGTAAATGCTGGTGTGGGAAGGGAATACCACCTGGTAAGGGGAGTGTGCCTTAGGAAATCTGCTAGGAAGTGGCTGAAACATAAATCTGTTGATGACAGGATGCCAATAGCTTTATCCATTAATTAAAACCAAACAAGCCAACACAAGATCAGCTGGTTAAGGAACACTGCAGCAGACCTGAGAAAAAAAGAAATAACTGTTTTGTTCCACAGGCAGGATGCAGTGCAGGTAGTAGTGACTTGGTATTCAGAGTCACGGAGAGAAAATAGCTGGGTCAAACTGCTGGGCATCTGATATGGCTCTACACCTGTGCACGAATTCATTCTGGTTTTGTACTTACCAACAGACTGCAAGACTGAGTGACCTAGATGGATGTAGGCCTCAGAAGGCAGTTCAGTAAACTTGAGCATTTTTTTGAGGCAGTTGTATTGCTGAAGTTTCTGTCTCATTTACTGTGGTTTTTTTTCCATGTTTTAGAATTTTTGTTTAAAAATTGAAGGGTTTTTCTTAAATATTCTTGTGCATGCTTATTGGGTGGCCTGCAAAAGCCTGAAAAACTTAGGGGTTTAATGATTTAGCTCCAAAGGCTGTACTTTATCAGTTGAAATAATTGTCAGAGGGCAGTTAGGATTTAAGTAAGAAACTATATCTATATTAAATACAAGTCACCTCTGTGTCCGTGTTCCTAGCAATAAATCCGCACTATGCCAAATTTCCACTAAAAATAAAAAATGAAACCACAGCCATTTTCTCCTGTTGCATTGCCCTGGTAGTTCAGAAGGTAATTTATCTGAGTCAGTTTAAAAGTATAGATTTGTAATTTGCCGTAAAACAAAGAAGTTAAAACTTGAAATTTGGGTTATTTGGCCAATGCCATATGTCAATCTTCAAGATTCCCTCTCAGGCTGAAGCTTCTCACTGCTAATGCCATTTCTCTGTGCATTTTGTGTTCTTACTCCTTTTGAAATAGAAAAGGAAAATCACAGCTTTATGCCACTTAAAAGAAAAAAGAAAGATGTAAAACAAAGCAGTGAATCATGATGGAGTAGTTAACTAGATTAAAGTTACAAAATACATTTCCTATTTAAGCTGCTTGCTTTGTTGATCAAACTAACCAGAGTTTTTGGAAGAGGGTTTTTACAGGTAGGTCCTCATTCTAACAGTTGGAGATCAAAGGATAGGTAATTCAGATATAAAAGTTTCGAAGGTTTATCAGAAGATCAAGGAAGTATTTCAAGATGCTGTATAATGGGACTAATGGGATGAAATGAAATAAAATCTAAAATAATTATTGGAACATAGTTCAGTGCTTAGAAGTACGATATTGAGCGTCTTGAGGGAAGTAGGAAACAATCATAGTTTCTAATTGCTTAAACTGTTGCAACAATAGAGAAAGTATTAAAAATAACATACTTGGGGGTTTGGGGTTGAGATTAACAGACATACAATAGCAGATTAAGTTTATAAATAAAGGCTAATTTCCTTTAAATTAAACTTTCATACCTCACATCTTCTGATAATTCTCATAATCTATCCATTTATTGTTAAAAAAGTAGAAAATCAAACACAGCCCCCACCTAAAATCTAAACTTAAAAAATCCTAGACTGCCAAAAACATTAAGTGATATTGAGGTGGATTTATTTGCATTATAATTTTTGTCAGGTTGAAAAATAAACAATGAAAAACCTTCTGAAATTGCACAGGAGGCAGGTTCAGGGTGCTGATGTCAGGTATTGTAAGGGGGTCTTAACCATAGGCTCTTATTCTGTTTTGAAGAACTGGATTTTTTTTTTTCATTTCATAAATCTTGTAAGTATTAGTGGCTTTCCTTATTTGTCTGGTGCTGAACATTGTCTTATTGCTGAACATTTCCTTATTGTCTGGTGCTTAGTTGTGGGAGTTTTGTGTTATTTGGGTTTTTTCCCCCCAGATCTGGACCTTTAAGTCCATGAGTTGAAGAATGACCACATGAAATATTTTTCTTATTTACTGTCTTTTTTGAGTTCAATCCTGGGTTACTGGTTAGAAGAATGTATACTAAAGAATGGAATAGCATGAATAAAAGTAAACCTCATGGTGTGACAGCTGCCAATGATTTGCCACAGTCTGGATCCATCTACTGATGATTTGGTTAATCATTTTTAAAATGTTGCAGGTGTATGAAAAAGGATCTAAGTATTAGCTGATACTTCAATTAAAAAAAATTAAAAACCTTCAACAAAACCTTAGGTTAAATGTGTTTAATAAATTGGTATTTTTCAATGTAATGCTTTCACAGAAGTAAATTCCGTGTAAATTTTGTGTTGACTGTTATTAATTCAAAGGCTTGTATTATCTTCATTTGGAAATCAATGTTTGTTTTTATAGCATGTTCAAAAACACCTATTCAAAGAACAGTACAGGACTTAACATACCTAATTACTTTAAAAGAGGTCTTGCTATCTATCTTCTCATTTGACACGTGTGTTATTTTTAATGTTACCTGATCAGCAAGGACTATGTGCACAAATGCACAATTTTACCCCCAGTTTTTCATGAATGAAATCTGTGAAAAACCAGTCAGAAGGTTGGACATTTATTTTAAAACACTGAAAATGAACTCGCAGTCCTGCTGATTGTACTCTTTGTTTTACCTTACTGTGATTTTCTTAGTGGTAAGTGATAATATCTGTTCCTATTGTTCCTCAGGCTGTGAAAGCATATTTAAAGAAAGACTCTCCCTTTGGAGATAACTTCAAGTATTTATTTAAAGAAGAAATATATTCTAACCCGTATTTTCTAACAATTCTTTTGATGTTATTGAAGGATTTGTGTATTTAATAAATTTGCCCCTCATTTTTCTCCTTTTGATTTCTGCTCTCCCTTTTGCCTGTAGTGAATTCGTAACACTGTTTGATTTCTATCTGTTGCCTTAGTAATAACTTTCAGGTCACCAGTCCAGTGTTAATTTCACTGCAGGAGAAAGTGTGTGAAAATATCTTTGCCTTACGTGTGGTACATAGGCAGTGTAGCTGTTCAGTCAGATCAATGTATCTCATTCAGTTTGTTCATATGTAAAGCCAAGTAATGAAATTAAGCCAGACCAGTGATGCTGTTTTTAAATCATTCATGAATGATTGCTGGAGGAAGTTCCCTAAAGGGCACTACTGTTTTGTTTCTTTTAATGTATTATTTGCCTGAACGGCTCCTGGAGCACAGTTTGGTCTCAACAGTTTCTCTTCTGTTAAACGTTTCTAATCATCTTATAAAAATTCCTTTTTAATGCAGCTGTTAATGTTTAATATGCATCATTCTGTTGAACTGTACATTTTTGTTGTCTCTAGTGTTTATTTTGAGACTGATCAGGAAATGAGATACCAACCAATGACCAATTTATTTTTTTCTATAAAGCACAATAGAATAGTAAGGGGAGGGCTTGGTTTGTATTGTAGGTTTGCTCCCTTGGCAAAACCTAGAGGGCACATATTTTTCAGATACTGGACTTTATTCGTAGCAATAAGGAAGTGTCTTCTTCTTAGGTCAAAGACAGGGAATATAGAAATGTGAAAGAATTTGAAGTTCACAATGTAATCAATCTTGAAAAGATAGAAAATGAAAGTGTAAAAGGTCACCTGGTTAGGTGCTGGCTGATACAGCAACACGAACAACCTCAGTGAAATATATTACTGATGCCATTCAAACATAGAGTAAGAGATATGATGCCCTTTAGATCTGTGTATTCACCTTTACTTTAAGGGCATAGGAACTGGTTCTGTAAATTGGATTCTTTGGAGTCTGTCAATAAGAGTTAAGCTGCCACAGGCTAGTCAATATGCCTTGTGCCACAGATGGGAGACACAAAAAAAAAAGGTTGAAAGGTTACATGCATTGCAAAGATTTGCCTTAAATGCTAACAGTCTAGAAATGAACTGTAAATAAAACATGGTGGCGTCTAAAAGCTAACCCGACCTTGTTATTGGGAGCAGTCTGCAAAACAAAGAGGTGGCTGTGGTGAAAATGGGCCATACAGGAGGTGTGATATGGAGCACAGTCACCAAATCGAAAGAAAATAAGAAATTACTGATGAGACTCTTAATTCCTCCGTGTGGTGAGAAAGAATAATGTCTGTAAGGCCAGCGAGGAGGAGAGTCCAGCGAGGGAGGGGGATATCAGGAGAGGGGAACTAAGCAACACTTGGGTTCTCATCTTTTGAAGGGGCTGGCTCTTTCCTGGAGAGTTTCCAGCAATCAGGTGGTGTCAGAGCTGGAGGGGGTGCAAGTCGAGTCTAAGCCTCTGCAGGTGAGAGGGGTCTCACTTATGACTGCTTAAAATGTTTGGGGATTTTTTTCTCCAGAGTTCTAACAAGTCTGGGAGAACGATTCAGAGAATGATTTTGAAACATTTTCATGAAAGAATAAAATCCTTTTGTGATATTTTATTTCTTTTTAATAGTCACTTGTATACTGCACTCGCCCAAAGCATGTTTTATAGACATCTTGAAAATAGGAAAAGAATGCAAGACCAGATTATTATCAGCAACATTTCATATGTTTCACAAGGTGAAATTGCAGCAGGGATGTACTGGACTGCTGTCCAGTAAAACTTCTGCTTGCTGGAGGCCCTTTTCTCACATAAACTTGAATCTTTTGGTCAGTTATGAATAGAAAAGGCTTTTTTTTTTTTTTTTTTTAAGAAACAGGGGGAGCCCTGTTAGAAGCCAGGGGAGGAAGCAAAAGCACAACAAAAATAGTTAAGACGATTTGGGCTTTCTTACTCTACTCCCTCTTCTTACTTCCTTGATTATATAATTTCTATTGTATGTTTATAGACTGGGGAAGGAGAAGAGAAAATGAGCAGTTAAACTTTAATGTTTTCAATTTCAGGTCTTTAAATAATAGAGTTAAATCAAAGTACTGAAATTGGTTCTTGAAAACAGGAGTTGACAAAAGCTAAAGTCTTCTGTTACTAAGGTAATACTTATTGTCCCTGCATGTTGGTGAGAGAGGGAAGCAGGTGAAAGTACTGAAAAAAGTACTGAAGGACTTGTTGGTGCTGGAAGGAACATGCTGGCATGCAAGGAGTCAGGTAAGATGTCACTTGGCCAATCTGGCTGTTTTTAAACAAAGTTTTGAATGTTACTTTTTAAAACCTCCTGTGTCCTACATATGAGCCCTTAAGGAAATGTGAGAACTGAAACTGTGTAACCACAATTTAATACAGAAGACAGATGAATTTGGTACAAACTAAAAGAAATCATAGCACTACACTAAGCCAGAAGCTCTGTCCCATTTGCACAGGAATGAGGGAAGAAAGGGAAGCTTATCAGAATGAGAAGTGTAAATTATGCTTGTTAATGATGGCACATTCCAGGAATTTTAAACCATCTTAATATTTGAGAACCAAATTTTGTTTCAGTTTGTGACACGTCTGTAATGTCACTAATTTACAGTGGAAACAAAAGACAGGATACAGCTCATATTTTTTTCTTGTTCATGTAGGAATGGAGAATGACTTATTAGTGAAATGGAACAGCTCTCAAGGGACAAATGTACTAATGCCAAGTAATCTTTCTTTCTTTTCTATTTCATATAATGGTAGAGAAATTATGTGTATTAACACATTTGTAGTTTGAATATTATCAAACATATTACAGTAGTCCTCTCTATCTTATATGCCTTATTAGAGTTTTGAGTAAGTAAAATTAGTCAGGGTTACCTCATTGTATTTTTCTGGGCATATAGTCCTATCTTAAATGCTTTTATCTTACTGCCAACCCCAGTTTTTTATGATTCTTGTCACATTGTGGTAAGCTAACTCAAGCACTGCCATAATTCTGAACAGAGGCAGAATCAGGATGTATTGTAGTAAAAGGAAAAAAAAACCAACTAACCAAGCCCCCCCCCCCTCCCCCCCCCCAAATATATACATGTAATTGACTGCACTGAGACCTGGAACACGAGCTCTGCAAGGTACTGGTGGTCAGGTCTCCACAGGTATTTGTATCTCACTATATATTGATTTATCACATTTGTTAACTGGAAACAGCTAGAAAATCACTCAAACACATGCCCGTATTGCCAAATCCCTTCTCTCCTGCAAACTCTGTTCTGGTTACCTCCTCTTGAAGCATCTCTGAAGAGGATTTTGCTGCCCTACCATGTCTTCAGTTATGCTTGAGCAGCTCCAGTGACTTTTCCTTGCATCAATGTAAGCAGTGCCATCATCTCTACAAACTCTTCAGTGCAGAAATGCACATTAACCAGGTGATAAAGATGGGTAAGCAGTTTGAGATTGTGGACTTCTGTCCAGTTTTGGAAATCTTAATTCCCTTAATAGTGTAATATGCTACTGCAGACAGCTGGTATTGGAGGAAGACTAGGCAATACTAGGGAGGGAAATTAAAAAGAGGAAGTACAGAAAGAAGAAAAACACATCAGCTGGGATGGGCAATGCTTTAAAATGTCCTGTAAAGCTACTGTTGGAAAAAGAACTTAATTCCATAGTTAGAAGCTTGGCTCAATTGCCCATCCTCTCAGCAAAATCTAAGAGCCCTGTCTAGGTTTTTGCCTTTTAAAAACTGAACAAGCAGCTCTTGGTCATCGGTGACAACACTTGAGCCCTCATTTCTGCTGTGCAGTGTTAGGATATGCTAAAGCAAATGATTTTGAAAAAAAAAAAGATTATATTGTATAACTTTTTTTTATTTTGCAGGTTGCCCTAAAAGCTGTGCTTTTTCTGTTTTCTATTAAAAAATATTTTTTTTTTTCTGAGGGAATGTTACTCCTGAGACTTACTCAGCCAAGGGACAAATGAAACCAGTAGATTCTTGCACAGATCGTGTTATCTTGCCTCCAGTTCTTATTACAATGGCTTTAAAACCCTGCACTATATGCTTGCAACAAACTTTAAGCACATTTTCTAATTCAGACTTGCAATTTACTGCCCTTAAGTGACACATTTTAGCTTCCTGTAGTGTGCATATTACCATAGTGTTTTAGTTTCCTGTAGCTTGCATATTACAACAGTGTTCACACAGAGATGCGATTTCATACTTTTGAGTTTTTCTGACTCAGACAAGAGATTCACCTGGACTATTACCTTGGAAAAAAAAGTTGTAGTTCAGCTTCTGTACAGCTCTTGATGATGACTCAGGGGAGTCTCTTAGTGTTCTGAGTGGTATGTGCAGGGTCATGCAGGGTGACTAGGAGCTGTATGATTGTCACTGCCCTGGGCAGCTCCACGGTCTGTCTTTCATCTTCTCTCCCAGTATCAAAGCTGATCTTTTCAATAAATCAGCTTTTGGGTTTTTCTAACAACATAATCTTGCACTGATTCCGTGCTTGCTGCACTATAAACCATCATTACAGAAGCATTGAAGTATATTTGCCATACACCTTCTAAAATTTTTATTTTTGTAAGCATGTCTTAGGTTTTGTGCATTGGCTTATTGCTTCTTGTTCTCTCAAAATAAAGTTATGAAGAACTTACAAGCAACCAGTATTTATGACACCTCTCTAAACTAGATGTTCTCTGTAGAGAACCCATTTGGGGATTTATTCTGGTTTCATAAAAGACATTTTCCTTTCCTGACAGCAAAATTCTCTGTCTGGAACAAATTAACTGCCATTCAAGGACTAATCTCTTCCTCCATGGCAGAAATTTCTTCCTCTGTGCCACTGCTCTTCAGACTGACTGCTGCAGTCACTGTCATAGATACTCCCCAGAGGTTTCAGACCAGAGTCACATCTGCTGCTTTGAGTCACAACTTCATCCTGTCTGGTGGGATTGCAATGTTCATTAGACTAATTAATGCTTAAGTACAACAATATGACATGGCTTGGCTGTTTTGTCATGTCAGTCAGCTTTCTCAAAAATTCACAGTACCAGTTATTTTCTGAATGTTTGGTTTTGTGCAAGATTTTAAATAAGCAGCTTTCTCATGTTGACCCTAAAGTCAGAAAAGTGCACTGCTGTCTGGTATAATCTTGCTTGAGCTGCGCAGAGGTATCTAAATCAGCAAAACCTGTGCTTGTAGAAGGAAATGGACAGGCACAAACCTCTCTGTAAGAGAGATTTTTACCTATGTGAAATTAGAGGTATTATGAGGAGAGAGGAGCGAAAGCAGGAGAATGGGAGCAAAATGTAATGCTAAAATTTAATTGCTTTCCTCAGTAAAGCAGAACAACACATAGCACTGAATCTGCTGCTGCTTCATTGTGGCCCTGTGGTTTTCTCTCAGAACAGATTATCCACCTCTGCTTAGGTACCGATACTGTTTTTCCAGTTTTTTAAGAAAAGGTGTTTTGTAATTCTTTTCAGGATAAAAATACCTAATTATATTGTGTGCATAAGTAATTATTGCTTATATGTATTATTAATCGAATAACTGATAACTGTTGTGGATGAGGGGATTGAATGTACCCTCAGTAAATTCACAGACAACATCAAGTTGAGGTTCAGGCTGGGCATCATGAGGATTATATACTTAGAGACCACTGTGTATCTAAGTCAAATGGAACCCATTGATGGTACTATGGCACTGTCTTCATTGAAGAAATCAGGGTGATCACAGTGATGACGGATACCAAGGGCGCAGGTTTACTAGCTTTTGGAGAAGACTGAATAGTGTGGGACCTGGTGGTGAGAAGGTATAGAGCAAGTATTTACCTATCCATCAAGTTTTGACCCTGCAGTTTTCTAAACCCATGTTTTCTGTCCATCATGCTTGAAGTCTGACCTGGCTGGCAGAGTGTGACCATTGGTTCAGGCGATGCCTGTCGCCGCACGCCTCTCAAGCCCGGGCTGGCTCACAGTCTCACCGGGGGAGGTGAGTGTGGGGAACCACAGGGGCAGTAAATGAGCGCCCTGCAGAACCTTGTGAGCCCTCAGCTCACTCAGTGGACGTTGGCTAGGGATTGGTAGAAGAGAAGAAGGGAGACTTTGGCTGCCGAGGTGTTCCAACCCAGTTTATTGGATGAAGGGACAGAACGAACAAGAGCCCCGAGCACTGGTGGCTCGGGTTTTTAAACAGTTGCCACCCAAGGGGTGGGTACAGAAACATCACCAATCAGGACAAGACCGGGGAGGAGCGAGGAGCATGACATGAGAGGTAAAGGACCACTCAGGGAAAAGGGAGGAGGGGGCCATGCACCAATTGGGCATGGAATGTAAAGGGGGACCCCTGTGGGGCCAGGGAAGCACTGATTGGGCCGAGGGTTGAAAGACAGGGAGCTTTCTGGAACAGTGGGCAGGGTAACCGTAATGGACAGCTGGTTGGGCAGGGACAAGGGGAGGGAAAAGCTGGAGGGACAGGTAAGAGGGAGGGTACTACCAGGGAATGAACCAACTTGTGCAGAACTAAAAGATACAGAACAAACCATTTGAACATAAACTAAAACACGCACCTCAACAGATGTCACCTTGCCTGTGGGGTCAGATTTCCCCAGCAGTGTTAGGAAAGGCTTCTTCTGCTTTCTAATCATCTGGCAAGGTATCAGCCACCAAAGGGCAATGTGTCAAATAATAGTAGCCATAAAGGCTACTTGCCCAACAAAGTCAGCTAATTTTTTTGTGAATTGTGCAGTAATTCATTGTGACACAGCTGTTGAGGAAGATTTCTTCCATGATGTATCTGCAGATATCTGTAGAGAACAGTGAAGAGAGGCTACAAGGCACAGTTATTTGGTGTGTGCATACTATTACTTGATGCATTTTAAATGTGAAATTTTTGAATTTTGCAGCTCACATAGACAGGTCCACCAGATAAGTACTATTTAAGATTTTTTATGTATTTTTCATATATGTTGTCTCTGGTTTTTTCCCATGCCTTCCCATGTGAGAGCACGACTAGCAAAAGTTAACATTCTGTCAGTATTCCTTCTTCAGAAACTACCTTTGTATCATACACTTTTGCCTCTTCTCAAAACCATGTAAATTCTGTTTTTCTCTGGTCTCCTGTTATGTGGCACTCTTTATGCCTATAATAAATGCCGACAACTCCCAGCTCAACAGTTATTTCCATCAAATGCAGACTGTTACATCACTCAGATTTCTGAGTGCCAGTCTGAGATAAGGACTTGAATGAAAAGGCAGCTGGCATAAGGTTTGTGTCTGAAGAAAATGTTACAGTGTCTGCTAAGGCAGCAGGAGCATCTAAAGCAAGGGCAGCCTTAACCTTCAAGGGACGTCCAGATCTCCAGCATTCAAGGACAAAGCACATATCCTTTTGGCTTCTCTCAGTATTCCTAATAAAAACTGTTGTGAGAAAGTGAGAGAAGGTGCTTGCTTCTTTCCAACATGGAGATGCCATGATGATCCAAGCTTTCAGCACCCTGAGCTAGGCTGCTCCAGTGTATTTTGATTAAGATCAATATATTGAGTTTGGGCTTATTTAACATGCAGGTTTCTGCCAGCCAGAGGTGTCCCTGTGGACAGCACAGCTTACTGCAGTGGCTAGGTGTAAAGAGCTTAACAGCTTTAGGGGTTTTTTGTACTTTGCTTGTTCTCTGTAAAGGACAGAGCTGACAGGTAGATATGCTGTGCAGTTGTATAATTGATCACTCAGGGAAACTGATGTTTCCTTTCTCTGTGGGTAGCAATCTTCCCAATACCCTTCTCAAAGCAACACCTTTGTGAGCAGTAGAGGTTCATGGTGTCAATGTGCTGACATGGTCTCAAGTCAGGGATTAGTGGTGCTTCCTCATTATCTCATCTCTCCCCATCTGTCAGCATCCATTTGGTTTTTTGCCTTGTGTTTATATTGCAAGCTTTTTGGGAGAGGTGATTTAATTGTTCTGTTTCTGAACAGCACTTAGCACACTGCGTCCTTCCCCGTGCTGGAGACAGATATTTCAGTAATGCAGTCAACCTTTAGGAATGAAGCTGTGTGATGTTTTGCTTCCAACAATGTAATTTTGCAGACAGTTCTCTTCTAAGTGTTTTTATCCCAGTGTAGAATATAATGATCTGATTTCTCCCCTTCTCTTTCCCCCTAATGCCCACCAATGAAAAGCTTGCTCTGTCCTTATCCAGGCTTTCCTTCCTGAAGGAAGGTCGTAGTCTTGCGCTGCCAAATGTCACAGATAGCAGCTTCTGCACTGGCCATAAGAGTCTCATTTCTCTAACAAAGGTAGTCTTTCCATTTAAAGGAGAAAAAAAATCCTCCTAGATAATCCTTTATATTTATTGCAATGAGAGAAGGGAGCTTTGCTGATGATGTGTGACAGCATTTTTAATAAATGAAGCTCAGGTTTTAAATTCTTTGTGAGAAATGGCTAGATGTCACCCATTTTTTGACAGTGCAAGTAAAGTCTGTCATTTGCAATGTCAGTGTTGGTATTTGAGGGTACAGTACTTACTAGAACTTTACTTTCTAACACCAGAATATTTGTATCTTATATTGCAGCATGCTATATTATGCAGTGAAATATTTATCTTCTGCAAAGAGTGCCAGGCTCTCCCCTGGTCAGGAGCCATGGGCCTGCTGAAGCCCCAGTGGTCCTGGAGTTTTTCATGCTCTAGAGAAGTCTGGAGAGTCCAAGGCTGAGGCTTGAGGTCAGACTGAGAGGAAAAGGTAAAATCTTAAGGAAAAGAATGCACATTTAGTACATGTGTTGTAGAACTAGAAAATAAAAGCAGCTTAGCTTTATTAAGACATTTTATTAGCATTTTATTTAAGACATTACTTTTTCAGAGATTTTGTTTCAAGAACTGTGTTAACTTCTCAGCACATTAAAATAGGGAAAGAAAATATATTGTTGCAGGTATGTGATGTTATTAGAAACAAGTTAGGAAGAACAGTGAATCTGCATGTGTGGAGAGTCTTGCTGCTGCATGTGCACATGTTCTTCTCTTGACAAGGGTCCCCAAACCAACTTGGGAAAGTCAGTGTCTCCCTCTCAGACACAGCCTACTTGGGTTGATTCTGGGTGTTGTTCTTGGTGCAGTAAGGAGATCCTGGGAAGGAATTAAGCCCAAATAAGAAGCCAAGAAGAGTGAAGACAAAGGCAGCAGTCAGAAGAGAAAATCAGACAGAAGCACAAGCAAGACATTGGGTGAATAGTAGGGTTTTAGTGTGCTAGTGTGTCTGTTAATTCCTCTTATCTTGGCCTAGGAAATACTTAACAAAGAAAATTGTATTTTATTAAATGTTTCTTTGTATCAGATAAAAATACACCATTGAATTTTTTGTGGGATTATTTTGTATCCTAAATTTTAAACTCCTGCTTTTTTATTGTGAGCCAGTCACTGTTTGGCTGACCTTGTGCATGACTAATCCAATGCCATCCATCTGTATATTTTAAAATCTTGTGAACCCTTCCAAATCACAAAAAGTGGGTTGTGGCAAAACAACAGCATTCAGATTTAATGTCTGGGGATACAGAGATAACAAAAAGACCCAGATTTCCTATGTGCAGAGATGCTTTACTCTGAGTGGGAATGAGCAGAACAAAGGCAGTGTCACCCTACTAGTCATTCACAGTCACCTGATGACATATTTAGTTCTGACCTTAAAAAAAGAGAAAAGAAAAAAAATATATATGAGAAGCTAAATTACTAGGTCCTAGTCCATGTAATAGGTCTGTTAGCTCTTAAATAAATAAATAAAATAATATATACATGGTTTTAAATATAAATATATATAATAGTTTCATAAGTAATTTGCTCCAAACATTTTAGGCCATATCTGAGGAAGTTAATAGGGCCAGAAAAAACAGTGCAAAATGTGGAAACATTCTCCCAGCATTAGGTGAATTACCTTTAGTCAGGACTTTTCTCACAAAAAAGGGAAAAGCCTATTCATGGCTATTCATTGCTTGAGGAGATTTTTTACTCTTCCCTTGCCTCATAAGTCAATGTATCTGCTCAGTGAACTACTGCTGCTTCATATTTTTTTAGATCTCCATCTTCTGATTGCATTTTGATTCTCCTCTTGTAAATGAAATCTTGCTCAGGACTGCTAATTGTAATTTCCTCAGGCAAGAAGATCTTTTTTGGGGTCAATGAAACTCACAGAAATTTCATTTATGTGATGGGTTTTCTCCTCTTGGCTTTACTGTTCCTGCCATTCTGGGATTAATTTATCTTGGCCACTTGGAGAAGAAAAGGACTTTTATCCCATTGTCATTTCTGGAGTCCTCCTTGGGAGGCCAGCAAAGCCAGTGCAGGGAGGATCCACAGTGCCAGTGCTCAGCTGCCTGATGCAGAGCACTGTGGAGCAGTGCATCATCTGTCTGGCATGCCCTGATGGCAGTTGTCTCCTGTCACTGAGCTGTCAGGTCAAGATGCTGTTTTTAGCTAAGGTTGTTATTTCTAAAAGGACCTCTGGGAAGAATTGACTGTCTGAAAGCTGATGCCTGTTGCCCTGTAATTGCTACTTCATTAAAATATTTCAGATACAATTCTTGTGTGCCCCTAAGTTCTCTAGATACCTGACATGGAAACTCTCAACTGTAAAGAAAATTTTTGTTCAATGTGACATTTTAGAGCAAAATCCCAGTTGTGGGATTTGAGTTAAAGCTGTCAGGAAGACTGGCTTCCTCTAGAGACCTTAACCAATGCATCTATATTCTCACTTGAGTTTCTATACAGTTCTATACTTTCATCTCAGTAAAAATTTCATTCTGATTTCCAAGTAACCTGTCTAGTCAGAAAGGAGTTAACAAACATTGCAGCCTACAAGCACTGAACACATCATCATCATCAAAGAAAGAAACAGAGTCCAGAAGGAAAAATCTATGTCGTTCTATGCATTTTGGTAATAATTTTTTGCTGGGTTTTTTTTAGAGTATAATCAAAACCAGGTACAGTAATTACTCTTCAGAATGCACTAGGGCTGAATTACCTTTGCCTCAGGCAATTTATGCTGTTTGCTACTTACTACATTATTAACATAAAACCCGTAAGATTGTTCTAAACAAACTTGCATAGGTTGGATTTGTTCTTACCTGCTGAGGGTGGTTGAGTGTTGAAAAATGTGTGTAAAAACAATTACTGTGTAAAACACAATTCATCTCACAGAGAAGGTAATGGCACAGTCAGTGTGGCAATAGGACTTTTTTCGTCTTTTTTTTGATTCCATGAATTTGAATGTTTGATTTCTCTGGCTTTCTGTATACATTATGTTGTATTTTGTATACTTGCTATTGTTAAAAAAAAAATAATACAATAACTAGCATGTTAGAGAAGTCTTGAAAGTGTACTTTTTTTTTTTTCCTTCCCCAATCCAGGAATAGCTGAATCATAGGAAGTTTCAGAAAGGGAGACTATTATATCCATTGACAGCAGTCATTACTATTGGCATATGAACACAGGAAAACATAAAGCTGTTTCATTAAATGAACAATTTTGTGGTAGCTGGCCTCAAGGCTAATAAAATGTATTTGTGTAATTATTGCATTTTAAAGGCTCATTTGAGAAGCAGGATGGTGCTGCACTAAGTGATGTAGAAATGTAAAGCAGAACAGCTCTTGGTTCAAGAGATTACAGTTAGAAATTATTGAATACAGGAGTGCAAGCAAAAAGAGAAAAATTAATTAGGTGTGAAGAATAATTAGATAAAAAAATGGGATAAATAGGATACAGTGCATTGATTTTATAAAGCAAAACCAAGCTGTAGAACAACCAGATATTTATCCTTTGAACAAGTAAGTAGTTGTGATAGAACAAGAAAATGTTGAGAATTTATTTTATCTGCAAAGTTTTGATTTTTTAGTTCAGCTTTAATTCAAGGGTAGATGGCACCGCTCAAAAACTATAGGATGAGTAAGGGTATAAGCAAAAATGTTGTTACAGGAAGTTGTGAGAGAAAGCTACTGGAAAGACTAATTATCTTTATTCCTTTCACTGTGGTCCTGTTCATACTTTCACCGAGTTTGATACTATCAGAAATCAGATCTTTCATAAAATGATGTTAGAGCTCAAAGAGGGAAACTTCCTATGTAATATGCAGCAGACTACCTGCTTATTAAAGCTTTTATTTTCTGCACTGTTAAGTCTTGATTTTGTTGGAAATGTATATATTGAATATATACATTGATATATTGAAGTAGTATTAACATGGGAAATCCCAGGGCCTTCTCATCATACTAAGGTGTGTGTAATAAATCTTTATTTCAGAAGCATATTCTGTCTAACTCCCGATGAGGCCCTTTGTTCTGTACCTGGCTGAGAATTGTAGCACCCTGGGTGTTGCTGTTTGGTACATTAAATTGATTTCCAGTAAGGAAATACGTACCTCAATGGGTATGAAAGAGATTGTGTAGTGTGGTTATGATTAGATTAATTTTTCACTATGTTGTAGCATTGATACACAACTAAAGAAATGCAATTATTCTTCCTTATTCTTTGTCTCCATTTCTTTAATTAAGAAAGAATACCTTAATTTTTCTTCACTTTGCTATTGTAATTAGTGTTTGCCAAGTGCAGGGCTTAGTGCTGATGCTATTAATGCAGCCTTTTGAAGCATTTTTCAAGTACTTGTCACTTGAGCACATGAATGCTGAAGTTGTGTTGAGAATTGTTGCATGTTATGTTCGAAGCAGAGCCAGTCCATCCAGTCACTCTTTCCAGAAGAGGCTCCTGATATGGAGAGGAAAATGACCTTGACAGCACTTTCTTAATCAGAGTCTGAAAGGTAGCAAAATACAATTTTAGCTTCTTAAGTTAAGAATGAGCTTTCTTTTCTGGATTTCATTTTCATTGCCCTGAAGAATAACCTGGCTCTTCATCTCCCCCTTTTGGACATTTCCCCCTGTCCAACATATTTCTAAACTGTAACACAGACCTTCACAGTGTACTTGTGGTGAGCATAAGGAGAACTGATCAACACCTACTTTGTCTCCCTTTTCTTTTCTGGCTGTTTTCAAGTATTATCCACATATGAATATTCTCATGAGACGCGTGGAAAGGTATTAAAACTTTGCAAGAAGAAACAAGTATGAAGAAATAAAGTTACTTCTCCAAGGTTACAAAGTCATAGAACTGAGATTAATGTTTAGATTTTTGATCTTGGCGTTGAGCTCCCATGATGAATTCTGAAGGACAGAGAACATAAATTTAATATAGTCAAGCTGTCCTTGCACATGGAATAATTGGTCTGAATTGGATAAGCTGCCAGGGATTTAAAACTTGGAAGGTTAATTAGTTGCAACAAGGAAATGATAAACATGAAAGTGATCTTTACCTGGAGGAAACAAAGCAACACTGAAGATGTGGAAAGTATTTGCTCAAAGCAGTTAAACACTAAGAGTGTTCTGTATCTCTCCTTCATTAGATGTTTCCAAGTAACAGTGATTTATTTCAGAGAGAAGGTAAAATATGTTTTCAAAAGAGACTCTTAAAAATAGCTAGCATAGAATCTTTTCAGCTGTTTATTGACTTTGTGTTGAAATTTTCATTCAACTTTATCTTAAATTTCGATTTATTTGTATTTTCTAGCAGCTTCACTGAATTTTAAATGCAAAGTATGTGTACATAAGACATAGCAGTAAATGGTGGCAGCAAGTTCTCTCCTAAGTGGTTAAGTCATACATAACTTTTAAAGAACACTGTAAGATGGTCTGTATAAATTTAGAAGGGAATTTTCCTGTTGAATAGAAGTATACAGAGTGTAATACACTCCAGGGATTATCAAACAAATCTGATGCCCAGCATATGGTTCACGGATTAAAAGGTTACTATTCTGCACTGTAGAGAATCTAACTCTATTACATTAGCCTTTAGCTCTGTATTACATTAGTCTTTGCAGTGCTTTATGTAGCTGTAACAATTTTGATGTGGTGCTTAACCACTATGTTTTACGTTGAAGAGAAGAGCAAAGTGTTTGTCCCTTTCAGCAGATAGTGCCTGCACAGCCCATGGCTTTGCTGCCATTGTGCAGGCCATGCTGAAACATACATTTCTCACAGTACATTAGAAATGCATTGGAGCTCTCTGCTAGAGGTTTGTTTCATAGCTGCTTTAATGATAATTGTTCTTACCATTTGTGAACAGCAACTGGTGCAGATGTCACCAACTTCACAGCACTGGCGAAATGTTTTTGCACTCCCATAACAAATCAGAAAGTGCAAGCTAAAAGGTAAATCCTTGAAGGAGTGAGTAACTTCAGTTTCCTCGGGTAAAATTACTGAAATAAGCTCAACTTCTGCAAGTGGTTCTCTAGTGGTACTAAAAGCTTGTTCTGGGTCTTTACAGCTGATATATTTTTCTATTAAAGTTTTTGGACTGGGAATTATAGTCCAGTTCTCACCTCTGCTGTAAGCAGAGCATCTCTACAAAGCATAGTCAGGGCACAGAGTGAAGCAGCGTGGGTAGGAAGAGGTCTAATGGAATGCTTGGGTTAGGGCATCAAAAATTGAGACTGGTGCTTTGTTTATTGGCAGAAATGCATAGTTGGGATTCTTGCAGATTCATTTTTAGTAAGTGAGAGGGAAAGAATGAGGCTATTCTGACAAGTTTTACTGTTGAAACTGAAGAAAAAATTTCAAAAGCTGCATTCATATAGATTAATCATTCAAACATGAGAAATTAAATCCTTTGGGTTTTTTGATTGTCGTTTATAGGCTCTGTTGACATAAATCCTATGGTTTTACCCATCCTGAACATGAAATGAAAAAAATCTGTCTACATTGGCAATTCCACCATAAGAAATTTCTTGGGTCTGCTGTGATTTTTTCCTTTCTCTGCTAGAAGAGATGAGACAAAGGACAAGAAAAAAAAATTGTGTAATACAAGCAGACACTGCTGAATTAATATTCACACTGCACACGTTTAAGTTTGCTGTGCAATTATTTTTGTTTTCTAAGCAAGGAGAATACACAAGTCTGTTGAGATTTTGATGATGTACAGTGTATGTCTGAAATATATCACAAGGGTAATATTTGATTATATGAATATTAAAACCTGAGACTGGATTTAGAAATTTCAATTAAAGCACCACAAGTGCGTGTCATGGATTTGAAAGACCCTGAACACCTGCCATTTCTTAGAATTTGGTTCCAGAAAAATCTAAAAATATGAATTCCTGAATGCAGATTTAGAGTGGTCAGTTGAGGTTGTCAAATTAGAATATTTTTTGCCAAAACCTGTCCTCCTGAAAAGGATCTCATCTGCCACCACAAATACGAGCTCAGATGGAGTCACTCCAGAATTACTTTTTTGGGTTTGTTTTGTAAACAGTCCTGAAATGACTCTTGATAATATGGGTACATCTGTGCGTTTAAGTCCAGGGAAGACTTTTGTTCCAGTTATTTCTCAGAAACCTTTTTTTTTTTTTTTTCCCCCCCACAGGACATATGCTTAAAACTGTTACTAGTATTTGGGCTGGACCCAGTAGTGACTGCAGCTACAGTGTACTCATGTGCACATATGCGTGCTGCTATTCCTCATTGCTCATCATGGAGTTTTCCCTGAATGAATGTGGGATTGGTGCCAATAGGTTTTTAAAGGTTTTGTGTGTGTGTGTGTGTTTCTGGTGCTGTAACAGGCTAATTAAGAATGAGATGAAAGTGTGTATTTAATGCAACATGGTTGAAGAAGGCTTCCACCATTTATTCCAGCATCGGGGATATGCACTGGGGTCATCACAGGGGCTTTGAGTGCTCCTCCCCAGCAGTGCAGCAGTGCCAGAGGCTGTTGTGGCTGCATGGCTCTGTTTGGGCACTTCCACCCTGCCCCATGTGCCAGAGCCTTTCCCAGCCTCACCTTGTGGAAGAGTTTTTTCTCACTGAGTCTTTAACTGTGACTTTCTCAATGCTCCTGCCCTTTGCCCTGTGTCCCTTGCAATAGAATCTGATTGATCGATTGATTATATTTTTTCCCATTTCTTTTCAGAAGGATGGTTTGTCTTTTCAGTAGCTTTAATTGTGGTTAAAATACTTTTATCTGTTTTGCATCCTCTTGCCTTTCCAGAAGTGCAGCCCATTCTCTGGCCTGTTAAGCTATGCAAGAAGAACATTTTTAATGCAATGTCTTCTAATTAGAATTGAAAAGCATAGAATCATAGAATGGTTTGGGCTGGAAGGGACCATAAAGACCATCCAGTTCCAACCCTCTGCCACAGGCAGTGACGCCTTCCACTAGACCAGGTTGCTCAAAGCCCCACCCAAGCTGGCCTTGAACACTTTCAGGATGGGGTATCCACAGCTTCTCTGGGCAACTGTTCCAGTGTCAAATGACCCTCACAGGAAGGAATTTGATCCTAGTATCTAATCTAAACCTACCTTTCAAGATCCCATTACTCTAACCGTGCTGGCTCCTGGCTCTTTTGAGACTACTGTGCCTGCAGTCCCATTGTGTGCTGCTGGCCCTGGCTTTAAACACAGGGGCTAGCTTGATTTTTAATTTTTTTTTTTGTGCTATGTACATTCTGCAGGTTTATTGATTTTAATGAGGACTGATGTCATTTTTTGAGATCCCAGAGAACTTATAGCAGGCATTAGAATACCCTGGAATATTAAACTTAATTTAAATTTAACTGAAATTGTCAGAATAAATGAATAATTGAACAAGGTATGTTTTGTGAAACACCTGGGGGATTTTCTTTCCCTGCTTTTATACTCAGTAATTTGCAGACAGCACTCATCTGCATTGAGACTCTGGAGTGTCATTATTCTGCTGCAGGTAGTACTCATGGATAGCTGTGAACAGTCATTCTTCTTCCTCCTCTTTCCCAAAAGCCCCAGTGGTCTCCATTTATAAAACAGAGATGGTGATTTTCTATCATAAAGGTCCTGGTGAGGAGGTGGGCACTCATATATTGAGTAAAGGCACTAAAGACAAGGTGAAAAAGTTGACATTACTTTGTTTTTTGTTGCAGTGCAAAACATACAAGTGTTATGGACTCCAACCTATTTTTTCTGTGCTGGAAAGTGATCTCTGTTTTAGGAAGAGAAGGAGGTTGATAAAGACTTTGTTCCTTCCAGTGCTTTCATTTAATCTTCAGCTCTGCTTATTACTTTCCTGTTTACCTCTTCAACAAATTCAACCTACCTCTTCAATGGATTTTTACTGCAGGGTTCTGTCTGAAAAATTGACAGAACACTATTTTGCAGACTGATATATAGTTTGGTATTATTTTCTTGCCTGATTTTTTTTTCTTTTCATAAATAGATCCAGCTCTTCTTTGTATTTTACTATTTTTCTGTTATGAAGAACAGAACAATTTCTGTCCCCTAAAGTTTCAGGTGAGACCTGTGAGGCGCTCACATAAGTAGGTGAAATAACTGAATGTGAAAAGCACACTGACTATTGGCAAAGAGGTATCTGGTGCAGAGCAAATAAGTTAAAAAAAGAAAAAGGAATTTTTTTTCTATCTCACAGCAGATACTGCAACAGTATTTTCACATGACCCAATAGGTGTGTGACAGTACTGTGGTAACTTAAGGAAGTGGATTTCTTTGTGTATCTTGGTGATCTTAATCCTCTAAAGGCATTTTTAATTCCTGTCAAACACTGGTGCACTTACTTTGCTTAATAGCTATAGAGTTTAGTCTGTTTGGACAGGAAAAAAAAATCCCATGTTTTCTTAATTAGCACAATTATATGGTAATTTAAAAATAATTTTCACACACCTTGTACATGGATAACACATGCTGAATCAGAGAACCTATTGGATGTATTTAGTTATCCATCAAGCTAAATTCTGAGTGTTTGTGTTACCATAATATGTTGATTGTAATAAGTGGCATTCACTGTGTCATTTCAGTCTGTGCTGAAACATTTATAACACAATACACCATTACTGCCAAACAGGGAATTTGAAGGTTTAATTTAATTTAGGTATATAGTGGCAGCTCCCCAGGTTGCCTCCCAGGTACTGATTTTGAAAAATCCGTTGTAGATGTAGAAATGATATGACAGCCTTTTACTTGAAGAGCTCCTCAGGTTTCTGTAAAGAGAGCCTTAGATTTATTCATTGCTTTTACAAGTGTTTTAAATTCTGTCCGAAAAGGCTGAAATCCTGAGGCAGAAACTTTGTTGGAGTGGACTTAGTATGGCAGGTGGGCTGGAGCAGCAGCTTGTGGAAGATGAGCAGTGATGATGATCAGGGCAGTGATGGCACCTTACCAACAGGCCTGGGAGCTGCAAAGCCTGTCGTGGTGGGCAGCTTCTCTGCTGCTGAAGATGCTAAGCTGGGAACCCTGATGCATCCAGAACAGTCTGTAAGACCTGCTTGAAGGGAGGAAATTATCCTTTTCTTTAAACATTCAAAGTTGTTGCTTTTAAAAAAAACCTGACTGGTTAAAAAAGGGAGGGAAAGTGTTTTCGGGTTCTTCATTTCCTTCAAAACTCTGCATTTTCAGTATATAGTCAAAGGATTAGTCTGAGGAGGCTTGAATGTGGAAGTGGTTTTGGGCTTATTATTCATCAATATATAGCAGCTTTTGATAAAACAATTCATAATGTTGAATTTCTTGATAATTTTGATATCCTCAGAAATCAACTGTATTAAAAATCTTTCTTCATATATACCAACTCAGTTACTTTGTGTGGCTTTGTAATTGCATTTATTTATTTGCTTTCTAAGATTCTGTATTTGCTTAAAAATTCCAAGGATACACCTGTGTTTGAAATTTTCTTTACATTTTAGAAAATAAGCTAGGGTTGCACAACTTTGTCAGTGAAGCTGTGTTCCCTGCAGGACTTGCAGTATTATCTGTGTTTGTATAATAATCACAATTTAACCTTTTCCTACCATGTAGGTTTTTTCCCTTGTCAGGAAGAACTTGAAAAGACTGATGTTACATTAATATACAGGCAAGGCTGCACAGACTTGTATAAAAAATGGGCATACTAAAACAGGTGAACATAAGCAAATATATTTAGTAGTTGCTATAATCTATGTAAGTGCCCTTTTAAATTTTTGAAACTAGGTGTCTCTGCCATAATAACTATGAACATCACTGCTCAACACCCAGGCTTTGGTAGCTCGGCATTTGGATTTACAGATTCTAAAGTTCCCTGGTTTGTTTTCCACAGAAATGAAATATTCTGTTTATATTTGGATAAACAGCAAGCTTCTATTTGAAAATATATAGGCTGTGAGTGCAATAAGCAACCAGAAGGAGTGATGGGGGCAAAAGGTGCATGTTTGTATGGATTAGGCAGTGGACATCTACATGCTTTTATGTGATTCCTTGTTCTTTGCTTTTTTTGACTGTATAGACAGTACATTATGCATTGCTGCTGACAACTGGCAACTTCTGACTTCCCAGTAGAACTGGATTTTAGGAAGATTTAGACGTGTGGAATTAAATTTGGCTTCCTGAAACCTTGTCTTGTGGAAGTAAATAGGAGTTTCATAGTAGGTGTCACCAGGCCAACACTTGACATTTGTTATTTTCCTACCCTTATGCAGCAAAAGAAACCTGTATTGGGAAATCAGAGACTGGAACATTTTGGTGGCTGAAACAGTGCAGTACTATGTAAGTTTTGACAGGCTGTTAGCAATTTAATTTAGAGTGCCTTAGGAAGCGAGGACACATTAATGTTTTGATGTCTATCCTTCATGAATCTTCTCTCTCTATGAATCACAGCCTTGCTGGGATCTCAAGTGTGCAGCTCTTTGACAGGAGCTGAGCCTGGATGAGTCACTGCAGTGGCCAAGGGGTGGGCACAGACTGAGCCTGGCCCAAAAGCACGTGCAGGTACTGGGTCCTCAGTCCCAGCAGGTTCACTCTGGAGGCCCTGTTGTGCTGCACCACCAGCTGGTTGTGTAGGCATTGCCTCGTATGGCTGCACTGGGGAAAGGAGCTGAGGAGAATCTAAATGCCTTGTGGGTGAGGGGGTAACATCCAGCATAGTCATGGTCAGTTACAGATGGTAGTGTCTTAAATGGCATCTCAGCATATTGCCCATCACGGGTTACTGGTTTGAAGTAAAAAGCAGAATGTGCTTGGAATAGAGGAATGGGACTGCTGGTATTCCTGAGGCTAGCATATCCGGGCATTAAGACAACAAGGGGACATTAAAGCAAGCTACATATTAACCAGAGACAAAAAAAAGAAGCTTTGATATTCTTGATGGTTATTCCTGTGTGATAGCCTGTTGACTGCAAGGTGTTCAAGGGCTTGAGTATTTATATTTCAGTCAGCATAAATTAATAGAAGCTGAAAAGGGCTTCTACAGCATCAACAAAAGTACTCGTGTGTCCTTGGGCATTTGTTTAGCTCTCCCTGAGAACATGGGCACAAAATCTGTGTTCATTTGATTGCTGTGAAAAATGGTGGGAGCTTTCCTTTCTCCTCCCTTTTCATCTCACTCAGTTCAATTTTTTATGAGTTATTGTTTGTGTGGAACGATTTATTCCATTTAGAAAGAAGTAGAACATTCTGTCAAATGCTCCTGTTGAGTGCAGATTCACATCCCTGCAGTGTGGTGCTAAGGCATTTCAAAGCAATCATTTTTTGGTTAAAACAAAAGTAATGCCATAGAGAGGGTTTTGTGCACTTCAGTGGCACTGAAATTAGACTGCAAAACCTAAAACCAAGAGGATGCAAGTGACACTTGGAACATGCTGGATGCCATAGATTAGTTCTGTATGACCTTTAAGAGGACTGAAAATCTATTTGATTTTGAGCTGTCTTTCCCTAGACAATATTCAGACTGCTAAAATTCCCAAAACAGCATAAAGCAATGGATGGATATGAAAGGCAGATTAATTTAAATTAAAAATGCAAAACCCATTTTTAGCAGAAAATGATTGACCATTGAAAATATAAACAGCCAAGAGAATGGCAATTCATCTCTTGATGTCCTCCATTCAAAACTTTAGTCATGCCTTGGTTATGGCTGATTTCCCAGGGTGATTGTGTGTTAGTCTTCAACTGCATTATGCAGGAGGTCACACTTGATATTTGTTATCATCTTTCTCAAATTGAATCAGAAACTATAACATGAGCCAAATTGAAATAAATGGTGTTCTTATTTGTTTCTCCCTCCCTTCACAGGTACTACAGTGCTACCATTTTGCAGATGTCAGGAGTGGAAGATGACAGGCTTGCAATCTGGCTGGCTGCACTGACAGCATTTATAAACTTCATTTTTACTCTTGTGGGAGTCTGGCTTGTTGAAAGAACGGGTCGCCGGAAACTTACACTTGGTAGCTTAACAGGTGAGTGTTTCATTAGTGTGTTGTATTTTCCTCATAATTATTAATTAAAGGAAAAGAAAATTTCAAGTGCATTTTTTTTCAAAGTAGTCCTCTTTAAAATTACAGTGTTGATGCCATCTTTTCTCTGAAATCTTACAGGTTTTCAAGTCTATTAGTAAAATACCACAGCTAGAGGCTAATTTAAAAGTGACAGCTGGTTATTTTTTCAGGTGATTTTCTCCTTGAAGCCGTGTTTGAGAATGTTCTCATTTAGCCTTTTTTTCCAGTTTAAGGAATCAAATGCCTGGAAAATCACAGGTGGTTAGTTTTTAAATCTCATATATAATTTTGGGCTTATTAATTGGAATTCAGAACCATCTGATGAGGGTGTACCAGGGAAAGCATATTGCATAGCCATTGCAGCACTTGGTAAAAAGTAATGCAGTTCTCTGCTTAGTTACCTCAGATACACTAGAGTAAACACCTTACATACGTTAATGTGAATTTAATTCATCTCCTGTATGAGATATGCAAAGACAGAATTCTGGTTTTGTACATTTTGTTCAAATATTCAAACACTATAACTCATCACACAGTCTTTTCTTGACAGCAGGGAAAGGCAGAGCAAGCAGCCTTCCTATGTTCAGTGTATCCTGTTATTAGGATGGTAATTCCCTGCTTGTTCCTGCCTTATGTGCTTGTTTTTGCTGAACTGATCTGTGATCAAAACTTGCCTCTGGCTGAATGTCTGGAAGTTTCAGATGTTTCCAAGAACAGGGTTTTGTAAAGAGAAACTGTTCCTGCTCCTCTTGAAATAGTGTTCATGACCGTTTAGCTTTAAAGGTTTAATGTCTTCATATTTTGTTCTGCTGTTGCTGTCAAGGATCCAAATTTCTAGTTAGTGCAACACAGCAGAGAGGGACACCAGCTGCCATGTCACTGGATGTGCAATTCCCAGCTCTCAGCTGAGTTAACCTACACTCAAGTATTTGAATGTGTTTATGCACGCAGAGCAGCAACAAAAACGAGTTTTTTGGTACACAGTTACTCAAAGCATGTTTCTCACATTTTAAAGATATGAAAAAAATCTCAAATTGCTACTTTTAGTCTGTTCACATCAGTTACAATACATCTCCCCTATATGTCCTTCTGTGCCTCCAGGCAGGCTGTTGTCTTCGCTTTCTGTGGTGTGCATCTCTCCAGGCCTTGCACTGACACTTCTGATTCTTGGGTGCTGCCTCTCTAATGCCTATTGAAACAGAGGATTGATTGATTGATTGATTGATTGATTGATTTTTTTATTTGGCCCAAATAATCTTATATGTCTGGCCAGCCTCTTCAAAGAGTTTATTGCTTATCTAGACCTAGCTGTATAGCTGTGATAACCAACATGGACTTTTCATATTATCAGAGCTCTCTGCTTTTTGGCTCAGCTTAACATATTCAAAGATTGTACATCTGAAATGTAGATATAAATGTCTCTTACAAAGTATGTTAGTCATGGATCAGAGGAGGATATAGCAATAAGACACAGAATTAACAATGGAGCATAATGCATTTAAAGAGTTATTTGTTAATAATGCTTGGGCACAAAGTAATTGTTCAGTAAAAATGGTCTTTTCTTTGTGGTTGGTTGCTGGCTGCCCATTTGCAGTGTCACCTGAGCCAAGCTCTAGTTCTTGCTGTGGTTTTATCCTACAGTCCCTCCTTAAGGATAATACCAATAATGACAGTCATGAAATCATACATCATCCCTCTGTACTAGTTAGAGTTTTGTCATGCAACATTAGATTTAGGTAGTGGTGGATATGAAGTGTTTTCCTTCACAAGAGGGCTGTGTAATAGAATGATAATTACTAAATCTACTGATGGATTTGTTTTCCACGTTGAGTTTTCTCACAGGGTAAAAATATCTTACTCCTCTACTTTGGTTTGCATTTCTAAGGACATTACAATTTAGACTGAGTTATTACTGGCAGCTTCTCTGGTCTTTGGGGGAGCCAGGTATGCCCCAATCTCCTACTGCATAAAATGAAGACAAAGCTATTGCTTTTGCCTGCTGCTGCAAGGATGTGGGGCTTTGTTTTTTTAATAAAGGCTAATTGATTAGATGTTTATTAGATAAAAACCTACAAGTATGATCAGTAGAGAGTAACATTAATATTTTGATTAAAAGCCAATATACTGTAATTTAATTTTGTAATCTTGTGCGACTTTTCCTGCATTCTGAAAACATTTGGCGGAGATGTTTTAGATTTCATTATGTCTTTATCATTCTTAAAATATTAGAAACTTTTGAAAAATTGAACCTTCCAGATAGCATTATGAAAAATTGTAGTAAACTTCTGAAAAAGAAAATCCCACTGTTTTAGTTCTCTTTAGTACAATTACTGATTTGTCTTAGTTTTTGTCCATTTTATATCTTTCTTTCTCTTATCTGTATAATTTCTGTATCTTTCTTCTGCTCTTTTTCTTCAGTTAATTTCTTTCTTCAGTGCTGTTAGTTGGAAAACATGCAGGAATTCTGACAAGTATATTGTTCATTTTATTTGTGTTTTCTTCTTTCCCTTCAGAAATTGTCAGTTTGAAAGGTACTTGGGCATTGTACAATTTATATCTCTTTTTGTAACAGAGGAGATCTAAAATATCTTCAGGATATTTCCTTTTTCTTTTTCCCACTGAGCTAGTGATGTTCTGTGATTGGTTTTGTTCATCATAGAAAAATGTCCACAGAATAAAAACATACTAAACTTCATTTGCCAAGTTTACATATTCTGTACTTTTCCAAAGAAACAAGATAGAGAGATACTGCAAGTGAGTGTTAGTGTATTTGGTTAATTTAAAAGACAGAGCATATTTAGAATGACTATAAGTAAGATTATAGACCCTGTCTAAATATATTTGTTGTCTGGTTTATGGCATTTTGAAAGAACAGGACATCTAGTGCAATGTCCAGCCTGCCCTGAAACTTGGGATTATTAGTGTACCTACCAGCCATAACTAGAAGAGAGCCAAGTAGGAATATCTTATGGTGGAAAGGTGCTTTCTGCACATCCAGTTTGTGACTGAGTTTAAGGCCTCAGTTCAGGTCAGTGTGTGATCCAGCCATTCCTGCCCATTGGCCCTGGCTGCTGCACAGGTATATTCACAGATAACATTATTACATCAGCCTTGGTACTTCAGATACTATTTTTATCTCTGAGAAAGGTTTTCACATACTTTGGGGTGTTTTTTCACGTACTTTTTTCACATACTTCTGATGTGTTTGCCAGCTAGGAAACTTTCATGCAACACAGATCTCAGTGCATCATCAAGTAGCAAGAGGTAAAGTTTTGTAAGTCTGAGTTTGAGACAGCTGCAGTAGTATCATGAGTAGTGAGGTTTATCAATTTTCATTGAAATTATACAGTATAGTGTTGTGTGGCAAATAAGGTAGGAAAACTATGAGTTATGTTCCAGTAATGGCCTGTTGCACAAAGTGTGAACCTTTTTTGTCATCTTCCTCTTGTGATTTTGTCCAGCTTGTGCACAAGGAATTTGTTGGGGGAAATGGAAGCAAAAAGATGTAAGGGGACTTTTACTCAGCAGATGTTATGTGTGCTCTTTGAAACAAGATATGTTGCACTTTTTGATAGTGTTCTTACAAGAAGTCGAATTTCTCTAGTTTCACAAAGGGAAGTAAAGTTAATGAAAAAGCTGATGCTACTTTCTGTGTTGCAGAAAAGCCTGCAAGTCCGGGTGTGGGAGTGGAGAAAGTATGGAGATTTCAAAGCCACTAATAAATTTTACCTTTACAACATTATTTTCAACAGCAAAAATAATAATACCTGTTCATTCAAGCAGTTGTCAATTCCACAGATTAAAAGAGTCTCAACCTAGTAATTTAGTATCTGGACATGAAAGCTGCTGCACTTGACTTTAATATCTCACCTAATTTAGGATGTGGCTGTAGCAAAGGGTATTTTTCTTAGGTTCTCATCACAACTCCTTAGGGAATGCTGTATGCATAGTGATGGGGTGCCTTGCTTTCCCAAGAGAGTTCAGTTGAATAGAGAATTCTTTCATGTGCTCTGGAGAAAAGTGTCACATTGTTCTTTATCTGTATTTTTAGGTACTGCTGTAGCACTCATTATCCTAGCTTCGGGATTTTTGCTGTCAGCTCAGGTCTCGCCAAGAATCACACTTAATCCAACAGATCCTTCACATCAAAACTCTACCTGCACAAAATACAGGTGAGATTTCATGGTCATTCATCCAATCTTCTTGAAGATTGTTTCCAATTAATTTTTACAACCTAGTGTGAGCAATAGACAATTATTCACAAAGCCTAGTTCAAGGAACTAAACTAGACAGCTAAATTTAAAATCCTAATTTTCCTCTGTAGAGAAAATGAGACTTTTTGATTAAATTCTCTGAGTATTCCTTTGGAATTTCTTGGACTAAGTAAGGTGGTTAAGTGGCAAATTCCACATATACCTCTTCTAATATATCACACCTGCTGCAAGTTACAGTGTACACAAAGTCAGGAGTATTTTATAAGGAATTTATAAAAATGCTTGCTGTTATTCATCTGCTTGTCATGTATAGCAGCTGTAAACTCTTCAAGAAGATGTGTTCCTTGCCTGTTGTTTTCCTGAGTGGGAAAAAGTAATGTTCAGATAATTGCATACCGATAAACAATTATGATAAACGTGCACGTTTTGACCTATTTTCCATATGCAGTCATAGTTTCAAATAACATTCATTCTGGGGGTTTAAGAATGTGTCGTTTTCTATATTTTGTGGGATTTATTCACATGGGAGTGCTCTTATGTTCATTTAGCTGACAGACTAGAAAATTCCCTATTCAGAGAAGACTAGTTCAATGGCTGAAGAAATCTTTAATTATGTTCAAAATCTGTCTTTTTGTAGAAGAAATAAATATTAAGAAATGAGAGGTACACTTCTAGTTTTGTAGAGATATTGGCTAGAAGTATGGTTTTTGGCTTTTCTTATGCCAGAGCAATGTCTTAGGTGAAAGATTCTGAGGATCTGAAGATTTTAGAAAACTGGGGAGAGCATGGAAGGTCTTCATTGAGTGTAAATAGTTGCAAATAACCACAACACAGGATACTATCAGATATAATGATTCCTATATTGAAAATGTAAATTTTCACTTGTTTTCTACTGCAGAGTCAGCTATAATTTGCAATTTTTGAGATAGGCCTATCTACAAAATGGAGAGTAGTCTGGTTAGAAGAGGTAAAGGGGGCAGATGTTCTCCTTTTGGAATCAGATTACATTAAAAGAAAAATGTGAGAAAGATTTGCCTAGTACTTCAGTTAACTGTTTGTAAAGGATGTCTGGAGAGAGGAGATGCACCGTTTGCAGCACTCATAATTTGTTATTCAATAAAGCTAGATGGTTAATGTAACCTGAAACTGTATAAAATTGATGTACAGGAAATATGGCTAGTCCAACTTAAAAAAAAAGAAAAATATTCAACAGAATTTTCATGTTCAAGTTAACCACAGCCAGTAAGAAAGGAAATTTTCATGGCTTTCATGGTGTGCACTTCTGGGCAACAGCATGAAAGATTAAAGCAGATAGTTCTTGTAAAGGTATATTGTTTCATGAATTATTGGAATAATTGTAATCTGTTGTGATTTCTGTTTCTGATGTGAAGTGGGCAAAAGCAGATAAGATAAAAATTCAAAGGTTCTGGGAAAAGAGCAATAAAGTAATATAAATATTTTCATTTGAGAGTGTTTTGAAATATAAGGAGCTCTGTTTAAAGATCAAAGTGAATGGAGGGGGAAATAATGAGGAATGTATGGGAAAGCTTTAGGTGCTTCTATTTTATTCTTATGCTATACTTTAGTAGAGAGACACAAAAGCCAGGACAGCTGACAGTAATAAATGAATGCATATGCCCACAAAGCACAGAATTAGGCTACAGCACCAAGTATTTAAAAGGTTTGTACAAAAAAAAAAAGTAGGGATTGATATGCCTAATAATAACTTTCACGCTTGTATACCTAAAACTGTATAAATGTTTATCCTCAAAACATCACCAAACTGTGATTCAGATGGAGCCAAAGGAAGAATTCCCTCAGCATCATGAATATTAGTATTAGTTATTTCTGAAGGGTATGACATACAAGCATATATTATATTCGACTTGGAAAAGTGGCTGTTTAAAGTCCAACTGTGCCTGCTTTCTATGCACATTGTCAACAAGCTGAATGAAATATAAAATATTGGTTTTGTCACAAGAAAGTAAATGGTGATTTTAGCATTCCACTTGGGTTAGAAGAACTTCAGCATAACATGCATAGTCTTGGAAGGAAGAGGAGATGGGGACTGCAAACAGAGAAATGCTGAAGGCTGAGCTTCACATTGTCACTCACCTCTGTCTGCTTTTTGGCTTTGGAGGCATTCCCCATGAAGTTGAATCAAAAAGATTCCCAAACCTGAGGATTTGGAAGTAAAAGTCTGCTCTGTATAACATCAATCTTGCATATTTTCTTTGCTACTCTAAGAACAATGGCTTTACTGTACAGATACCCACTGTGTAGGGCAGCAAGTGTTGCTGTAGAGACAGTTACAAACAGAATATCCAATCAAAGTGAAAGGAAGTAAATTAAAGGCAGTGGTCCCTTGCTCCTTGACCCATATTTTAGCTTGTTCTGTAAAACCGCTGGTGTCTCAGATTGCTTAGCAGTGTGTCTTGCAAGTCTTCAAGCGGTCTCAGAAAGTTTGTGAAAAGCAGAAGGAGCAGGACTTGAGAAGATGAGCACATAATGCCATCTCCCTGTACCTGCTTTTAAACATGTGCCTGCACAAATGCAGCTCGTAGTTCTCTTCCTCCTGTGGGGACACAGTGCTTCTCTGAGCTGAGGTAAACTTAAAGTTTAAACCTGTTTGCAGCTTGGGCATTTCAGAGTGTGGGGCTGTTTCCTAAATATAATTTGTTTTATCTGTGTCAAAATGTATTTATAAGTTATGAAAACGTCAGTAGAGTTTATTTTGCTGACAGAAGTTTCATTGATACTGTGCAGAGTAAAAATGCTTTTTACGGTAGTAAATCCATTGGATTAAAGTGTGGGTGTCCACTAAGAAACTCTTAGAGCTATTACAAACAGTCTTTTTGCTTGTTGTTCCTTCAGGTCCAAATTCCTCTGCACAGACTTATTCCTGCTTCTAGAATAACAATGAAGATAGAAAGACTAGCAAATAAAGAGCACAGTCATTGTCCTAATTCAAAAAATCGTGTAGGGCTTGAGTACTGTGTTCTCAAAGAGCTGTGCCATGCAAATGGAGTTACAAGGGACCTTTACATGGTTGCAGAAAACAAACCATTAAGATATGCTGTGCATAAAATAAATCAAATAAAGTATTTTCATTTGGTGTAGAAATGTACAATATTATAGTTGAACAGCCAAAAAATAATTCATTAATCTGTGAAAAAAAATTGAATCATGGAAATATCTCAAATTCACCAGGGCACTCCAAACACTGTAATTTGTTTTTCCTCCTTACAACTGGAAGTGGGTGTGTCTCTTGCTGAGGAGAGGCAGGGTAAATGCTTCTCTCTGCACCTTCCATTAATCAAATTTCATTTTCACACTCAGCTGTATAAGGTTGTGTAGATATTTGCAGTGTGACCACCTGTTTAATTTGATCTTAATTTCCTCAGCAGCTGTGATTGTACTTATGAAGGCCACAGAAATCTCAAAGGTAAATTTAAGAATACAAAGCAACACCATTCCAAAATTTGTCACCTTAGAAGTGAAAAGATGAACTATCCATTCCTGTTATTATTCCGACTACCCAAACTCTATAAATGTTCCATTTTTACTGGGAACTTGCCTGATTCTGGAAGGAGGTTTAGGTTAGGGCATGTGTATTAGCTACTCTCCCACCTTCTCCCAATCTTTAAAGAATCAGTGATGTGACTGTTTGGGACATTGAGCCATTTCTGTAAATTGACTGCGGTTCTGCTGCCCTGTATTTTTCCTTGTTTTGTCTCTATTACTGTCTCTGTCTGCACTTCTTGAAACTTGGTCTGCTCTAAAAGACATAATGTAAACCTGTTCTGCCTAAGCAATATTTTTCATGTCAGTCACTGTATGAAGATGGTAAATATTGTGTTAGGCTTAAGTCAGCACTCATTTCTTAGGGAAATGATACCTGTGCACACAAAGTTTCTCAGAATCCTTTCTGAACAGATTGTTTTCAGACTGATTAAGGTAATGCAGGCGGTGCCAGCTGTGCTGGGCACACAAGGACTCTGTTGTTCATTTTTGAATTAGTCACCCTCACGTGGTTCATGATCCTTAGCTCATTGTAGAAATACACACCACCAAGATGAAGGCAAGAATATTTAGTATTCCAACATAGCCATTTAGTAAGATAGCTAATGGACAGAAATACATGTTTTCTTTATGAATGTAGCAGAAATATGTAATTGTGATCTGTCCTGAAAAACTCAGCTGACCTAGTAACTGAAGCTGGTTTTATTGTATTTAATAGCCTCAGGATGCATGTAGTAGGTGTATTAGGTATTGTACTATATTTTATTGAGAACTCATTGACAATCTGATTTATCAGCAAACTAGACATTGCTATTTTTCATAATGCCACTGTATCATGGAACCAGTATTTGTTAAAATATTATTCTCATTTTCTCTTTCTAATGTCAAAGTGCCTGAGCTACTGGTCTTTCTGATAACTGAGAATTGCAATAATAAATATAGTAATGTGTTTTGGCTATTGAGGTCAGAAAATTATGAATATATAAAGAGATAAACATGTCTGAGAATGCTTTTGCCAGCTTTTAAAGTATAGTTAAAATTCTAATAGTTTATGTTGCAGAACTGTGAAACGACTTCAACATAGTCTTGAAATTTATTAAGTAAATAATATAGTGATATATTGCTTAGTAATGATTTTCCCTGTGCTGGCATGTTGGTCCTATCAATCAAAACTTGTAATTTAATTTTAAATTATAAAGGATAGGAAGGAATATATCAGTCTGTGTAGTAAGCATATTTAAAGTGAATGAGAAAAAACTTCTCTCATCAACTTAAACAGAAAGATCTGAAAAGTAACTTGCCTGAACTGTAAGGTGTGAGTGCAATGCAGTTCTGTAACCATTGTTAAGTTTTCCACATGCTTTGACCCAAACTCTGCATTAGTGAGGAAACAAGGTGTTATTCATATGGTAACCTATTAACACTTCACATCTCTGCTAGTACTTCTAAGACTTTGCTGTTTAACAAAACCTGAAACAATGCTTAGGGAATGATTTTTTAAAATCTTCCAAAGTGATGGTGTCACACTTTACAAGGTCTGCAGGTTTTAGTCACACAAGAATGATTTTAATCAAGTTTGAACAGGGCTTCTATCTGATCTGCCTGGAAGCTGAAAATGTAGTATCTACAGGTAGGATCTCTTTGGGAAAATGGTTTTGAAAACACATTATGCTACAGAGACAGCCATTCTATCCAAAATAAAGCCATGTGTCGTTAAAAGCAGTTGTTTCTGTTCTTTATTGTCTGTGTTGCTCAGTTCCAGGAATAAATCAAGAAGCTCTGTAGTTGGAGGCTCTATAAATTCAGAAAAAAAGGTCATCAAAGACAAGAAGTAATTGATACCTGTGAGCAAGTAGGTCAGGACACTTCCCATGTGATGTCAGCATTTCAGCACAGTCTGCTGCAAAGGTGCTTTGAATAGCCCTGATGATCTAAGGACCTGGCAAGGTTTGTAGTCATTGTCCTCACAGGGCTATGGTAGGTGAGAAGAACAGATGAACCTTCACATCTTCACCACATCTAAAGCAGAAGTAGCAAACACCAAGAGGCTGAGAACAATTTCTGTGGGGTTGTATAAATAATGTTGCATAGTTGAGGAATGGGAGCCTTTGTGAAGATTTAAGGAATGTCTGATGAAAGCTCATGCATTTATATGTGGCTGGCATATCAGGAAGGGTAAAGATTCATGGCTGGTCTGGAACTTTCAGGAAGACACCAAAGAATAATCTCAGTGGAATAGATGGAGCAGGAGCCTGGTTTGAAAATGAGAAAGGGTTGATCATACTTGAACATAACTGTGATTTGGATCTGCTGGAGTATCTGTGTGGTAAATTACACAACTGCAATTAGCATCCAAGTACTGTGATTATAAGTTATAGCTTTTCCTTATGGACACCACTAAATAGATATATGTTACCTAACAGAGTGTTGGTAGAACTTAGCAAATACACTTCTGTTGCTTGGTTTCTTATAATAGCAGGAAAGTGTTCTTGAAGTCCAGCTGGATCTCTCTCATTCTTTGTTAATGATTGTGTTTCCTATGTCCCAGATACAACAGCTGGAAGCGGTACCTGCAGCTAGCACACATTTTAACTGCTTAAAGCATCCCCTATATTCTTGTCCAGTTTTATGTAACCTGAATTTACTGCTTCACTTCTGGAAGCTGCACAGGAACCATAAAAAGAAAAACTTGATAACCATATAAAGAAAGGCTCAATTTCATGCCGCAGGTGCAGTGAAGCCTGTGCAGCACAAGCCCTCTCGTGCAAGCATCAGGCAGTTTTAAACATGGACCTGGTACCTAACTGAGATGAGTTTGTGTATAAAAATGAAGTAAGCAATTTGTCAAAAAATCCCTAAGAAAGTTGTATATCTGGCTGAAAGTATCAAAATCCTAACATGTCAACAGAGCTAATAAGTCTGCTGCAGTATTTGTCCAAAAGTCCTTGGCTGGATTTTGGTGTTGTTGAACTCAAGGCCTTGGCTGTGTTTGGATTCATCGGTTGCCCATGTCCCTTGGTGAGTCCAGCTGAGCAGGCCTGGCCTGGGCAGTGATATTCAGCTCAGCTGACTTGGCCACTTTCTCTTGGTCGAGGCTGGAGGAAGAGACATTGTCTTGTAGATAGAATGCAAGAACAGAAGCAAGGAAAGCTTGATCCCAGCTTGTTCTGTAAGGAGTTGGAAAGCAGCTACACTGCAGGCTAAGGCAGGCAGAGACTGTGTACAAAGCCAACCTTGAGAGCAAAGAGTAACCTGGCTTAGGATCATGCTTCCAGTGTGGCAAACAGCAAGCTGGAAATAGGAGAAAGCAGCACAGTCAAAGTAACATTCCTTCCAGCCTGCAATGAATTTGCAGCTTATATTCTCTTTGGGTGGGATGTGCTAATCCCTAGTAGGTACTGCAAGACCCTTCTGTCCTTACATTTTCCTGCCTGAGACAGTTTTTATTGTTCCTGCAGTTCTGTGAGGAAAACCGTCTTCAGGAATTGAATATTTGCATCATACAGAGTGGGAGCAGGTTAAAAAAGCACACAACAGTGAAATTTACTCTGTGGACAAGACAGGACGTGAGCAAAATGTCTTGCATGTAATATCTCAGGTTGGAAGAGACCCATAAGGATCATCAGGTCCAGCTTGCATGAAGCAGATCTATGAGATTTTCCCATAAAAAGCCTTCTTCACATACTCAGGCTGATTCTGCAGCATATACTCAGTGTGAATGGTGAATCTGAAAGAAGTGAAAAGGGTCTGTCCACAAAAAAAGTCTGTATTTGGGGATGTTTTGATACTCTGAGTGGCTGTTCTGCTACTCATGCAGTAGAATATTATGAAATCAGGTGCTACATTCTGTACAGTCCAGAATCCATTGTCAGGTTCAGTTTGCATTTCTGTAGCTGGACAATAGGAACATACTAATAAATTTTGTAATTGGATAACAGAATATGGAGAGCAAAGTTGAAAGTTCTTTAAAATGTGGCAAATGAAAATTGAAATTTTTGGAATTGAGGTTCAGCTTGAAGAAGTCAAAATAGTGTGAGAAAAAGAGAAATGGTACTTGCAGAGCAAAGGCACTGGGCACAGGTCTTTTAGTGCTAAATCACTCAACAGAAAGTGGCAAGGTAAAACTTACAGCTCATATTACAAGACTTCTGAGAATTGTAGGAGAGTCATTACTTAGAAGGTCATTTTGCAAATTTAAAGTGAAAAATGTAATGATGAAACAAACAAGCATAAGTATGGAGTATTCCAAGCAGCGGTGGAAAAGCAGTTACGAACCTTTCATTGGCACCTGGAGTCACTTTGAAGGTCAGAGATTTTATTCAATATTTTTAGAGACTGCATTACAGCCTAGTAAACTGCACTGTTAGGAAGAAGGAAAAGAGAGTTTTGCTATCAAGAAAATTGTACACAGCTGGTCAATTAGTAATTCATCCATATAGTGTAAGATCACTGTCAGAGAGGATGGCATTGTGGCCCTTGTGATCAGCCTCTAACCTCAGAACAGTTAATCAGCTGATCCAGAGCAGAGTATTCTAAGAGTTGCTGCTGCTCAGACTGGCAAGAAATTGCTACCAAAGAACCTCAGAATTGGTGCTGTCAGTGTTTCTAGATATCAGTTATTCCTGTGTGGTTGGATGAAGGGGACATGTGTTGAGTGTGTTGGCAGAATCAGTGAGGACTCACAGGGCTGGGGCTATCTGCTCTGCTAACAGTCTGTCAGCTCCCCAGTAAACATGCTGTGATGTTTAAGCAGGAGCACAGAAATCCCATTCCATGGCAGCTCCCTGTAAACTGAGAGGCCAGGCTACTTTGTTCTGTTGAGTTCGTGCCACTGATCTGCAAAGAAGCTTGAGCATGTTTGGACTTCTGGAGCCTCTGACTTCTGGAGGCAGAATAATAACAATGGTTGTTGTTATTCTGCCTCATAGGCTGAAGCATCTGAAGTCTAGACACTTGCCTTCTCGTTGGGAGCCCACCTGGCAAGCAGGGAGTGAAACAGGCTTGATGTAAAACCTTTCTGCTGTAGTGCTGCCTGCTTTCATCAAAATCAAATATTCTCTCCCAGGTATTTCAATCTTGAGTTGTCAGTCTTACAGACAACCATCCTACCTGGGGATTTTGAACTGGCTTTTCACAGATGAACTTGTTTTCAATACACTAGCTCATAAACTTAGCACATATATAAATATCACATGATAACTAGAGAAAGCGTATCTCCTGTTTATAATTGGATGCACGTTTCCTTTCCTGCCTGGACATATGACAGTACTCTTATATAGAGCTTTCAAGGCCATAACTGATCTCTGGTATGGATTTGAAGAATTACCAATATTTTTAAATATTCATCCTCTGACATATAGTTATATATGTATATATATATATATATAGGTAGGATTGATAAGGTACTTCTGAGAACAGGGATGAGCTCTGTAGAGATAGTTTCATGTCAGTAAGTATTAAATTGTGCATTTCTTTTCCTGATAAATTTTATATCCTGTATTTATATCACTATGAGCATGTATGTCAGAATATGTGCTCAATTTCAAACGGTTTAAATAGTTTAGCAGATAATAATGGGGCTAGAGGAAAGAGGAGCATAAACCTGAAACTATTATATATTTTATTTCTAGAGTGAGCAGCCTCAGCACATGGTGGTTTTGGTTGTTTTTTAACTGCTTCTTTAAAAAAAAAATCTTCTTCACTTATTTCATGCGACATCTTCTGTTATCATTAGACTTAGTAACTGATAGAGGTATCTTTATTGTGTTATGAAACAGTTTTAATGTATATATGCTGGGGTTTTGGGGGAAAAAACACTGGTCTTCATCTTGGAAGAAGCAATGACCACGTACCTAATCAAAGACAACATAAAATTTTATATCAGTGATAAAACAAGGCGCAGAAAAATGCTAAATGTTCTGAATAGAAACTGCCTAGTCTTAGTCTGCTGGGAGTTAGATTTGAAGTGGCTTTAGGTCTTGTGTGTTGTATTTCTGTGTTTTCTCTGACATAAACTGGTCTCATCTCTAAAATCTGAAGTCAGAGTCTGATTGTATGAACTCACTCTATAGGTAATGACAGGAAATCCTGGCCCAGACGTGAAGGGTTTATAAAGAGCTGTTATTTAACTCTTCAGTCTGAAAGACAAACTTCAGAAAAGACATGGAAAATAATAATTTAAAGTTATTTAAATTGTTAGGAGTAAGTCTGTATAACCTCTGACATTTGGCAAGACATGACATCCAGCAGCCTTCATTATGTTGAATGCCAACAGGAAGAGCAGTTGGATTTGATGGTGTTAAGGGTCCTTTCCAACCTAAATTATTCTACAATATCCAATAAAGCCAGAGGATCAGCTGAACTAGCAGCCATGTAGACAGCCACTGGAATCAATACTCAAATCTCTCAATTTTTTTTTCTGGATGGGAGAGAGGAATAAATAAGATATCTTGTGCTTCCCACTCGACTGGTTGCTGATACCCAGCACTTCATGAGGTTATGTGGAGTTACCCAGCAGGATGGAACAGACAGTGCCAATTCAGCTCTGCTGTTCATCTCTGCATTGATTCTTCTGAGGACACTGAGGGAAACCAGCAGGTGTCCAGTCCCTGTCCTGTCCTCTGCTGGTAGCACCATAAAGATGACACTAATGGCTGTGTCTTTTTAGAAATTCATGTTGCTTACAGGCACTTTGATAACATCATTTCAGTGGAAAATAATTCTATAGTTTGAAAATCATATGTCATAATCCTGTTTGATATCATGAGATTCTTTTCAATATAAGAAAATACTTTAATTTTATACATTTTTGCTATTATTATTGCATACTTGAATACATTTGTGATTTATAAAAATGTTTTCATTCACTTGCAGTCTTCTGTTCCTGTAAACTCTTTTGCTTACTGCCCATTGATGTACTAATATCAATGTAACAAAATGCAACTAAGTCTCACTACTGTAATAGCAGTATTGTCCTTTCCTTTGAAAATTGGTAATTGCAGAATTACAATTTTCTCATTTATCTTTGTAAGAGAAGAAATGTTTACTACAGTTAGATAAAATGATTGACTTTTATCTGAAAGTTTTGTTTCATCTCCAATGTAAATATATTTTCTGCAGTCTATATCTCAATTAAGAGCAGATTTAATGCAGCTTTCCTAATTAAAAAACCTCAGACTGTTTAGACTGGAATTTGACCAATCAGTTAAGCAGAGGATGGTGTGTTTAAAATAGATTTATATTCTAAATATAGGCAACACAGAAATTCTGCAGTAATTTAATAATTTAGAAAGAACACAATAGCAAAGAGCACACCTTTCTGAAACTTGAGAGAAATAGGAAAATCCAAATGAATACATTTTATTAACACAGTGCAAGCCCTTTTTCTGCCATCTGCCATGTGAGTTGACCTTATAATTCTTTAGAAACATTATAATACAAAGAGTTTGAATAACTAGATTTTAAGCATATACTTTCAGACTTCTTATATCCATATAATCTGCTTTACTGTTTTGGTTTCTTGAGACTTTGTTATACAGTTACTTTTGCTTTTTCTCATAATGGTTAAGTAGTTTAAGCAGTATATTCCTTAATTCACAAAGTCCTTCTTGTGATAAAGATACTCAGAAAAGAAGATTTCCTTGATTTCGTTGTTACAGGAGTGTGTGTTAAAGCTGCTTTGGTCACCTTATTATATGTTTCCAGATGTTGCATTTCAAAGTTGAATTTTATTTTTGAATTTCCAGGTTTAGTCTATGTTTTACAGTAGCTATTTTTTTTCTAATTTTTACCACCTAAAGTTATCCCTTAGATGTATCAGGGGCTTTACTGGTGAAAATGTGTGTCTGGATCTACAATGGCTTCCAGGGAAGATAAATATCTGTGTAATTTAATCACAGGAGCAATGAGTGAGTGTTTGCAAGGCTTTGTGCAGCAGCTTTCAGGTGGCTTGCACTGCATGGGGAGCTTTGGAATGCCACTGTAGCTCACATACCTACGTCCCCATCAGTCAGATTTTAGAGACAGAGTTTAGACTGACTCCTCAGGGAGGTGTCTGTAGGGCCCTTGGTGTCTAGGCTGCCAGTAGAGTCAGTGGGAATGTGGTCAGTGCAGCCAGTGGTATCTAGAGAACAGATTTGCTGTCTAATCCCTTGAGTATCTAACAGAATGGCATTGAGGAAACTTTGTCTAAATGTTAGCATCTCATGCTTATTGAGACTCCCAAGGAAATCAGAGACATCTGTACAGAGCTGGCAAGTGTGATGCATGGGAATAATCTGCAAGAGCACTGCACACTCTGCACTGACAGGTAAGGGGCAGATGGGATATTTTTGGGCACTAGATGCCTGTATGTGAATTGCCTCTATTAACATAATGGCTCTTTCTATCAAATGTAGTGGAAATTGAGGTGCCAAGTTTGCTCGTGGCGACACGCAGCACTGTGATCCCTGACTGACTCACATCCATCAGTGTCCAGGTTCTAGTTTGCCTATTAGGTGTGATGTATGATAGGACAAGGGGGAATGACTTCAAACTTAAATAGAGTGTTTACGTTAGACATTAGGAAGAAACCCTTTTATTGTGAGGGTGGTGAGTCTCTGAAGCAGAGAACTTCCATCTCCAGAACTCTTCAAGGCCAGCTTGGATCAGGCTCTGAGCAACCTGGTCTAGTAAAAGGTGTACCAGCCCATGGCAGGGGGTGTTGGAACACGATGATCTTTAAGGTCCCTTCCATCTCAAACCATTCTATGATTCTATGATGATTCTTTTTCTTCAACTCCAATCTGTCTTTTTTCAGTTAAAATTTGTTCTGTGAATAAATTCTCCTACAACCTGATCAGGTATCACAGGGTAGACGCAGAGGGACTACCAAAATGTGTTACAGAAGAGGTTGAAAGCAATAAGTGATACTTTTTGGAGAACTTATTTGTCTTATCTTCAACACTGACAACTTAGCTATGTGTATTCCAAGACTTATTAGGAGATGCTGTTGGTTTTGATGTCCACAAATGAATGAAGTGTTGCTTAAGTATTTCTTTTTTTCTCTTTCAGTTATTGCAATGGATGTATGTTAGATCCAGACTGTGGTCTCTGCTACAAATTGAACAAATCAAGTGTTGTTGAGTCCTCATGCATTCCTGTTGATAAAGATTCTACAATGAAGGCAGCTTGGGGCAGGTATGTCACTTGTCAAGATTTTTTACCCTCGTGCTCTACAGAGAGTGTATTTTTTGCTATTGAGAACAATTTTGCTTTTACAGAGAGTGTTAAATCCTTAAGATGTTCAGGAAGAAGAAAATAACTTAGCATTGTCAAAAATGGGTGATTACTTCCTAACAATAAATTAAAGCCTTGACCCTGATGTGTGCAGCCCTTTCATTGTAGTCTGTCACTTAGGAAGCATGGCAAAAATACACTAGAAATGAGGAAAATTACCTTTCCTTAATGTTTTTCATTCACTTGAAGCGGCACATTCTCTAGTTATATACTTAAAGCCCTCTGAATTAATTTTCTTTTTAAATGCATTAATTAAACCACACTTTTAATATTGGCCTACCAAAGGAACAATTAGCTCAGCTGAATAAACTAAAATTAGCAAAATCTGAAAAGTTCAAATTGTCAAAAGTATGGGGTTTGGCTGCAGATTTCTGTGGTTCTGTGCCTGAAAGGGATGTCATGCCATATGTTGCACTTGAGTGTAAAAACGTGTGCATTCATAGGCACAACTGCAAAATATATCACACCTCTTTCTTAAGCAGCACAAAAATTTCCTGTGAAGTCCCAGCAACCTTCAATTTTTCTGAAGTATTGGCTATTCCTAAGGATTAGCTTTGTGAGTTGGAACATTGTCTTGTAGAGGCTTTATGAATACTTCAGTAATTATTAGGGCTTGGATTAGGGTTTAGAATGGTTCAGAGCCACAAGGGAATTATGTAATTACTTCTGATGAAACCACCTCGACACAATTCATCTCAGCCACCCACACACCATGAACATACTCACGGAATAGGCAAAGGTTTGTGTGATGGTTTGGGCCCCCCCTTTTTTTTTTCTTTTTTTTTTTTAACTTTCATGCATATTTCTCAGAATTTAAACCCAACTGTCTCAAAGGCACGGAGTCATATTGGACAGAGGTTGAAAAGTATGAAAATATCTACTGGTTGAAGAATCATTAATTTAAAATTACTCTAAAGTTGTCATCATTTTTATTGCAGTACCATTAGGCCTAGTAATTAAATCCAGTAATTAATTCCAAGCAGGGAAGAGAAGCTTATACTTTTTGTAATCCTAATTTTAAAGTTCTGTCATCATTTTGGGGTTATTACAGTTAATAAATAACTGTGAAAACTACAAAATCTGATCTGACTTGCTTGTTCTGTGACTAACTTCAATGTCATATTATGGAACATACCTTCCTTATTACCTGATATCTTGATGTGATCTGCAGTATGTGGACTCTCATATTTGTAAGGTAACAGATGTCTCTTTATATTCCAAGTCAACATTCATTTCCTGTATGCTGTAGTTTTAAGTAACTTGTCTGTAATTAGCAGAATCACACTAGAATGCAGAAAGACATACATGCAAACAAAAACTTGTTATGAATAGTTGATAGATAAAATGAAACTTTATTTCATTAGCCACTGCTATTGTTTGGCATAGTAAATGTGGGCATAAGCAATTTTTTTTATATTCATGGTTCAGTCTCTCATAAACTCTTTGCTGTACAGGCTGTTGAAGCTAATTAGATAGGGAAGAAGAAATATTTCCTTGTCATATTCCAAAATGCAGTCTTTCTATGTGCAAGAATTCCATACCATGAGGACCCTGTTTAAAATCCTTCAAAAGGAAATGAAACAATTTTGTATATGTTATATTGGTAGTCATCATTATGAAAGTCCTGCCTAAAGATGGAAAACCAATAAAATATCCACATTTGTTTTTCTAAATATTCATCACCATTTCTAGTGTTTATTTCATTAATTTCTCTCTTGCCTCCACCTGGTCTGTGTAATCAGGCAGTTTTCAAAAAGCTGATCCTTCAAGCTGTGCAATGTCACCTTCTAAGCCCTGTGGAAGAGGGAAGCATTTTCTTACTTTTCCTTCTGCTCCTTCTCTTCACAGACACATGTATTTCTGCTTACTGGCCCAGGGGAATCCCCATAGATTTTTGTTTCCAAGGGTCACATTCACATGCCACTCCCCAGCTCCGTTTGCTCCAATCATGAGTCTGCTTTACAGCAAAGTCAGTCCCACAAAGCCATAGGATTTCCCTGCCGAGGGAAGATTGCTGCAGGAAAACAGCGTAGTTCCATCCCCAGCTGAGTCTCAGAGCAGCCAGAGGCATCTGTATCTCCCTGGCAGCACAGGGAGAACAAGTGCCTGAGACAAACTAACAGCACTGCTGAAGAAAATTGCAGCCCTTTCTTTCACAAAGTTACTTTGTCACAAACTAGAGGTACAGGGGCTATTACTTTAAAAATACATGGCATTATGGTGATCAGAAAGTAGTGTAATAATTTGAGAGATGATTTTGTGAGCTATGGATAGCTGATAGCCCTAATTATCAGCGGCCTCTTTTGTAACTCTTGTGTATCCTGGTGGCTTCATGCCATCCAGTATTAGATGAATGAGTGTAAATGGCTTAAAACCTCCAGGGTTACACTTGGCTCTTGGGAAGTCTCTTTTGACATTAATTTTGCTTGGGAGAGAAGAAAGACCTGAACTATTTGTTTGGGACTTGTTGGACCTCAGATGTCTGAGCATTAGCAGAAACAGCAGCTCTCAGGATGCTGATGAAGGAGTTAGAGAAACATCTCCTCCTGGACTCAGGCTGACAGTGCCATGCAGAGCATTTTACTGCTGCTGTGATCACATCTTGTTTATGATTTTCCTGCTGGAAAGCTGGGAGCTGCAGCCATCTGAACCCCAACTGTCCAGACATTTACTCAGGGGCTTATCTGTTCCTGATGTGTAACCTACCACCAAGGTGAGAGGTGCTCAGAAGCACTAACAGAGAAGGCCTTGTCATGTATTTTTTAAAGCTCTCTGCAGCCATGCAGACTGACATAGAAAACTTCTGTTTATGTATTTGTAGCTTTGCACTGGTTTTCACTGTTGGTCTCAAGGTACTTTGATAGCACTGATGTAGCAGGCAATGCTTTGACTGTTACTATAAAATACTGTAATGCATTTTATTTCCAAGAAATTTCCCCAGTGCCAGCCAGGTGTACTAGATACCACCTCCATCGTTAATTGCATTTATTTGGTTACAGTATGTTCTACATTGAGAAATTCTGGGGAGGAGAGGGAAGAGAGCAGAGATTTCAGTCTCCTGTGGCCGCCAGCAAGGCTGTTTATGTTGCTGTGGTTGTCATAGAAACCCAGGGAGACAATTAAAGCATCCACATATTTTTCAAGAAGAATATAGTGTTTGGGTTCTGTTGAATGTTGGGAACTCAGTGTCTGGAGTGGCCCTGGGGGGGGAGAGAGACTGTGCAAGAATAAATCTGACCAAGTCCAAGTCAGAGCTTAAGCAGCATGGGTAATGTGCAACGGATGTGCCTGTAAGATCATGCATGTACCACAAGCAGTAGAGATGTATTTTTCATTATTTAATCAGTTACATAAGCGTGACTGGTATTAGAATAACACAGAGAGGAGTGTCGTGCCCAGGGCACCGGCACAGGCAGGTGCTTTGCTGCCCTTGGTGTTTCTGAACAAGTTAACAAAATAGCTGTTGATGTGCAAATCTTGCTGCCTCCAGCTCTGTCCAGGGACACATAAAGGATGGTTCCAAGACAGTGAGCAAGAATATTCTTAAATTATTTACTTTGTAGGAAAAGAAGAGCTGTATCTTTTCTTTCGGTGTAGTCTCATGGTTCTGCACTGGGACTCTGTTTTCCAAGATTTAGGGAAGTTTTGCACTTAGCAGTAGCACAGAAAGCCTTGCAGTTCTGTTTTTCATGAACACTGAATTATGAAATCCCCATGAACTTAATAAAAAGCATTATCTCACTTGTACAGATGGGGTTGCAATGGGAAGGTTCCCATATGAAGCTCAGGTGGCACAACAGAGGTCATGGGCAGATTGCCTCCCTCAGCCAGGACAAAATGTAGAGGTGATTGCCTTCAGGGCTGTGCTTTCTGAACACAACCCAAAATCCAGGGGTTTTCCCCACAATTAAAATTACTCCCACAGTACTCAGAGAAATTTCTCTCTTGAAATTTCTCTGTGTGTAATTGCAATCAATACTCCTAAAGCTCAGCCAGGAATGAAGAAACTTTAAATTGCGTTACTACCCTTACAGTTGAAAGAATAACTGCAAGGGAAGGAGGTACTTACAGTGCCTTGATGTGACATCAACCTTGACATGAGTATGTTGTCAAGACGACAGCAGGCCCACAACTGAGCTGAAATGCTCTCATGAGCAACTCTGAGCAATCTTCCTCTGGAGAGAATGATGTTGATTTTATACAGTAAACAATTATGAAGAAACAATAACATCATCATCAGATCAGAGACAAGCCTAGAAGCCATCCTGTCCGCACAATTAGCTGGCAGGTCTCCACAGTCCCCGAAGGAGAACGACTGGGAACAGAAATCTATGAAGAGAGAGGAGCTGAGTGATTTGCTCTTTTCAGCCATTTTTATTGGCTTTGTTAGAGGAACATCCCCTTGCCAGGGGAGTTTAATGCTTCATGGAGAATCCTGCTTTTCTCAATATAAAGAAGCACTCCCCTCTCTGAGGGCAGTCAGTGCAAAGGCAAGAGTGCAGAAGAGCTCTGTTTTTGGGAAGCTCTGTTTTCCTTTAGCCAGTGCTCTCCTGAGCATCTTCCTTCCATGTAAAATTAATGGCATGTTTACAGATGCTCAGTAATGCTGTTATGTTTCACTCTGTGCCTGTTGCTCATGTCTGCTAGTTTACTGAGGGGTTTAAATGTGTCTTGGAAACCTGTCTGGGGAAAAAGTGGGTTTAAATTGCCTGTGCAGTGAGAGGAAGTGGGTCAGGCAGGCAGTCAAACCCTCTTTCCCAGCTTCAGGAGTGTGCCTAATGACCTTGGCATTTGAGCCTGGATGCTAACTAGATTCCACTGGTTAGAAAAAATAAATTCATGGGAGTTCATTAGCTGGATTCTCAGACAACAGATTGGTTTATGTCCAACAGGGGACATGCCAGTGTCTGTCAGAGCCTCGAGAGTGTTCTGGGGAGCTTTACATCCCTGCAGCACTAGCTGTTGTCTAGTGCATAGCAGATGAGACTCTTAAAATTATTAGAATACCTTTTCTTTGTAAGAACATTAGATTTTTCTTAAAAAAACCATGTTACTTTTTCCCCTTGTCGATAGACAGATGTGTAAGTTCATTACGCTTGTTTTGCATAATCAGATACATTTGTAAAAGTTCCTGTGACTGCTTTACTAATGCAAAAAGAATTTATGTGCATATTTACACATTTGAAGACTGAGAATCTGTTTTCGGTACATCATGGGAAAGAGCATTACAGACCTTTGCTGCTACCACAGAAAGATTAGCCCCAGAGCAATCTTTCAGGAGTTAAATACTCTTCTGTCCATGGGTAGACATGGACAAGGTTGCTTGTTTTGTCATGCAGAAAATATTGCTAGAAGATTTTATTGCTGAAATGATTATTTGAAGCCTTTCTGCAGGGATCTGTATTGAAAATTCATGCTTAACTCAGCAGTAATTAGAAGAGAAACTAGTATTTCTCTTACCAAGTAGTCAGATCGATAGATGAAGATTATACATAGGATTATGTTTCTCATATTTACTATGTAAAAAATGATAGCAGAGGGAGTAAATTATTCAGGAAAGTAGCAGGATCAAGAGAATATTCACATCTGCATGTATGTTGGCAGCACTGAGAAGAGCTGTGATTATAACCAATAGTCTTAGAGGAATTTCTTGATAGACCATATGGTAAATGTTTGCTAAATTGAAATATTCATAAGTTCAGTAGGAACCAGATCATAAAACACCCCTCTCTGCTTCAATATTGTTTAGAAATGAAAATATGATATATGAAAAATGAAAATATGATATATGCAGAATTGTATTCTGATTATCTTCCCCAGTGCTAGTAAGTATGAAAACCTGGAGCAGCTGGGTGGCAGGGCACAATCCTATTTGGCATGTTTGATTAGGAGTATGTACTTCAGCACAATAATATCTAATATATATTAGTGAGGTGTGTGAAACAGAAATTAAAAGAAGATCTGAAACTGATTACAGTCTTTGTCAGCCAAAACTCTAAGGCACGAGGTCTTTCCTGGGAGGAAGTTATCAGACGTGTAATCACAGTCTAATGGTTGCATATACCAGTGTGATTTGTAAAAGGGATGTAGAAGAGGAACTTAAGAAATCTTGTATGCATATTTTAAAGCCATTTCTGCTAACTGGTGAGAGCAAAGAGGAAGAATAGAAGGATAAAGTAATATAGAATACTATGCCCTTAATCCTTGATGAGCCTGTCTTATTGGTGATGCACGAGAAGGTAGTAAAATAAGTGGAATTTTAATGTTCAGATCCTTTCAGCCACTCTTCCTGCTCAAATCTTTAAGACATCACACTTTAAAATTATTTTAAAAGGAAATTATTTCATGGTGGAGCTCAAAACCATAATAAGCTCCTTTTAAGCATATATAAAGATGGGGAAATCTATATATGTACTGAAATATTGTAAGGCTGTAATTAAATAATCGAGGGTGGAATTTTATTGTAACTTTAATAGAAGATATTATTGTCTTTTTTTAACTTTTTAACTTGCTAAAGAGAGAAGACTTTTTTTAGTTATAACATAATTATATTTTCATTTAATGCCTGTACAAATAAGGTACTTTGTATATTGTAGCTGCATTTTAGGTCTAAAATAGTGAGCAGAGCAACACAATAATCTAAACTGTAACTATTTACATTTCTTTCCAATAAATACTTAGGAATTACTATTACTAGCTCTAACATAGTATTTCTACTCAACTAATGGCAAATTCTGGACATTTGAAAAGCCGTGTTATGAAGCAAATGTGTTCTGACTGGGAAATGTTTAGTTTTTATACTGAAGACAGAATTTATTTGTTGGAGACACCCAGCACAAAATAGGATTTTGAAGCAGGACTGGTTAGTTTGAAACATCGTCTCTACATTTGTTCTCTATCCATTCCTTTTTATTGCACTTTGCTGCTAAACATGCTTCTGGATCTTACTCCAGGTTACTGGCTAAAAGACATTCTGATAGGGAATGCCAGCTGCTCTGTGGGTTGCTTGGTACAACTACTTCAGGTGCTTGTAGCATTGAGGTAATTGGAATATAAAATCAAAAGTGGCCCTTGAGCTAAAACATTATCTATCAAATGCTGGTGTCTGGAAAAATTGTGTTATTTAAATGGAAAAATGTTTGAGTCAGTGCTCTTGATTTTAAACGTTGTCCAAAGAAGAAGATGGTATGGTGTTCAAAATTTAAATACACATCTGCTGAAGAAGCAAGCTTTCAGCTTCTTTCAATCTTTCTCTAGTCAGCTGAAGGGAAACGAAAAGGAAAATACTCTTGTTCCCTGTTTGAAAAGCATGTTTGCTCCTAGCTGACAAAGGGAGATAGGAAAGCAGAGGAGAAAAAAATGCCAGTGTGTATGAGAGAATTGTCAGTCTCTCATCAGTGTGCTTAGAGTATGAGAATCATTCCTGCAGCTTTTCTCTCTCCCTTCTGAAATGCGCATTAGAGAGTCTTTTACTGCCCATAGGAGCCTGCTGCTAATTAGCTTCTCCAGCTGCTCATCTTCTTGGGGACAGGCTGGGAGATGTCCGTGCGTCCCTGCTGGGGCCGCGCTGCAGCGGGGCAGAGCACAGCCCTGCTCTGCTCACCCCAGAGGGGCAGAGCAGGGTGGGACTGTGCAGGGAGCTGCAGCTGCCAGAGGTGGGGGTTCCCCTTCTGCCTGGGAGCCGAGCAAAGGGAACTGACTCATTTTTGGGAGCATGTGGAGTTTTCTTCCTGAGGGGAGAATTTCCAATAGTTGTTTTTCACATTTATTTGGTTATTGACTCTGACGTTTGAATTTAAATAAAAATAATTTGTGAAGACTGTCTCAGCAGATTTCTTTAGGCTTTTACACTGTGAAATGGATTTACTAAAAGTAAGTTTTCTCTGTTTGGAGGATGGAAAATATTTTGCAAAGACCCATGTAGTAGAGGATTTTTGCTGATAAAGACCATCCAACAGGGCCAAACCCAGACCTCCATACAGCAGCTTGTGCCTTTAAGAGCATCCCTAATCCACATTTTATATACCTTTATTCCATACTAAGTAATTCTTCAATAATCACAACATTGGATACAGTGGGTTTTTTTATGTTTTTGGGTTTTTTTGCTTTTGAGGGAAAATAAATCAACACATTTCTGCAGTAGGACTGTTGAATAACTCAATATTTTTGATAAGTTTAAGTCATAGGAATTACTGTATGTGCTGTTTGCACATGTGGTTCATTTCCTTGAGAATGGAGGCAGTAACATCAATCCCTCACTGGCACAAGATGAACTGGAATTATTGATTTCTTTGATTTAAAGTTGTGACCTCACTTTAACTCAGCTTGTTGGTTAGTGCGGGCTAGGAGGTAGGCAGTCTGTGATGTGGCAGTCATACTTCTCAACAGCAGCATTTTGGACATTTTATTGTAGTATAGACTGGAAAAGGCTCTTTTGTTTATTTCTTCCTCCTTGCAGGATGCATAGGCTTCCTTTTTTTCCTGTAGTTTTCCACAGCTGTCATATTAGCTTTGCATAAACAACAGTAAGGGGCGAGTTTGAGGTTCTGCATGATTACTGAGTTCTTCAGACCTGTGATTCAGATGGGGTATGTTCCCATTTAGCATATTTTCTTGGAAAAATAACTGTTGTTTAAAAGCACTTATTTATGTGTAACTGTCTTTAGAGGCCATGAAAGATAGATGGTTACTTTGATTTCTGCTAAGTTCTTCAACTGTCACATCCCAGACTGTTGAGTTGCATATGACAATGAAGATTTTGATACCCAAAGTTCATAAATTTCATAAACCAGAGATAATGTAACCACTTACCATATATGTATTCTATAAAATTCGTTAGATTAGGCATGGGTATTGCACCTGCATGCACAAATCAAAGCAGAGCAGCTCTCTGTGTTAAGTGCTTGCTCTCACAAATCAGGCATGAAATAATTATCTTGTTTTAAGTGTTCTTAGAGCCTTAGGGCTCCATTTTCAATTACAACATTAATGATTTGCAGCGAATTTTAGGGCTGACAGCAGAAGAATCTTCTTTGGAGAGCTCTGTTGGGTGATTTAATTCAGAGCCTCCCCAGTACAGCAGGGATGGGTGGGGATGCAGTGCTTCATTCCCCTTCTGAAACAGGTTTCTCTGAGCTTTTTAGGGCAGAGCTATTGCCACCTACTGGAATCAGGGAAAAGTTCTGTTTAAAAAATACTGTTCTATCATCTATTTGAAACAACGAATGCAAGAACTCAAGTATTGTCTGGTTAGATTTCAATTGTGATGGCAAACAGTTGCTGGCAGTAGTTAAAATGTAATATTTTCGTCTAAATTGCTGTTACAGAAAACGAGTGTCACAGTTCAGTACTTAGATGGAAGGTTATGGTGGTCGAAATGTTATTCTTAGAACAATTGAAATATAAACTTTATATAGATGTCAATAACTAGAAATTAAATAGAGCAGTGAAGTGCTAAAAAGGCATGCTAATGCATGTAATATTGATCTCTGTTTTAAACTCCTTGTCCTTATGTGATCTTTTGTCTCAGATTCAACAAGAAAAGCAAGCAAATTTAGAAAGTCTTCATCCCCCCTTTCCTTTTGTTTCAGTAAAAATTTCCAATGGATTGATGCTTTATTCTCTCTTCAATTCCCATTGAAATGTGTGGTTCACTGAGGTTTTAAGGTATTAACAGAACTATGGAAAATTGTTTCTTCACAGTGCTGGTTTGGCTGGGAGGTACAGGGTCTGCTGCCTGGAATAAGCAATAAATTATCTGTAAAGCCTCAGCAGTGTGCCTGCAGACACAGAGCACATCCAGGTTGTGTTGGAATTGTGTCCCCACATCCATCTGTGGTTTGACTTTGGGGTTTGGGTGGGATTTGCTTTGTTTTTCTCAAGAAACATGAAACTATGAAATCTTGCCATTCCTCACTAACTTCACATACCAGGTTTCAACATGAAAGTTCAGTTTCTGTGGTACCTCTGTATGTCTGAAACTTTGGAGTAGTTAAAAGCAACACTTTTTTTTCTCTTTATTGTTTTCTAAAGTATTTGGAAGTATTCAGAAAAAAAAATATTGTAGTATAGAACCTATTTCATTTGGAGGGTGAACTTCCAGTGAATATTTGTGCTGAGTTACCTTGATACTAAGTTGCAACAACCACCTTGATTTCTTTGGTCTTTAATTACCACAGTCTTGGAAATGGTTTTGACAATTGTAACTCAAGAGATGCTTTGACATGATGACATTCCTTTGACACTACCACTGGCACATGGTGGACAGCATAAGCATCAATAAAGATCACTTTTAAGTTTAAGTAAGAATAGGCAGTCTGGATGGAGTTTGTTTAAATCAACTTCAGATGTCTACAATTGTGACCTTGAGCTGTCTTGTAGTTTCTTGACTAATGGAGTTGAAAATGTTCCTGTTTTTCCTTTGCAGCTGATCTTTGCCTGTGTTTTAGAGAATAGACTTTCTTATGCCGTGCCAGCAGTTCTTGCATGATGTTCTGTTAATGTTTATTCAGTTAATATTAAAATATTGATACTTATTTTTATTGACTCCTACACTCAGCCCTTCCCACCAGTATTCATTGGAGCAATCTGTCTTTATATAGCATACAAAAGAGGCAACACCTGGGAGAACTGATATTTCTGCAGTGATTAGGCAGCTGGTTGATATTTCTGTTATAACCAAAAGAACTTTGGAAATTATAATTATTAAGAAAATTAAATGTAAATTCAGGTGAAAAAACAGATGCGATTAAACATCAGGTGGGTGTTTGCTTTATGGTAAGTCTGCATGAAATTCCAAAGTGCTGCATTTGCAATCATAAACTTCAGACCAGTTTGTTTCAGTAATTTTATTATTGAGTGTCAATGCTGCAAAGGGGAGACCAAATGCTTTTAAATCTGGAAAGAAAAGCTAGAAGTTCTCCTATCCTATTGCCCCAGTTCTGTCAGTAGTTTGATTGCAGTCTGGTGCTCCATCCATAAGCTCTCAAACATGTCAGAGCAGGGGTCACCCAGAACTTCCACCAAACCACCAGGAGCAGCAGAACAGCTGCGGTTCAGGGAAAGACAGGAGCACTGAGGTACAGCGAGGGGTCTGCACACAAGTGAAATTCTTACTGAGCTACTCTATCATGGGTGTTCAATGCCAGTCTGTCTTTAACAAAAAATCTTGAATCTCCTACATTTATAAACATTTTTGTCCTGAAAGAGCTCCAAGAGAATGAAGCCTGCCTGCTTGTAGGCAGGAATACAGAGTGACTAAATCTGTCTGCCTTTTGCCAGAAAGCCTCGGGCAGCACAAGTTAGCTCTGGCAGCCCCCGAGGTGACTGATAGACACTTTCCAGTTAGTGATCATCTCTGAAATTCCCTGAAGGTTTGTCTTTCAGAAGAAATGGCCAAATCATTTATGAGTGCTCCCTTCTTTCAGAGAAGTAGGAGAAGCTGGCCATGACTGGATGAAGCCAGACTGGATGTGCATGCTCGCTGCTGAAACAGATTGTTCCAAAAGTGAACTATTTCTGTATAACCACAGAAAAGCCACTAAACAATCTCTAAAGCCCGTTCTGGGGTCACAGGGAGTCCACAAGCATTTCTCAACCATGATGGCTGCCAGGAGGGAAATAATAGCTCATTCTGTTTCCAGAATGTCTCTGTGATGCCTTTTTGCTGGTTGTCGTGCAGAGACAGCTTTGTGCTTATATTTTAAATTTGTGAAATGGCATCTACTTCACAAGCAGTTAAATATTCCCAGATGTCATTTCTTGCAAGGGTTTGCCACGTGCCTGTGCCCTTACTGTGGCATGAGGTGTTTCTTTTCAGTTTGTACTTGATTGCAGTGAACACGAGTAAATGGAGCTTTTGTGGCAACCACCAAGGTGGTGGGAGCAGGAATTCTCATGTCCCACTGGCCACTCTCTGTTGAAGTCACATCACTGAGCCATGGCCCCATCACACACATCACATCTCCATCCAGACCTATACATGAGTATAAAAGTGTTGTAGCACTCCTGTTGTGGGTCTTCCCCTCTACCACATCATGGAGGTTTTTCCACTCCATCTGGTAGAATGCAGTGGGTTTCTTACATTTTTTTATATTACTGTCATACTAAAATACCTGTTGATCATGGCAAAGGGTTCAAAATGTTGGGTAGTATCACTTCCATCGTATTTACTCCAATTTCTAAACATTCTTTGCTGATCTGCACCTCTGGGAAGTTCTTCAAGAGTTGATAATACCTGAAAGAAAGAAATAGTGGGAACTGCAGCATTTAATGGAAGTCTTTCAGTATGAGAATTAGCACTGAACTGACCTGTTTCTCTGTCTCTTACTGGATCTTTCTTATTTTGAGGATTGGTTGAGACTTTTTAAAAACAGCACTGGAATCTGGGAGGCTTCATGACTTACTGAGGGCACTCTGCTGGAGCCCACCTTTTATAAAGCATTTATAAAGTGGTTGGGGTTCTCATGCATGTCATTAGTTTGGAAGCTACGAAAGAAAGAAATAGTAGAACTTGTCTTGAAAGAGAGTAAAATATTTAGAGTTAGTAAAGTTGTTCAAGGACATGAACAAATAAAAGTTTTGTGATGAGAGGTGAAATCTCAGTGGACCACTGGGCACAATTGCTTGTAGAGCAACAAACTTTAGCAACAGGATATGCTGAAAGGACAAACATAAGATTTATATGCATACTAAGAGTATTTCAGTAAGAACTGTCAGACAGTGGTTGAGAAACATTCTGTGGTTATTTTTAAATTTTTGAATCAGTGTATTCTACATATGAAAAAGCAGGAAAAGTTACTGAAGATCTCAATCTTTAAAGTACACAGATATAAGTTTTCTGTAAACCATTGGAATGTGTCCTTGATGGAGAAAAAGGGCAGAAATCTTACATTGCCTGCTATTGCCTTCTGAGCCTTATCTGAAGTGGTTCACTCTTTTAGTCTTGCTTTTTTGTAGACTTTTTTAGCTTGTAAATACACAGAATTACGTTTCACATTGCAAAAATATATTCTTGTGTCTTTTCATGAAAATACTGTGACTTATTATCTAGTGATTGAAGTAGTTGAAACGATCACAGGCAGAAATGCATGAAGGACAGTGGCATTCAACTAAGATGCTTATGCTCAAAACTAATTAAGTTTTTGCATTTTGATCAGCTTTTCATTTGAATTCTGCCCATTAAAATTCTGTACTTATGACTAGGTATTTGTTAAGTGAACAGTTGATTATGTTTCATAGTTGTGTGACCTCTCACAAGTTCCTGTGCTATTAATATAATATTTGAATTATTTATGATTATGAAATCATACAAATTAATTATTACTAGTTAATTCTGATTTTTACTGGGGTAAGCCAAGTGTGTCCAGTCAGAATCAGAATTAGGACTAGGATAGGACACTGTAGAGCACAGAGACATCAGATGTTTCCTGACACTTTTTGTGGCCATCTGATACTTTGGAAGAGTAGGAGAAAGCTCGGAAAGAAAAATAAGTCAATCTCTGTGTAATACAATCAAGGTAATCTTGTCTCCTATAGTGAAAACCTGGTATACTTATTTTTGTTCCCAGTTTTTGAGTGCACTGTCAACTGCTGTGAGGTCTGAAATGGTTGGGCTTTAACACTGGGTAAACATTATCCTGCATTTTCCTGGTTTGAGTGCATTTCTCAAGGTAGGGAATGCCCAAAGATGGTGTAGAAGCCTGTTGGAGAGAATTCTGGCAGTAACAGAGATTTGTCTCTCTCCCCTCCTGGTAGATGAAGAATGAAGCTAGAAACCCTTGGGGTGTGACAGCAGGGTGGGGAATTGTAGCTGACAGCTTGGAAGTAGCCTCGAGGACTTGCAAGGTGTCTGTGTAGGATAAAAGAAGTCTGAGGCAAATCCCAAACTGAACATCTTTCACTGGGAGATTAGCGTTATCTAATCCCACCAACGGTGCTGGCTCAGCCCCACAGCTCAGGAGTGTCCAGCTGGCACTGTCAGACAATTGAGTTTCTTCCTTTGGCAACAGACACAACAACTGTGTTGTCCACACTTCAGAATCCCCTAGTAGATGGTTACAAAAGTACTGAAATGTCCAGATCACCAAACAGTTAAGAACCCCTTTGACATGATTAATTTTGGGTAACTATTTGTCATGGGGAAAAATTGCTCCTGTTTCCAGACTGTTGCTCACTCTATTCAGCAGCTCCAGCATAACAGCTCCAGCTGAATAACAGCTCCAGCAATCTGTTTATTGGGCAAATTCAGATGCAGTTGCAAAGCTGAAATTTCTCAGCTTGTGAAAGTGTTTGAATTCAAACTTGAAGATTCTTACATGAATAAATAATAATATTTAAAAACTACGTTCATCTGTGATCAGGTAGCCAGGACAGAGGTAAATCAGGACAGTGTGCTAAGTCTCTTGTGGGTGTGTGTTCTGACATGACTGAGAATCATGGAATCATTTAGATTGGAAAAGGCTCTCAAGATCATCAAGTCTGTAGTTATAATGGATAGATCCTGTAGCAGGGGGGGTCAGTGTGAAAAAGACTTTTTCCATCACATGCAGATGCACTGGTCATCTACTGAGGTGCAATTTGCTTTCTTTGCTGTGAACTAAACTATTTTGCCAGGTTTTTGAAACATATATTAGTATTTTTAAAACTCTTTGTCAGTTATAGCAAAAGACTTCAGTAAGTGTCCCAAAACTCTGTATTTTATGCAATGAAGGTTAAACTGAAGGTTAAACAATCTGTAGCTGAATCCCATGAAGTTTTATGGCAATAGTTTTTCAAGGCTGCGTCTGTTTGTTCTTTTCTGATTGTCTGGGATTTTGGAGGTGTTTTGGTTTTGGTTTGGAGATTTTTTTGTGTTTTGTTTTGTTTTGTTTTGTTTTTCAGTTGCTGTCATCTGGTGTAAGAAGCTTCATCTGTATATTTTTAGGTAACATCTGGTTTAATGGATGAATTATTTCTCTGTGTAAACTATAAAGTCAAAGTGATAAATGCAAACTTCTCCAGAGAGGTGTGGAGGCGTGGAAGACAGTAGCTAGGGAACTGTGGGAAAGCTTAGAAATTATTGATTCAGATATTAGTTCAGGTTTAAAGTAATCTGTTTGCCTTCAGGTCGAGTTGCAGTTCACTTGGTGTTTAGACAGCATCTTACCATGTGTATAAAAAAGGAGCAAGGATTTTTCTTTAGAACAGAATATGCTGATTTATAGGGAAACTATTCCTCATGGTTTAATTGGTTTCTATGGGTTGTGCTGATGTAACTATTTTGGATGTTCATGGGTGGATTTGAGAGGCCACTTGGTGGACAGGGTAGAGGCAGTTTCCAGAGTTTTCCTTGTTACATCTCTGACTACCACTAAGTTATTATACAGTTCATCTGGTACTTTGGTAAATTCTGCCCCCTAAGGTAGCTGGGGGTTTGTTCAGACAACTGAATATCTCTAGCAGAAGAGGAAGGGTTTGAACTTATGAGAACTAATCCAAATGTTGAGATTCAGATTCTTCTACAGCATGAGTAATTGCTTGTGGATAAATAATCTTAGTTGTTCCAAAGCATCATCCACAAAAACCTTCCTCTATCTAAACAGCACCTACTCTAAATTATGTCTCTTTTGTCCTCTGTCATTTCCATGACAGATTTCAGATGAAAACATGAGTCAATAAACTTGGAATAAATTTATATTGTTCAGTGGATTGCCATGATATGAAAGTCAGCACTCTACACAGAAGACTTCAGAAATCTCCTTGAAGGAGATTTTTAGTAAATCAAATGTATTTGTTTTACACTCGAGACTTAAATTGGCAAATTGTAGATTATCATCATCCTGATAACCCAGGCACAAAAGGCTGGCATAAGAGCAGTCCTTAAGTAGTTTTACTTGTGTTAGAACAAAGAAGTGAGAGATTAGTGAAACTGTGAATTAACTATAAAATCTTTCTATGCTGTCAGCACCTGATCTCAGAGCGGAATGTGCAATTTTGAAATATGTTTGTTCTAACAAGCATTTTACAGAGATGGACAATCACATTAGTGTTTTTCTTCAGAAATAATTTCCTTTGTCTGACTTGATTTGAATTTTGGCCTTTTCAGATTTTTGATCAAAATCCATTTAAGATGCTTCTGAAGGGCTTAAAAGACAATGAGAAGTCAGCAGCTTTCATATTAAAAATATATGAACTGTTCACAATTAAACAATTCATGCAAAAGCTGTATCTTTAGGGCTAGACAGTCCTCATTGTACAGCAAAGCAAAAATTAATGGATATTAGAGAAGAAAATCAAATTGATCTCTGTCTTGTGTGTGTGCTATGTCTTGCCCAGCCATTTCTCACACTGGGGTTTTCAGTGTTGTGCTTCAGAATTATTGTACAGCCAAAATGGCTCAAGTATTATGAAAAGTTACATTGATTATCAAGGGAAAAGGTTTTATCCTGTTTCATCCTCCTGTTATTCGCAATAATATTTTAGACTCCCCACACTAGCTCTTTTCTTACCTTTTATGTGCCATATGAAGGTAATTTAAGGAGATGAGGAGCAAAGCTTTAACTCTTTTGAGCTTCAGACCATATCTGATAGAGGATGGATTCTGTGATTTTAAAACTGACCATATAATGCTTGTAATTTGAAAACCTGCCGATTTTCTCGTTTATTTCCAGTCAGTTGAATTTTTTACATCAATTGGTGGTAGGTCAGGCTTTCACTAATTAGAACTGATGTGTGTCTTAAGTAGCCTGTAGAAAACATGTAGCCAAACAAATTGACAGTAAAAGTTTTCAGTGCAGCATTTTCATGTTTTTGGTCTGGCAGTAATTTCAGAGGCTATGATGTGGTGTGTCTTCACTGGTTCTACCAATGTGACTGTTACCCAGCATATTGGTACCTACAAACTGTTTGCACCAGTACCTGACTGCATCATTTCACTTGTACCACTTACCAGGAATTGCCTGGATGGTCACTCAGAGTGTTGCAGTCAGCGACTTAATGACCAAGTGAACACCAGTGACAAGTGGCATTCCTCAAGGGTCAGTACTGAAACTGGTGCTGTTTAGGATCTTTGTTGAACGACAGGGACAGTGGAATCCAGTGCATCCTCAGAAAGTTTGCAGACAACACCAAGCTCTGTGGTGCTGTCAACACGCTGGAGGGAAGGGATGCCATCCAGAGGGGCCTGAACAGGCTTGAGCTGGGCCCATGTGAACCTTATAGAACCATAGAATCATCAAGGTCAGAAGAGCCCTTTAAGATCAAGTCTGATATCAGCCCAGCACTACCACTGTAACCACTAAAGCACATCACCCAGCACCAGCCTCTTAAACACTCCAGGGATGGTGACTCCAACACTCTCTGGGCAACCTATTCCAATGCCTGACCACCCCAACAGGGGAAAAATCTACTTCTAACCTGAATCTCCCCTGTCTCAGCTTCAGGCTATTTCCTCTGGTCCTCTTGCTACAGTCACTGTAGAAGAGACCAGCCCTCATCTAACTACAGTCTCTTTTTGGGTAGTTGAAGACAGTGATGAGATGCCCTCTGACTCTCCTCAAGACTGAACAAACCCAGCTCCCTCAGCCATTACTCATAAGATCTGTTTCCTAAACCATTCATGAGCCTTGTTGCCCTTGGCTGGACATGCTCCAGCACCTCAATGTCCTCTTTAAAGTGATGATCCCAGAACTGAACACAGGATTCAAGGTGCAGTACAGTGCTGAATACAGTGGGATGATAACTGCCCTACTCTTGCTGGCCACAGTATTCTTGATACAGGCCAAGATGCCATTGGCCTTCTTGGCCACCATCAACAGGGATGTTAACAGGCTGTGGAACAGGCTGCCCAGAGAAACTGTGGATGCCCCATCCCTGGAAGTGTTCAGGGACAGTTTAGTCAGGACTCTGAGTAACCTGGTCTAGTGAAAGATGTCCCTGCCCTTGCAAGGCAGGGGCTGGAACTTGATTGTCTTCAAAGTCCCTTCCAGATCACACCATTCTATGATTCTTTGATTTTCTTCTGTATTTCAGCTTATGAGGCAATGGGTAGCTGCTCCTCTGCTTCCATTATATATGCTCCCTTCATATAGGACAAAATTCAGAATTTTGTCTGGTTATAAACTATATGCTAATTATAAATATGTTCTTCAGCAAAATAATAGGTGTTATAGAAACAGTGGTACAGTAGTATAGTCAGCACAGTAATAGAGCTTGAATGGATCTCCAGCCTTGAAGAAGTGTTATTTTCTTAACATTCCCAGCACTGCAAGATGCCAGCAAATGCAGATGTCTTTCTCTTTACTATGTGTACCATGCTGGTTTACAACTGAAGGATAAGCAAAGCACAGTTTATTACTGCCAGTTTTCTATTTAATCTAGTCTCAAGTGCTGTTTTTCCCATTTCATTGCACTGAATCTGCTTTTTTTGCAACACAATTTCCTCTCTGTTAGGGGCAGACAGCGGAGAATAGATGAGTGGCCTCAGTCACAGGAGGCTTTGGAGACATCTGGTTTTCCCTTGTATCATTTGTGTTCCACTCTGTCAAAAACAGGACACAACTGGGGAAAGATGGCAGGGGAAGGAAACACACTGACCTGCCTGCAGTTGTGTCTGCATGAATCAGCATATTGGTTTGTGCTCATGGAGATGGATGCAGGATAATAAACCAAGTATGTCTTTGTTTCAGTTCTGTTTGAGAGGAAAGCATGAGACTCTCTCTGTAGAGCTGCCAATCTGGCTGGGCAGAATGGAGAAATTTATCTCAGCATCAAGATGCTTAAAAATGCTCATCAACTTGTATTCATTGCAAACACCTGCAAATGAAATTCGTGTAACAGCAAAAGAAGCAGAAGTGATGATGCTGAAGTAGTGTGAAGCCGAGCACTCCTGTGTTCTTGCAGTGGGCCAGTCTGTATCCAGGCACAAAGGATGTGTCTTTGAGAGGGATGTTCAGCTGATCTCTTTTCTATGTGTTTTCCACCTCAAGAGTGAAAAGTAATCAATGCCCTGGACAAGATGACCTTTCCAGGTAAACTCAGCAAGGCAAAGCTGTGGAAGGGTGGAAAGGTGCACTGGCAGCACTGGCTGCATTGCCGACCCCAAATTAAGGGCTCAGCATTTCTCCACTTATCAGGTGCTGCTCAAGTGCAAAGTGGAACTGCAAATTTTACAGGTTACTGCCATTAAGGAAGCAGTAGATTTTTACCAAGGTTTCAGATGTGCATTTTCCCAGTATTTGTAGGGTTAACCTCTCTCTTTTAAATATTTTGGAGCTTTGGATTTCCAGCTGTCCTGAAATTGAGTCTGCAGCTTCACCATGATATCCTGCTTTAAATGTTGTCCTTTCATCAGTGATGATAAAGGGAATATTTCTGCCCCAGGAGTGCTGGTGGGTTGGTCATCAGTGCTTGGCACATTGCTGTTCAACTCTGAAGCATTGCAGGGTGGCTGTTGCTCCACCATCCACGACTTGGTGCCCACCTATTGCCTGCTGCAGACATTTTCATTCTGGCTTCCTTACTGTCGAGAGGGTCATATCCTTCACATAAGTGCTCAGCTGACCTGGAAGTCATAACCCAGGCAGATGTTCAGTTCTCTGTGATTTCTTCTTTGCAAGTAAATACCATTGTTTGCATATGAAAGAGTAGTGTCTGCTTAAGTCCTCTCTCCCAGAAGTATAGGGTTTTTCGTCTCTAGCGATTGAAGTGATGGCAGCTGAAAAGTTTCACTGGTTACATTTATGACTTGTTTCTTTAAACAAATGTTAATTTTAAAAAAATTATAACAAAAAATAAAGTTGCCAGTATGTCTTTAAAAAATGTTATATTGTTGGCAGGCAGAGGGAAATACTTGATCTTATACCTGTTCCTTGAAATATGGAATTCCCACATGGTCCTTGGAATAGAGACATATTTTCTTTCAGTAGCTATTACAAGCTCCACCTTCTCCTAAACTATTTCACTGTGTAGGAAGGAAAATACACACTTCTTTTCTTTATAACTTCACTTGACCTTGGCACCCTCCATAGACATTGCTGGTTACACCTGAAGTGTGCCGCATGTAGTTGGTTCAGCAGTGATGTAAGGACTAACTTCCATCTGACCTCAAATCCTTGTGTGCAACATCTTTATCTCAAAGTCCTGCTGCTGCAGCTGGTTTTGCACTGTGTGATATTCCTGTGAATTGGTCTTGATGACTTTGGTATCACCATTTTTGTGGTAACGACTAGTTGTTTGAAGGAGATCTGTAAATACAGGGCAAATGTTTAAATTCAGGGACGTTCTGCTGATTACTCTTCCTAAGACCAGGCTTGAGAAAAAAACACATTTCTGAGTGTAGAACTTTGCTCAAAGGCCTTGATAAATTTACAGGAATTAAGGTTTTAATGTACATGTACATTAGCCAGCTTTTATTAAGACACTACTTGCCATGTTTATATTGCAATGTTAGTTATTGCCCTGAAAATTCTTTAATAAAAAGGAGTTTTGTTGATTTTCAGGTGTTCAAATGAAACCGTATTCAAAAAGGAAGATTTATTTTGGGCATACAATTTCTGCCCCACTCCATACTCTTGGACAGCACTACTGGGCCTTATTTTGTATTTGGTTTTCTTTGCACCTGGTAAGAAAATACTTGGTTTTGCATATAAGTTTAAAATGTCAAATAGTTAAATTTATTTTTGAGTCCAGCCATTAAAGTCAGATTGATCTTTTAATTCCTAATTCTTAGGGATGGGTCCTATGCCCTGGACTGTCAATTCTGAAATTTATCCACTTTGGGCTAGAAGTACGGGAAATGCGTGTTCTTCCGGAGTCAACTGGGTTTTCAATGTGCTCGTGTCACTGACATTTCTGCATACTGCTGAATATCTGACATACTATGGTAAGTAACAGTACGTGTCCATATGTGCAGTATTGCCATTGGCACAGAGACTTTCTCTGGGTTCTGGGTCCCTCCACTGGTTTTGCCATGGAGTGTCAAAGCGGCGTTCTCAACCCACTGTTGTTTTGTAAGACCAGAGATCTGATACAACCTGCTTCAGTCATAGGGTTTGGTCTGGATTTCAGAAGAAGCATTTATTTTTGTCCTTAACTGAGAACCTAGAGAGTTGATTAAAAGAGAGAAGCTGGAAAAAAACAGTTTTGATTTAATGAAATAATGCCGACTCCCACTTAAGGTGACAGCATCTGCAGTTTTCCACTTTATGGTGACATCCAAGGCCAGTATGAGATGGTACTTGCAGAAATACAGCTGTTGATATAGTGCTGTCTGTGGGGCCCTGTGGAGTGTTTGTCAGGTTACTGCTCAGCCACTCCAGTACAAGTCATTTAAATCACATTAATCTGCCAGGGAGCTGATGTGACCTTCACATCCTTACTAGTGCAGAGCCTTTCAGCTCTATTTGTGACTCCTTTGAGCCATCAGGGTAGCAACACTAGGTAAATGTTTGTTGGTACCTGCTCTGCCCCTCTAGGTATGGTGGATTGTGGGCAGGAACAAACTCTTTCTCAGTATTAATTGTCACCACAAAGCACTTTTAAATAATAATGAGGTGTAAAAGTCACAAACATTATTTTAATCCTGACTCATGTCTTTTGCTAGAGCTTTTCATTTTGAGGACTTGTCTTAATGTGTCCTTCACTGTCGAGACCAACCAAGAAAGCTCTTTCCTTTCACATCTGCTTTTTTTTATTTGGGCATGTGATTTTCTAATTGCTGTTTATTTTAAGAGCAGAGCAACTTGCCCAGAAAGGCTGTGTATTATTCTTCACATGAATTGGAATTGTCCTTGTCAATTTACTTTGCTGAGGAATGGGGCAATAAAGAGTCTTTCTCCTACACCCACAGCCCCACAGCTCATTGTTGTTACCCTGCCCCTCCAGCCTTTGCTTTCACACTCTGTGTTTTAGCCACAGCCTGCTGCTTCTGTCACTCCCCCTGCTCTTGCACAGAGGAGGGATGGGAACCTCCGTAACTGACTGTGACAATGGTTTTACATTGCAGGAGCCTTCTTCCTCTACGCAGGGTTTGCTGCCTTGGGACTGCTTTTCATCTACGGCTGCCTTCCTGAGACTAAAGGGAAAAAACTGGAGGAAATTGAATCTTTGTTTGAAAACAGGCTATGTACATGTGGTATGTCAGATTCTGATGAAGGGAGGTATATCGAGTATATTCGGGTGAAGGGAAGTAATTACCATCTTTCTGACAATGATGCTTCTGATGTGGAATAATTTTCAGCTGCTGATGTATTTAATCATTTAAAAGCCTTCTGGGGGAAAAGCAGCTCTCTGATGACCTCACTGCCCTGCTTCTGGTCTGGTTCTCCTTTCTACTGTGTATTTAAAAATGCCTTCATGTTCAAAAATTCTCCATTTGGGAGGAAATTCAATATGCTAGCGTTTTCTTGATAACTAAAAGCAATGGCTTTCAAAAGAGATTGAATTCCACAATTACGTGACTTTACCAGGTGTATGTGACACTGCTCCATCCCCAGATGTTTAGTAGGGTGCACTGTACCAGATGAATTCAGAAGGCTGTCCTAGATGGTCAGGGGCTGTCTTTATCTCCAATACTGACAAAACCTAAAATAATGGAGTGGCTGATGAGAAAGCAGCTGACAGCTGTCGGATCCCCATCCCATAGGAGCCAAGGAAGAAGCTCTGCTGCAGTACAACAAAGGATGAATGCATAAGCTGCTGTAACAGTAACCATTTAAAAGGTTTGACTGATCAGGAAAGTACAAATACCTGCTGTATCCATCAGAGGGACATTTCTCAAATTTTTACAAAGAGAATTTCCATTATTTATTTGAGATAGCAAGTAGAGAGCCATGCTCACCTGGATGGGGGTTCACTAGGGTGGTGTGTGTCTATGCTACACTGAGTTATCTACCCACTGCTGCTCCTGAGTACACACTGCAGTTGGGAGTTTATGTTTGTGAGAAAAACTGGGAAAATTATTTACTGACAACAGGAAAACAGAGCTCAGTACGTGGCTGCATGTACAAATGTACTGCTATATATTGCTATGTACAACATAGAGGCTTCAGTTTAAAAAAAAATTATTTATTTTCCTTATTGGCATTTGAACATATTGGTTTGTGCCTAGTTTTGAACACAAGAATGCCATTAGCTAAAAGAAAGAGAAGGAGGAGAGAGGGTTTGTGCTGCTAAATGCACAGTGGTCATCCCTCCTGCGCCTTTTGCTTGTGAATAATTATTGCCTTCAGTTTATCTCCGTATGTGCCGAGTAAATGACTACCAGCACATTTTTCTTCAAATTTCCTTAGTCAATTGGTGTCTTACTGAATCTAAAGAGAAATACTAGCCATGGGCAGAAGCCTGCATCTCATATTAATTGCCTTACCGAAGCGTTGCAAACTTGTCAAGAAAATGTTAGGCACAAAACTAACTTGGCTGCCTTTAGCATGGTAATGAAAATATGAATGGTATTTTATTCACCTGCTATGATTGCTTGCCGTGGCAAATTGAATTTTATGCAGCTATATAAAAATATTATGGTTTTTTTCTTTGTCCTGTCCTCACTGCTTTAAGTCTTCAAAGATATGAGTTTGAAAGCATCAACAGTTCAAATTCTTATCTTTGAAACATTTGCTTTATGAAAGAATGTGGGAAAATTCCTCTGCCCGTGGGCTGACACCCATTTATTTGGTAAAAAATACATTTATTTTTCATTGTGTAAAGATTAAAGAAGTCATTAGGCTCATTAGCTTTTATAGATTTGGTTCGTGGGTTTTTCTTGGGTTGAAAAATATTTTTAATGTTGGATTGCTATCAAAACTGAGCCTGGAAATTTGTTACTAAATTATTTTTATTGGATAACATGGGGGTTTGTTGTTATAAAGAAATCTGACATTATGTTATCTAATCTTCTGTGGGGGAAGTTCTTATTCTCCAATTATTGACCTTCAGAGATTGGATGTATCTCGGTTTCTTTTCTTTTTTCTTTTTCTTTTTTTTTTTTTTTTGTTAATCAGAGAAATATTTTTGGAAAGAAAACATTTTAAGGAATCCTGCTGTGACTTGACTGGGGCTAAAAAGGGAAAAACATAGTAGAGGGAATTTCAAACGAATCTTTGCAAAGAACAGCTCGACCTTGAACGTCTCCTGTGCAGTGACAGGGCTGGATTCTCATGCCTTCCATCTTGCCTCCCTTTTAAGCGCACAATATTTTTGTGCTTTAAAGCACCAGCTGTAGAAAATGCTGAGATCTCCAGATCTGTTGAAAATGCTGAGGCCCTCAGACCTCTCTACAAATGCCCCCGCTGCAGGATGTCTCCCTTCGGCTGTCACCTCTTTGAAGCCTTCACTGAAGGTGCAGTACCTGAAATGAGAAAAAAAGATACTTGGCACAGAGAAGAACAAAATCATTTCAAGGAGAAATTAACTTTTTTCCAAAAGCAAAAAATTGTGTTTGAAGACCCGAATTGGAAGCAGTTTTGTTACCTAGGGCAGTGTGTGAATAGGTGTGTAACAGCCAATCTGTGCTTACGCAGTTGGTAGGTTTAAGTGGGTCTTTTCTGGCTTCTGGGGATGGGGACTTAGGATTCTGATGGCCCCAAAAGCATGAGACCACACTCACCCTCACACCTGTGAACATTCCCTTGCTCGGTGTGTCTGGAGCAAGGCAGGAGCCAGTGTCCCAGCGCCGGCCCCGTGTCAGCGCTGACCTCACTCGTGTCCACAGGGAGAGGGAAGGTGCAGGTATTGGGCGTAACCGAAGGGAAAGGTCACTGTCACAGGTCAGCAGCCTCTTCTGTTTTGCAGGCAGTGCTGGGGCTTTTTAGCAGCAGAAGACCATCTCTCTGCCAGCCTTGTTTCATGGACCTTTGCAAAGGGGCGCTCAGTCGCACGCAGCACTGGGCTTATTTTCTCACACTGGTTCAGTCTTGCTGAAAATGGTTTTCAGAAGGTTTGTATCCCCTGTCCTTCCTCACAAGGCACAGCAATTGCAACATGCATTTTATTCCTCACTGCTACTGGCCATGAGGATACAAAATACATTGGCCTCTTAACTGTCCCTCTGTGCCTACAGAGAGTGTGGTTTAAGTCTTCCTTTTAGGGTTTCTTCACACCAGGACAGCACTCCATATCTTGCAAACATTGAACATAGTACCAAGCATCATGTGTATTAAAAATGAGATCAGGTACTTCAAATGAATCTTATGCTGTTACGGTTTTATTTTTAGAATCTGTGAACATTTAGAGTTTATGAAGAAAATTAGAAATACATTTCTATTTTGCAAATATTTTTTATATTTATGAGTATTTTAAGTTTTAAGAGATTTTTGCTAAAGGTAGACTTAGTAACATTCCAGATAAAAGAATAAAAATACAGTGTAACTGAATAATTTCTTATTACAAGAATTTCATTTATCAAGTAGCATAAATATGTCTAAGCACAATATACTTTTATTGAAAGCTTTTTGCAGAAGATGTGAAATTGTTTCTTCACAAGGATTGCATACTTAATTCAGGTATTCTGTGCATCAGGAATGCTAGAGTAGTATTGCTGCTAGAGTTGGGCGTATTGACTATACACAACAATTTAAGATATTTTAATTCTGAATTGTCTACCAATTCTACATGTTGTGAGCTAGCACCAACTATAAAAGAAACAAGTCCTGATGCATTTTTAATATTTTTAAATTTAATTCATGTTAATTTGCATATAATAGTTTGTTCGCCATGTTGAGTGATTTGAGATAATTTGGCACTTTTTTTTCCCCTTGTCACTGTTGATCAAAATAATGTTTTAACAAGAGAACCAAACCTGTTTTGAGAATAGGTAGAGTCAAAGCAAGGCCCAGGAGTCATTTGGAGTGCTGGAGTTTCGTTGCTGTGTGGGCACCTTGGATCGGTCGCGCTTGTAGACGATTCCTGGGAGGTGCAGTGACAACGCTGGCAGAAAGTGTAGGGCAAGAAAGGGTAAATCACAAAGGGCCATTGTTCCAACACTAACTCATTTTTGCATGGGTTGATACTTCTGCATTTCACTCATGTAGGAGTTAGGGTTGGGAGGGAAGAAGAAGGAAATGATGCATCGAAAGCACCACAAAGTCAGGTTTCAGTAGAGATGGGTGTTGTAGCCAGAGGAGCAGTCTCTGACTTGTCTCCCTTGTGGAGTGAGCATGATGGGGCAAGGGACTGTGCTTGGTCCTGTGGATAGGAATGGAGGGGCTGTCAGGGGAAGAAGCACTCCAGTGTTGCTGTGCCATGCCTGCGTGGAGGTGAGGACGTGGCAGTGGAGTTGGCAAAGCTAGTACATTTTTCCTGGGTGAGATCTCTTCTGCCGTTTGTAGTCGCTTGGGCTGAGCACTGGGGAGAAGTTTTGCCCTTCAGGGGCTGCTGCAGGCCCTAAGCAAGGGCCTTGCCTTAGCCCGTGGGAGTACTGGGTGCAGTCCCACAGGCATTTAGTGGGCAAAGAAAAGACAGAACCTGTACTTCTGCACTTTTTACCCAGCTTCCTACTTCTTGTTGATGCTCTTCTAACATGGTCATTTTGAAATTTTACTTGCGTAAGAGGCTTTGTTGGCTGAACATCACTACTGCAAAAGAGGCAGAATCTTTACAGCAGAGAATGATCTTGGGGTAGAAATCAAGGCAGAAGAGACAGTTCTGCAAGGCACTTTAAAGAGTAAGATATATGTGCACTTTTTTCAGAGAAAATCAAGCTAACCAAACCCATTCCTCTGCATTGGGAAGAAAAATCAAGCCTTCTGTACCAGGCCAGAAGCAGATAATGCCACAATATGTGCTTTATGGCAAAATGTGTTTTTATTGCGGGTAACATTTACAGCTTACATGTAGCTGCTGCCTATAAAGTGACTCAATCGTTCTCTGGATTTTAACAAGTCATACTTTTGTGCAAAAATCTTAGTGGTTTTCTATCAATCTTCATCACCTTGTGTACAGTACAGTTAAGCATAATCCACAGTGGTCTAGATCGTGGCAGTGTTTCAAATGTCAGCACAGTAAAATTCTAGGTGAACATTGTTAAAGAAATATTGTTGTTTGTGATACTGGAGGTTAAAATTCCTCAAAGGCAACTATATATAGATTTTAAAAGTCTGAAAAAAAAGGCAGTTCTTATCTATTTTGTGTATGTTTTCATATAGAGGAGTTTTTTATGTGCCAATAACCATCACTGTAGTGTTTTGTAAATGGGTGTTAATAGTGTTGCAGAGTTCTGTATATGAGAATATACTTTAGCCACAATGACCTGTTAGTGTGAACCAGCGGCATGTTTTTAATCTTACTCACACCTCTCATCAGAGGTGATCACTCGTTGGCTTCAGTAGAGCTCACTCATGCCAAGGGAAGTTTGGCAAGAGTCAGGCCTCAAGAATACAGACTTCATCTAAATCCCTGCTTTGTCACATTGTCCCTAGGCAGTATGTTACATGTGAATGATCTGGCACATGTAATTTTAAAGCTTCAGCTCTAGTTCAGTTACTCTCCTTGATTTTGTTGAGAAAAATTTTGTCAGAATTTGTTTTGGCCTTTCATGACATTTATATAAACAAAGAGCATACTGATGAATTATGAATATTGTCCACCTATTTCTAAAGGAACCATCTGTTTTTGAAGTGTTAAAGGCAAATTTCTCTTGCTGCCTTAAACATTACACAGACTTTGGAGAGGACTGAATGTATGACCATCATCGTGACTTCTGCAGGAGAAACTTCCTGGATCCTCAGCAGGTGTGAAACGAAGTGGTTTCATGGTGCTGGGATGCCGCGTTACACTGCGGGCCCTGCCGAGTGCACGCCTGCCATCTGTTCGATTTCAAGTGTTCCAAGAGTCCCTGTGAAACTGACAGGATTATTCATGTGCTTGATATTCTCCATGTGCTCAGTGTCCTGCTGGTCCGGGACATCACTGGGAAGTGGCACGAGTCATGTCTGCTTTCCGTTGTGAATCTCACTCCTCTACAAAATGGTTAACCGGATCTTTGTGTGACAAATGCCATCTAGAATATTTGAGACATTATTGGGGACCACGTTGATAGTAATAATTCCATGCTGAATAATGTGCACATGGTGCCATCAGGCACACTGTAATCCCTGAGCACGGGTTATGGTATTCAGTACAAAACAGGTTTTGGCAAGACAATTTGCTGAGTTGTCCAAGTCATTTCTTAACCATGTCAAACATGTGCCATTTCCATTTCCAACCGGTCAAGCCTATAATGTATGAAAGTGTTGTACATTTTCTGAAACTTAAGTGATGTAAAATTATTTAATTGACTTATAATTGCTTTAATGAAGTTTGGTCTTTACATAAAAATAAATATCTTCAAAGAATTGTCAGTGCCAGAAGTGTAAATGAAAAAATAAAAGGTGAGATACTTAATTACAGAATTTTTCTCAAGGTTTCATTTATTTGGGTATTTGGGTCACCTTTTAGAGCGGCAGCTTCACATTGCTCAGCAAAATGAGCTCAGATAGGTCATGGGCCTGATATAATGGAGGGGTAAGAGTAACCTTGAATATGATCTTAATAGAATGTTTTTTAAATCAGAGAATGGTTCTGTGACACCAGGTAAGTGTCCCTTCATTTCTGGAGGATTTGTTTGAAGAGCTGAATGTAGCTTCCAGCTGTCCCAATGTCCCACCATAGATTTGCAATGTCCTCTGCCCAAACAGACTGGTTTCCTTACAGCAATTTACACCATCAGACTTGATTATGGACTGGGAAAAGAGCAGGAGTTGCTGTTTTGTAATGGGGAACTGTCCTAATTCTGTGTGTTTTATTAAGAAAATTGCTGGAATTAGTTTGATGGCTAAAAAAAAGCAGTATGACTGTGACTATGCTGTGCTGAGGCTGCCCTGGCTGCACTCCCCAGTGCGACAGAGGAATCGCATCCACGAGAACAAGTGGGAAATGGTTCTGTTACACCCACCCACCACAGGTACCACAATTGAATCCTGGTGAGATCAGTCTGACAGAACTGCAGCCTTTTGGTCCAGGATGCAGTGAGATCACAGCCAATGGGGAGAAGCTGGCAGTGGGAGGCTGCTTGGCAATCCTGTATCTGTGGCAGTGCATATCTCCAAGAGGGGAGCGAGGCAGCTCAGCATTGTGCTGAGAGCTGACAGCTTCTGTTTCTAGATTTCTGGCTGATAGTGCTTATAAAGGTGATGAGTGACTGCAGTTCATATTACTTGTCACCAAAAGTACATGGAAGCTTTGTGGGATAATGAAAATCTGGTGGCTCTGCTGTTAAACACTCCGTTTTTTTGCCTTCTGCCATTTCTCTATGCTCCAGCTACTATTACAAAGCAAAAACTGATGGATTGATTTTTGCCAAATGCATTCTCCCTTGTGTAGAACTGAACTGCAGACAATTACAGTAGTTGCTCCAAATCTTTGTGAGCATTTTCAGAATCAGGGCTGGGTGATGTTCCATCTGAACTAAAGTCACCCATAGAGTGCTGTGTGGCCTTTCCTTTGTGCAAGGCACAAAGTGCTTCTTTCAAGGCTCCTACAGTTTGTGGGAAGTAAGTGGAAAACTTAAAGGTGAGCTTAAAAAAAAAGTGCTTTTTCTCTAATCTCAGTGGTCACCTGCTGAGTTGCTCTGGGCTGGTTGAAGAGACCTGCTGGCGATTGTCCCCTGAGCTGGTGTCCCTTCAGTCACCCCTCACCCACACAGAGCTCCCTGCACAAACATACGTGGGTGCTTCAGCTAATGCAGTTTCACTTCCACTTGACCCAAAATGAATGGCATCTCAACTCTTCTCCTGATGGACAGTCTAACACATTCAGCCTGTCAAGCAACCAGCTGAACTCTGTGGGAGCCAGTCACACACACGTGCCATCAGCAGTTCCAGTCTCATCCTGGGGCTGTTTGTTAGCCGGTCTCCAGGGCAGGTTTTCTCTCGTGTGTTTAACGTGTGTTACCTACCCAGTGCCTGCATGTATGTGAGATCGAGAAGGTCTGCATAGGCCTGAAGCCTAGAAAGCTTTTGCCTTTTGAGAGTTAACTGCTGAACTACCAAGAATATTTTCTGCATCTTGATTTTGACAGAAAGATCTGGAGAGCTGTGTGAGTTTAATTTGGTTGAATACTTTTATAGGAGATGTTGGGATCTGGGTTTCAGGAGGATACAAGGATCCATCTGTTTTTCTGATATGTGAAACCTTTGCCTTAGGTAGCACATGCTGATTCTGCGTGCTGCAATATTACATGAAAGTTCAGATATAGAATCCTTAATGCCAAACAGAAAAGCAGGGAGTCATACATAGAGCAGTAAGATGTATTGTGTGAAGGAAGAAAGAGAAGCACACGTCCAAAATGACCTATCCACAGTCTTGTAACACATTAACACTGGCACCACACAGGGGGGACTTAGGTGCCTTTTGTTGCAGGTAGAAAAGGGCAGGGAAATGAAAGGCTTCCAAACCAGCCCTGTTCTGTGGATCAATCTTCAGAAGATGAGAATACACAGATCTTTACAAAGATGCAGGAGTTATGCTCAGTGTAAGGAACATAGGAGCTGCAGTGCACTGATGCCAAGGGAGCACATCCCTTGAGGGGACTCAGGTGTTTGAAGGAAAAACAAAGGCCCCCCACGTTCACAAAAGCAGTGAATCACGTGTCCATCTCCATTGGAAAGAGAATTACTTACATATCATTAAAGATGGGGAGAGGGGGCTGGAGAGGTGGGGAGAATCCATGCCTGAAGGAACAGTCAGAGTTTGGGGGCCCATCAGGGAGGCAGTTTGAGATACATGAGCAGTTTGAGGGCAGATGGAGCTGGATTAACTAAACTTCATAATCAAGGTGATTTGTGGAATTGAAACGGGATCAGGTTGCCATGGCAACATGAGGAGGAAAAACACAAAGCAAATCCTGAGCAGAGGTTTGAGGAAGGAAGTAGGGCATAAGGTGTGGAGGATGGTTAGTGAAGTGTGAGTGTGGGGACATGGTGTCTCTGCCGCACCACTGTATGATGTCAGGGGACAGCTGTCCTAGGTTTGGGGGGCAAAGTCGGAAGGCAGCACTGGGCTGAGGATGCAGCTGATTAAAGATCTAAATCTCTCTCTAAAAAATTGGGGTTTTTTTTCCCCAGGACTCAGATTCATAGGCTTAGACTTCAATTTTTAATTTTTTTTTTACACTTCTTGAGTGCTGCAGTGCACTTTGTTAATTGCCTAATCTATCAAAACTGCATGTAGAGAGAGAATTAGTCCCCATTCCATGGCCAACTCTCTGTTCCCAGCTGCATCTACCAGTTTGAGCACGGTGACAAGGCACAGGAAGAGGGTGAGCCAAACCCTGCTCTGCTGGCACATCCTGCCCTTCTCCTTATGTGGCATTTTCAGCCTTCCCAGCCCCACAGCTTTTCCTTCTCAAAACCATTTCCACAGCTGAGGCTGGTGAGATCCCGTATCCTCATCCAGCTGTCACCAAATCACACATACAGATTTTCCACCTGAAGCCTTCTCTCGGGGTCACTCAGCATAGCTGTAGTTGCAAAGTACAACAGGCTGTTGCAAGTACAAAAGGCTGTTGGCAGTCATGTAAGGAGTTGTCCTGCAAGTGCCAGATGACTTCTCCATCCCTAAAGTGGCAGTTGTGGTCTGCAGCAGGTGGCCAGGCCCCCCTGGGAAGTGGTGCCTTGGAATAAGCATTGCCATGAAATTGGTACTTGTTCTAATGTATTCATGGTGAGATGGCTGTCTGCTCCCAGTGAGCTCCTTCATTGTCCAGGATGTCTGGTCAGTGTGCCCTGTTACTGGATTGCCACAGGATGTGACTGCAGTCAGTCAGTCTCATGCTGTATGGCTTCTCCCGTGCTCTCTCTGGTGTTTGAGGTACCCATAACCTGCAGGTCGGCTGAGAGGGCTGAGGGAGAGGCAGATGCCCCAAGCAGCTTTGGGACTAGGCTGGGGCTGGTGTCCCCACTGCTCTCCTCTCATGGACTGCTAAAATTTATAGGAAAAAAGTCAAGAGCAAGCAAAGATTTTGTAAGCTATGTGAAGGCTAACTGCCACCCCCAGCCTGGTAGCAGATGAAATAGCTTTTGTATTCTCTCTGCATGTCAAGCTTCCTTGTGGCTAGTGGGATTCACAGGGAAACACTGGGGGCACTGGGGCCCTCACAGTCCCTGGTGGGAGAGTGATGAGTGCCTGTAGTTAGTGCAGCCCAAGGCTGCAGTGCTGCTGGAGAAGGCTCTGTGGCTGTGCACTCAGGAACGAGCTGGTGTTGGGGAGAAACACTGTGCTCTTCATTGCTGCACAGAAATGTGGGTGAGGAGAGGCAAGAGAGGTAGGAGTTGTTCTCTGAGGAGGTGGAGAAGGGTAGGGCAGCAGCAGCAGCACAGAGCCTCCCTTCCCATACACCTACAGCTCCCCTTCCTCCAGTCCCAGGCTTGCTGTCAGCACAGGGAGGAAATGGCTCAGGCAGTGGCTGCCTCCATCTGCAGCAGCTGCTGTGAGCAGGCACAGCTTCCCTGGAGTCTCCTACCTGGCAGGGCTTATTCCTCCAGCCCCAGACTGGGTGTCTGGTGATAGCAGCTGGCCATGGACAAAAGCACCCTGCTCCAGCTGGCGCAGCTATGAGTGGGGCTTGCACTGGGCAAGCTTGGAGATCCCTGCCAGCTTCAGCTGGTTTGGGGTTCTCCAAAAAAATCATTTGTTTGCATGGAGTGCAGCTTCTCTGGAGAGCAAAGCTCCTTACAGACTTCCTGTTTCCCAATAATGAAATTAAATAAATCTTCTGCAGTAAGACCTATTGGTTAGTCCTATGATCAGCCACAGCTCTGGGTCCTTGGGCCAGGCCAGCACCCATGTGCTGAGTGTGACACTGGCAGTAAATCACAGCACTCTCTCTGGAAACAGGCACAGATAAATGCTTGATTTGGACATGTTTTCTCTCAGCTCTATTAAATAATTCAACAGGCCTCTTTCAGCCTCCTGCCTTATCTTGGCTCGCTCACTCTCCACCCCACGGTGTTTGGGCCCAAGGTCCCCCATCAGCTCACACAGAGCAGGTGTATCAGCACCCTCTGCAGCCGTGTGCTGTGTGAGAGCTCAGCGCTAGCGGCTCCTGTCGGCTTGCACATCCTGAGGGCTGTGGCACCCGGAGCACGCACCATCACGGAGTGAAGTCACTGCAGTATGGTTGGAGAGGGGGCAACATTCAGTATTCAGCTGAGAGAGTCAGGACACCTCGCTGGAGTTCCACATCACCGGCCCTGGAGAAGTAAGCTCTGATTTGGGTGACTGGGATTGTCACCTCTAACCTGTCAGAGGCTGTCAGGGAGAACAGGATGAAGAAGCATTGCAGAAAGGTCATTGAATTTTGAGGACAGAGTAGGCACCAAATGCAGAGAGTTAAATACTTCTTCCAGGAAACCTCATCCTCCCTCAATCTGCTATCTGTTAAAAACCTTAAAAAGCCAATTCACAGTTTCTACCAGAGAAATAACTACTTGTATGAAGACTTAAGCCTCTCATTTCCCATAATGATAATACTTCATGAAAATGAAGTAAGAATTTCTACAAAGTTTGTAGAGGCTCTTGGCAGAACATCCAGCAACAAGCTGCCAATTAATGACCAAACTTCTTTTGGTATTTGCCCAGAAAACCTTACCTTGCAGATTACTGTAATTAAAGCTGATTTTGGAGGGAAATAAAGTTACGAGCTGCATATTAAAACTGAGTCTGACTGAAGCTTACGGTAGTATTTTCAGTGAGAGTCTTTCAATCTGTGTTTAGAACCATTTGACTGCCACTGATAAACAAATGCTCCTGGTTTTTTTTGTTAATTACAGGTACTCTTCTGTCCTTTTCCGCAACAAAGTTCTACTTAAAATTGATGCTTACCAAACAGTTAAAAATATGTATATTTTCATGGCCTCCCTGGAGGCTCAGCATGCTGCCAGGAAGAATTACATGGATGAAAAAGGGGTGCCTCTGCCTTAGCTGTTGCCTCAGAGAAAGCTGGTGGTGCCTGAATGCATTTAATGAGATGACAATCATTATTGTAGGCTACAAATATCAATGGATTAATGGCATCAGCTGCTGAATTATTAGCTGAAGAAAGCACAGTTTGAGGTTACTACTTGCTGTTAAACCAAACTCAGTTCTTCCCTGAAGTCACAAAATAATCAAGGGAAAGAAAGCATCAGAGCAGAGGGGCAGACTGGTGCTGAGCTAAGGAGAAAGTACGTCTCTTTTAATGCAATCATAGTACTGTGACTACTTTAAAATACTTCTCTAGTGGCTAAAAAGAGCATGCAGCCTTATTTGTCATCATTGGCAGCACACAAACCACTACAAAGATAGTTTTCTTTCTTCTGATTGCTTTGCAATTATAGGTAAAAATGGGAATGTAATTTGAATTTATATACTCTGATCCAAAGGCTTTGAAACATGATTATGTACAGTGATTGATATCCCAAGTGGTGAATTATTGCATTAGAGACATATATGCGGCTCTTATGTACAGCCAGTCAGAGGGTGAGTTTCTGGCACTGAGCAATGGAATTTCAGTGCAGTCCAGGCCGAAACCTGGCTGAAACTGGACAGACTCTGACATCGATATCAGTGTCTGAAGTGAAAATAAGCAGTACTCACTGAGAGGCTTTGAACTATGATAAATATGAGCAATAACTTAATAAAGAGCATTTGAAACCCCCCGCACATACATCCGTGTGGTGCACCTGTCCCTCTTTTCCCACCTACATTCCAACCTGTGTTCTTTGTCCCTTAGGTTCATAGGCACAGACTGGGAATATGTCTGCTCAGAGGCCAGCTCTGCAGATCTGGAGCATCTTCCTGAATGTGGGTAGCTCACTTCAGTGTAAAACTAACCACGGTTTTAAGGTCCCAGCAACAAAGCCACCATCAGAGAAATCATGAGCAGAACTTCCACTGCAAGTCAATGACAGTTCACCTCTCTTTGGGTCACCAGCGCCTCTCTAACCCAGACACCAAGGAACTCTTTGGTCATGAGGCAATTTTACGTCTGCTGGGGTAATAAAACCCCTCTAGTCTAAAGGATACAGTGCGGAGCTTTTAGCTGTTATGTGCCACTCTCTGGCCTCTGCCACAGTGTATTGTAGGCTGGCAGGCCAAGTGCCTTGGGGACACATCAGCTGTGGGGGAGGCTGGGAAGCTCCACTGGAAGGACTGCCAGGTATGTTCCAGGTGTGAGGGACTGTTGGGAAAGCAACATTCAAGCCAGCATGGGCCACTGCTGGTGTGGGACAATCTGAATTGACTTTGTCATACTGAGTGAAAAACTGCGCTTTAGAAACCATGGGTAACAGCTGAGTTTTCAGAAAATCATAGCTGTTATTCAAATAAATTATATCTCCTGTGAAGAAGATGAATGTTGCAGCTTTAAAAAAATTACTAGGGAGTTTGCTTTGACAATAAAGTGATGCAACCTAAAAAAGAAAATCTGCTTATGTCAAGCCTTAGGAAGTGGGCAGTGAATTGGCTAAGTGATAGTTACATGGTTTAGAAGTCTGGCTGTGCAAACCACTTCCTATGTATGCAATTTATACATATAAAAGACAGTGCTATTTTCTTCTAAGTACAGAAAAGTCTACTGAAATTTCTGAGCTGCTATTTTAAAAAATAGCACAGCCATAAACCTGCAGAGTGTTGAGCAATGTAGACCTTCTTTTAAAAATGGCTCTTAGCTTCAAATAAAAAAAAAAAAAAAAGCAGCAGGAAAAACAGACACTAGTTTGATGATGAGAACAGAGACAGAGAATGGTGATAAGTCTCATCCAGGCTGGGTGACACTCACTCCTTCTATAAAGCATAGAGAAACCCTGACCTGGTGGAAATAAGGGCAGTGAATCTTTTAACAGCAGACTCCAAGGGGAAAACACAACATATTAACCTTATAGAAGCAAATCTCCTGTTCTGTTTAAGCAAGTCTCCAGCATAGCTTTTGCCCAAGCCCAGTTGGTGAAGAAGAGGAACCCTGCATGCAGCCAGCTGGCTAATGTCAGCACAGGCATTTATAGATATACATAGGTATATGTACATATATGTACACACACAGGTTTTTATATGTATACATACACATACACACACACAGTTAAGATGGAGAGATATCTATATAGAAGTGAAGGTGAATGGATCTGTAAGAAGATGTTAGTAACAGTGCCTCTCCCTGACACCTTTACCTGGAACTTTTTAGAACGCAAGAATATAACCTAGAAACAATATTATCAGGAACTTTTATTTGTTGTGATTTGTTGCTTCACACAAATACTGAAATGAAGATGCAAGTAGTTCAGATTTTCAATTTGCAGACAGAATACAGAAACACATAAAAGATTTTTTAGATTAATGGCCAGAAAATGAATGAATGGATCTGCTGTGGAAGGAAAATTGAGCACTTAAAAAAATTTAATAAATTAGCTCTTTTAAAATTAAATTCTATTCTATGTGTGCAGATGTACATTTTCTGTTGTTTCCTATTTTTGTGTTTAAGATGAACATATGACAAAGGCAAGTTTTTCTGTTAAAATGGGTGAGAATCAGACAATGGCTCTGAACTCAGAGCCACACTAAATATGTTTTGAAATAGAACAACATCTTCCCATTACATTAAAAGAAACATAGGCAATCAATTCTAAACTACAGAATCCCATGGATATATTATGAGGAAACCAATATAATTCCTAATGTTTGTATTTACTAGGCTATTGTAAAATCCTTTGTTAATAGTTGGATATCTATAGAAACCTGTACTTTGAGATAGCAGTAGGTAGACAGAAATCCATAATTATTGATGGTTAAAGCAAACAAACAGTAAAAATGTCTTTTGCCTAACGATGCTAGAAAAATCAGAATATGCCAGCTGAATGAAATACACTGAGAACAGAACAAAACTATTGTGTTCCTAACCTGCCATTATAGTTTATCACTGCTTATCTCTCTCCTTCATTTTATCAATGTAGTTCAGCACCTCTAGAGTCCTCCTGCCAGCCAAACTCAGGTACTCAGCCTCGGAGGAGAAGGCGTCTGTCCCGGCCGCGCTGCCGGTGCCCGCGGGCTGCGGCGCCTCCTCCTCTGGCCGTTCGTGCTCTCCTGCGGTGCCGGCAGTGCTGGGACGAGGGACCCCGCCTGGGCTGCGGGCAGCGGGGAGGGATCCCCCACAGCTGCACACCCTCAGGGTGCCACTCTGGGTGCCCACATCCACCTTCTCTACTGTCACAGAGCCCTCGGTCTGCGACCAAACATCGCACCTGGTGCTGCTAGTGACATGCTCCCTCTTAAGGGCGCGGTGTGATGGGCTGTGAGGCAAGGCTGTGTGCGTTTTGTTTTCCTCCTCTGTGGCACAAAAATTAGAGTCTTTCTCCTGAGGATTGTTTGCTTCTTCTCTAGCTAAAGTACTGCTGGGCTTCATACCCACACTTCGGGTGTGAGAGCTCTTGGAGGCCTCCCTGCTTGCTGAGGCTGAGAATAGGTTTGCATCATGTGCCTTCAAGGACTGTTCATTCAGATATTTCTTCTTTTTGGCTATGTCTTCCTCTTCAGACTGTTTGAACAGAATTGTGCAATTGTAACTGTTCAAATAGTTCAATAACTAAGGACTAAAATAATGACTTGCTAATAATGAAGTGAAATAAACAGAAAGGCCAGAACTGTGTGCTTTTTGTTGTTTGCAGGTTTTTTCATTCCTTCTCTAAGGATGGCTCTTGGTGAAGAGATGGCTTTAGGTGAAGAGAGGGTCTCCAAGGCAGACCTTCACTCTCACATGCCATTTATACTATTACACCATGGCATTTTTGTGTTCAAGAATGACTGAAAATACATTCTGCTTTACAGGCATGTAATGTAAGGCAGCTATACATACAGGAAGAGCATAGAACATTGCTTAGCATCTTCCCACAGTCATGCTATGTAATTCCACAAGGCCAGTCATTATCAAGAGAACAGACCAAATGTCTGTCAAACTACTTAGGAAAATTTACAGCTAATAATCTCTTGTCCTCATCACATATGAAGTTATTGCATACCAAACAAAATGAGATTCCAGCTACATCCACCCTTATACATACCCTATATGTATACTCAGGCATAGAGATATGATTCAAATAAAGCCCTGCCAGCCCACAAGGATTCACTCACTGTGTCAGGACTAGAGCTCAAATAGCTCTCAGTCTGCCTTGGAGAATAACCGTGAGACTGGCTGCTGAGTGGTGACTCCACATCTTGAAAAATTAGATGAAAAAGAAAGAAAAGGCTACTCACTAAACAATCCCCAAAGATCCAGCTCTCAAGTACAGCATGTAGAATTAAACATTACTATTTCCAATGCAGTTTTAAAGAACAAAATGTTAGCAAGGTCAATCTAGTTCTTAGCGATAGCCAGTCCTTTTCTTCTCAGGTCAACACATCTTAACAGAGGTTGTGAGATGGGTTCCCCAAAGCTGTGCTGTTAATCAGCAGCAGAACTGTGCTACCCAAAAGGAGGAGGGACTCTGGAGAGCAGAGCCTGCAAGGGAACACACCAGACTCCATGTGCACACTGGCTGGCATACAAGTTACATATTTCTCTCTTGGAGATCCCTGAGAGATCTCTGAAATGCAGCCAGCACAGCTGACCCTCCAGCTACTGAGGGAATAGGAAGGATGTAGGATTGCCTAACTTACTCCCCTCACTCTATCCACATGTGGAATGACGGCATATAGTCTAGTGGAAGAGAATATCACTTCAAGGAAAAGCAAGCACAGCTAGTTCTTAGTTATCTGGTAAAGCTAGTTGTCTTGTTACAGTGCTGTGTGAATCAGAAATACAAACCTCATCAAAGTTAACATTCTACAAAGATCATTCTCCCCAGCTTTAAAAGTAACTGTTTCAGTTTCACATGTAGAGAAAAAATTTTAAAGCAATAAAGTATAAATAGTACTAACCCATCTCATGAAGATATGAACTCACTCCAAACTTACACCCTTTCTCTTGTTCTGTTGTGAACTGTTAAAAATAATAAGGTATTAATAGTGAGAGTTCAGCTGGATCAGCTTCTCATATTAAGAGAGGAACATTTAGTTTCTGTATTACATAAAGGAGTCACTGCACTGTACCACAAATTAAGAGATATTTTTACCCCTGAGTAGTACCATATGTGGTTTCTACAGGCTTCTACAGTCAAGATATCTGAAACAATTTTTATATGTATACTGGCACAAAGCTCCTTTATAATACTGAAGCATCCTGCATATAATGTCTAGACATTGTCTGCAGAACTGATCCTAAGTGTTGATGGGTAACTTACACAATGTCTTTCAGGCATCAGCTAAGGTGTGAATGAAACCATGTTAACTGTGGACCTTAAAGGGCTGTCTGTCTGAACCTGTCACTAGCAGCAGTTCTTTCTGAATTCCTCACATAAACCATGATGGAAAAGAGGCTTCCATGGTAGTTAATTCAGTGAAGCTATATTCAGTTTCTAACTGTTGTGGACAATCCTTCTCCACCTCAAATGAATCATGCAAGTGGGTTTGACAAAAAATACACCTTTTTAACAGTTACCTCTTCAAATACAAAGACATGGTTCTGATTCCAGGCTGTTTCTTTCATAGACTTGTCATCACTGAGAAATGAAACACAAAGTTCTCTGGTAAATGATTTTCCCCCAATATTTTTGTTTTCTTTCTGAGTTAAAGTCCTTACTTTTAGATTTTTACTTTGTCTTCAGTAACCATTAAATGCTTCCCACTACTGAGATCACTGGACTTATCTCTGAACCTGAGATTTAACACCAAGAAAATGTTTTTCATAAACTTCATTTCTGTTGAAATGCAAAATGGAATTGAAGCAATGACAGAAGATAGTGCTGTTTTGTAAAATGGAAGGTGCTACGTATCAGTGTTTGAAAAACAAATCTTTAGTAAAACATAGAGCAGAGAAGACACTTACTTGCTCTGTAGCCAGTGGAATGAGACAGAGTATTTTAAAGCACAAGCCAGATCAAGGGCTTAACTTGAGGAACCCCAAACTGCCCCACGGAGCAGTATTTCTGTGTACTTATTAGGGGTAGATACACAGAGGCATAGTGGGTTTTCCTGTGCATTGATTTATTCACATTGTACAATACTATTTTCACTGAGAAAACTTGAGCCCTTGGTAATACTGTTTAGAATTTTGCCTTCTTGTGCTCTTAGCAGGATTTCTCCAATTCAGCAGATCTCTGCAATTATCACTGGTTAATAAATTGGCGATTTCCATGACACTCACCTTTTTTTTCTTGAATAATTATTTACATTCTCCTTTAAGCTATTCTGTTGATCATGGCGATAAGCAAATGTCTCTAAAATTTAAAAAAAAAAAAAAGTAAACCTTGATTTTGAAATGCAATAGATGAAACACGATTTATATGAAAGTTTCTGTCAAGTTTTTAAAATAATTCAAATAGTTGGATTTAAAATTATGTGACTGCATTCTGAAGATTCATGATGTTTTCAGTTGGGCAGATTCATCTCTAGTTATAAGAACATATGTCTTTAAAAGGAGAATAAACCCCTGAATATATGTCCTTAAAATATGACACGCACCAATTTTTTCAAGGTTTGCTCTTCTCCCTTTCTTTCCACAGGGTATGAAGTAGTGCTGTCCTTCCTGACCGTTCCGCCGGTGTGTTTCATGAAGTCCACTTGTTTCCTTGTAGCTTGTCCTTGACACATAGTTGCCTTTAAGGAAAACCTGTTCTGGAGCTGTGAAAATGCCTTCAAGGTGTCTGTCTACAGAACCTTCTTTTGCATTGATTGCAGGATAAACCCTTCTAGAGTCACAAGTATAATTTCTGTTGTTAATTTGAGTTCTAACATCAGGAACAGTGAAAAAAACATCATTATTGCTTTGGTTAGAAAAAGGATTAAAATGTTTTGTGGAAGGACTATTATGGATTGGTTGACTCTCATCTTCAAATAGTGCCAGAAAGGAACAACCACTTCCATCTTTCAGTTTTGCAGTTTCTTTCACAACACCTAACATCGGTTCTTTTATTCCTTCACAGTTTTCTAATTCATTAGTGGCTATTATGACTGGATTTTTCCTGGCAGAATTCATGTAGTCTGGCCTGGGGGCAGGCAATGAGGTATAACAGGGGTAGAAAAGAAAAAAAAACATTTTGCTGAGTACACAAGCAAGCAAAATATTGACTGTTAACACAACACTTTATGATAATTTGATGACAAAAATGTCAAAAACTTCACTGCTCATTACACTTGATATTGTCCTAAATATACAGTATTTTGATGGAAAAATGTGTATTTTATTATGTTTTATACCTGCTTTATAGTAAGATTGATTTAAAAGGGGTTCTATTTCTTAATGTCTCCAAATATACAAAGCCATGGAGCACATCCTCCTGGGCAGGGAATCGTGATTTATAAAATCAGCCACAGTATGTCACTGCTGCTCCACCAGCTGACCAAAGGTGGCCACTTCAGGGAGAAAAAGAGGAAGATAGTTTCTTTCATTCATAAAAGTAGTTTGCTAGGACTATATTTCTCTTCCATACTGAAAGCCCATAACAAGTGACATTCATTTGTACTTGAAATCAGTAATCCTGATTCAGCACAGAATTTTTCTGTTCCACAGTCAGGAGGCCAGTCGGACATTTTGTTATTCCCCTACTTCCCTACCCCACTTCTGAGAGTAGTGGTTTTGAAGATTTCATCATGTGAGTATCATGGACATGAAAGCCATCATGCTTTCACTTACTTGGCTCTTAATCTAACATTTTCACTGTTTTGTTTCCAGGCTGGATCTGCTGACTGACCTTTCAAAAACTCTGAGCAAAAAATTGAGATTCTTCTAAAGTACAGAGATCTGGCAAAAAAGGCCATTCAAAAAAAGCCTTTTCTTTAAAATGTTCTAAGTAAGGCTATCAATACAACTTGAAAACTGAAATGTAGTACAGAAAACTCTTACTGGAGAAAATGCCTGTGGTGCTTTGATCAGCAAATACTTGGAACTGGATAAAGATTCTGTGGAACTTAGATGAAAAACTAGTTTCCTATAGCTACAGAAACTTCACCAGGACAGTTTTAGAAGGCTAAATACACTAGAGTTTATTCCAGAAGATACTTGGATAGATCTACATGAGAAAGGCAAAACCATTTTGTGAAGCAATTCAGAGAGTCTTTCTCAACTCCAGCTGAATATTTTGTTATGCGAAGTAAAATTTAAGAGTAGATGAGGAAATATGACATGAAAACTTTTAATTAATATTTAATAACTTTGAGGTGCCACAGGTCTCAGAATTATGCATCATCAGTATGTTGCATTATACAGTTGTATAAATTTACACCCTACATTTCACATAGAATGAAAGAAGCTCCCTTCACAGAAGAATTGTGATCTCTTGAGGTATAAGAATTTATGGCTACAATGGATGAAAATAAAATGAGGACAATACAAAGAAGTGGATCTGAAGAGCAGTTGGAAAGGAGATGTTAGTGAGCCATGAATGGGTACAAGATAAGAGGATGTGACATAAGCAAATGAATGCAGGCCTGATAGCTGGTAGAGAAATTACAGATGTAGGTAATATAAGGTTATATAGGGCTCAGTGTAAATATATTAATTGGGAATTCACTCATATGTATAGCAAGGTGTATGTTGTGCTCATTTTAGGTTTTGCCGGAGAAAGCCAGGAGAAGCCACAAGAAGAGTGGAAGTTAAGGTGGCTGATGTGTTTAGTTGTTATTTGGCCAGTGAGTTCATGGGTCACTTGACTCCCCAAGCAAACAGGCTGTTGAAACTCAAGGAACAGCAAAATACTGTATGGCCTTTTAATGTCTCTATCCAGCCTAAGCTAGAGATGGACAGGAACTTTCAACCAAATGGCAGACTAATGGAATAGAAGGAGTAAAGTAAGATTAGCTATGTCCTAGGCTCTAGGTCCAAGGGAGAGTCTCTGGAAAGAAAATGAAATGGCCCTAAACCATCTGTGATTTGAAAGATTTTTAATCAGCACATATAAAAAGAAATATATTCTTGATTTCTAGCCATTCTTTTAAAAACAAAAAGTGTATGTTCTCATAGCAGTATTATTGAATCAATTATAGGGAAAAAAGAAAGTATCGTAGGATCACATTTGAAAGAGAAGGAAAGAAGATGCTTTGTTCATGGAATCCCTAGTATAAATAATGCAGGTGCAGATTCTCAATTGCTATTGCATGAAGATGGTCAGAAAAGCACTTGCAACAGTGCCCAGAACTAATAACACCTGGGGCAGCTTCCCCCTCCTCATGGCCTCTTAGTAAATCTGTTCTGTCATGCAAGGTGAATTCAGCAACACTATCCTGTCTGTGACATTGCGAAAAATAGATCATGGTTCCAAGTGCCTACCCAAAATTCAGATTTTGCTGCCTTTCAGCAAATTTAAATAGCTTTGTATGCTTAGTATTTCTGTTCGATTTCAATTTCTATTTAAAAAACAGTCAGTGAAAAAAACAAGTAGCAATAAGGTTCAGATTATTTTAGTATTTGTCTTAATTAAACTTGACTGTTACTTTCCTCATTAATGTAAAATCACTGCCTACCTATCAAATGGCTTGAACAGTTCCTGAGGCACTGTATCAGACTTCCTGAAAATACACTGGCTTGGAGGTTTTTTATTCCAAGGGTCTTGATCAAAGCTGTTACCTGGCTGAGAAAACAGTAGAAGCTGTCAAACTGTGAATATACATAATTGTTAAAGTCTTTAAAATTTTCAACTTGGGTCTGCAAACAATATACATATTTTCCCACTATTTTTATTTCTTTATATCTTTGCAGGAGAAGCCCAAACCTCCTTACAGCCCAACTGTTGCCAAACAAACTTCAGCCAACAGATAACTACTTTGATCATAACAGTAACAGTTTTTTCTCGTCCTATCTCATCCTCTCCATTCATCTCGTTCATAGCTGCCCATTTTGGCTACTAGAATCCCATGCGAAACTTCATCAAAAGCCTTCCTGAAGTCAAGGTAAATAATGCCTACTGTTCTCTCTAATTCACAGAGCTACTAATTCAATCACAGAAGGCAATTGGGTCCACCAGGCAGACAGAGTATGACCTTGGAAAATCTGATGGCTGTTTGCAGACACCTTCTTGTTCCTCAGGTACCTTGGAATTGCCTCTGGGAGCTTAGCTCCTTAATCCTTCCAGGGACAGAGGTGAGATCATGCTTCCCCAGATCATGCTTACATTTTTGTTATGTTTTACACATAACATTTGTGTATTTCTTCTCACTGGGAGGCTTCTCTGATCACCACAGCCTTACAAGGGTGATAAATATCTGCCTTGTAGTGATGTCATCCAACACCCTGAATATACTAGGTTGGATTCTGTCCAGTCTCATATATTTCTATATGTCCAGGTTACTATGGATTCTCTAACATGTTCATTCCCTACTGGTTCATACAACTCCCCCCAGCTCCTGACTGCATTTTCAGATGAGCCAGAGAGCAGATCTTGTCTGAAAAACTTGAAGCAAAGTAGTCTTTGAGTACCTCAGGCTTTTCCATGTCCTTTGTCACTAGGTCTCAACTCTGTTTAGCAGAGGACAGCATTTTACTTGGTTTCCTTTCTTTGGTGATACACCTACAGAAGTCCTCTTGCTGTTCTTCTCACTTATTGTGATTCTCAGCTCTGACTGTCTTAATGCCACCCCTTCAAGCTGAGGGGATTCTCCTGTCTTCTTCCTGGGTTGCCCATCCCTCCTTGCACACTTCCTCTTTGCATTTGACCTTAGTCAAGAGTTCCCTGATTCAGCCAAACTGGCCTCCAGAATCTAATAATTCCCTTGCACATTGAGGTGAACTGTCCTTGTGTTTTGAAAACATATTTCTTGGGCTTCTTTGTTCTCCAGGTCAGCTACCTGTGGATTTTGGCCTACTCATTCCCTGAACAATCCATCATCTCCCCTTTTGGGACTCCTGGAGCATTTCTTCCTCACTTACCTCAAGGCTTCAGAATACCATTGGTGAAACACATAGAATTTGTTTTATTATTTCCAATGAATAATATATTTGGTAAAAATAAAGCATATTATATTTGCTATCACTTTTGTAAGGATTATTCTTGTAAGAATCACAAAGTTAACAAAAAGGTAAAACAGTAACATGCATCAGAACAAATAAATTTCAATTGTTTCTTAGAAGTAAAGAGCTAAACAGCAGAGCACTGAGAATACTGTAAGAACTATGTTACTCACTGAAACATTAAAAGATGAAAGATTAGGTCATGAGATCGCCTGGAATCATGCAACACCCAGTTAGACTAACTGTATGTTTAAAAGCTGTATTTCTAGCTATAATGTATTTCAGGTTTCTTTAGCCAAATTTACAAGCCAGAAACAAAAGAAAGCCACCAGTATGTGACTAATTCTCTCTCTGCAGATATCAGCAATACTGAGAGTTCAGTGAACAAAGGCTCAAGTTGACCTTATTTCAGAACAAAAAAAATAAATATATTTGTATATACAGAGTATTCATTGCCACCAGCATACAAAAAATGTTGATGAATCATCATTACCATCACCATTACACTAGTTGTACACACCAAATAAATGAAAATTAGTTTAAAATAATTTCATGGAAGTAAAGTATTACCCAAACCTGGTTTTGCAGCTTCTTTTCATAGGTCTGTTCCCAAATGTTGCCCATTAGATTTGTGTTGAAATTTTCTTCTGAAAGCTGTGTAGAGTTAGAGAACTGAAAACCAGAGGAGGACAACGGACAAGCACTAAAAACTCTTGCCATGTTGTCTTCGTTTTCCATACTAGAATCAACATAGTCTAATTCCATTACTTGTGACAGCTAGACAAAATATAACAAAGAGATATTTTATTTATCTAAAACTGTTTTGATTTAAGCATAAAGTTCAAAGTAATCAAGCTATTCCATATCTTCCACACATAAGCCACAAAGAAGAGAAAATATTCTCTATTCTAATATGACTTTTCATGAGAAACTTAAGGCAATAAGGGCTTATTTCAGGGAAACATCTAAGTAACTACCTAATTTGAAGCATGTACACAAATGCTATCCTGAGGAGAGATGGATATAAACACATTTTTAGTTTTTTTTCAGGAAATACATAAGCAGTAGCAGGAAAATAATTTATCAATATAGTCTTAAAGAGAAAGAAGGCTTCATGTGTTTCAGTATCCATGAGATTTGTCCACTCTGTGAAAAATCACTTAAAATAAAATACAATAATTACTGCGCATTTTTAGTCTTATATCATAAGAAAAATAAACTTACATTATGCTGGTATTTGACTTTTTCTGATAGATGCTGTCTTCTGCTCTCCAAAACTTGCTTTTGTAGCCTGGTAAAATGAATAAAAACTGCCCATGAAATACAAGATCCAAAAGATTAAAATATTCTGAGTATTAATTTCAAAATAACTTAGGAATATTTTTCCACACATCTTAAAACAGCCTGATTTTTAGGCAGTTATGAGCAGGCTGTCTGTGAGTTGGTCACTTTAGGGTGTCCAAAGCTGGATGGGAAAACAGTGTAAGTGAGCAATGCTGTTTGAATAACCTGCTCATTGAGATAAACTTAGTGTAAGTACCTGACCTGAATATAGACACATAGCCTTTTAAAAAAAATCTCTCAGCTTCATATGCAGTTTTTTTATTCAGAATTATTAATTACTCTCTCATAGTATGAGAGAATGACAAGAATGGTTGTGAAACTTCCCCGTTTACAATAGTATGTTTACGTTTTCTTAATACCCCAAATGTTAAGACTATCGTGAAACATCTCTCCCAGAACCTCACTATGGCATAACTATTGCCTATTTTATACAAGTACCTGCTCTGGAGATCATCTAAGTTTGACTTATGTTGTGTACGTAGGGGTGATGTGGGAAGCTCTAAGTTATGTCTTCTGATAGGTTTTTTTTCATCTTCAGTGATATCAATGTGAACTGGCTTCCTCATGTTCTCTGCAATGAATGTATTTGTTTGTCAGTGCTAGGCTTGGAGAAAGTTTTGGGGTTCCTGAATTTTCATTGGAGTACAAAAGCTGTCGGTTTAGATTTCTTAATCTATTTAAAGCCGTATTTGTTTCTTTCTTTGTTACTAGCAATACAAAAACTCTATTCTAAATGCACAATAGTATAAAATTATTGAGTCAGCCACTGTGTGTGCACAGTGCCTTCCTCAGTCACCTTCTACTCTTCTGAGCATAGGACAAAAAACGTTCCATAATCTGGTTTTTGATTATGTCACAGATGACAAGAATCATAGAATCATTTAGGTTGAAGTAGACCTTTAAGTGAATTCAGTCATTAAACCAGCACTGCTAAGCCCACCATTAAACCATATCCTTGACTACCACATCTGCATTTAAAGAGCTAGGACTCAAGTTTTAGTGATGTTTCTCAAGTTTAATAATGGATTTTAAGAAAGATAATCTGGGTAGAACTGACCAGACTATTCCAAATGCCTCCAAAGTTGTAAAAAAGGAAGTGGATGGGAAATGGACCCATTAAACAGCAAAGAGGATAAAAAATGAATGTGGGGTAAAATTAATTAATAGAATGGGGAAGGTAATAATTGTGTGTAGTGGTTGAGAAATTGTATTCTCCAATTTAGTATTCCCACTGAAACACTTTAAAACACGTGCTGCTTGCTCCCTCTCCCTTCTCCCTCCTTTCCATCTCCCTCTCCCTTTCCTTATCCCTCTCCCTGTCACTGCAGAAGGATGGAGAGGAGAATTGGAAGCACAAAATGTAAAGATCATGGGTTGAGATAAGAACAATTTAATGGAAATAGCAATGAAATAAGAAATTATATTAATAACAGAGAGATGATTCACAGGCAGGTGCTCACCACAGGAAGCACAACATTTCCTGGCCACTCGCTCCCCACTACCCCACTGGATGGGACTCCTTTCCCTGTGCACAATGTGAGGAGGTGTAAAATCACCTCAGGGCCCTGGCCATGCCTGTCCTGGCTACTGCAAAGATTAATTCTGGCCTGGCCTGGAACCAGGGCACTGCACAAGGCTTTAAAGGTGAAGTAGGCAGGAGGCAAGGTTGTTTGATTCCTCTTATGCCCTGACTTTTTATTCAGTCATCATTTTTGTATTAATGTACAATTTTTTTATTTTAAAATAAAACAACACTTACTTGAGGGTTAAGTTGTAAATGGAAGAACAAGAACTAAAATAACAGCAGTAACAGTCAAGAATAACTAATTCTGATGTGCCAGAATACCCAAAACTCACCAGTGTTTTCTTTTTTGGTTGATATCTGGTTAACCACATATAAATTAAGAAGATCCAAACTGACTGCTGAACTTTTAGGAGATGATACTTCCAGGAGCTTCATTTTTGACTTAAGTTTCTTTCTTTCAAAGTATTCCTTAATTTTTTAAAGGAGAGAATAAGTTTTTTACAGAAGCTTCAACAATGCATTACCAGTGTAGGTAATTCTTTTGAAATTAGCAAGCAAGACTCAGCAAACTATTCCTAATATAAAAGCACATAGTTAGCTATCTTCAAATTCTCATGCTCCATTTGCTCTTAATTTATTTTTATTGCCTTGAAAAAGAATGCAAATATAATTTGGTCACATTCAAAATAAATCATTGTTATCTTTATGCCAAAAATTTAGTCCTTAAATGCTCATTTCTCAAACTTTATGTACAACCACTAAAAATATTTCTTAAAATAAAAAATACCAAATGTGGCAAGGACAAAGTCCTAAAAAACTTTAAAGGGGCTTTTCAGGAAGCATATAAGATAAGCAAATAAATGAGCAAGATTTCATACACCAGATGAGCCATCTATAATGACACAAAGAGTTTATTGTTCTCCAAATTTCTCTCTTGACAAAGAAAATAGTCTTCTGAGAAAAAAAAAAAAAAAGAAAAAGTAAAAAAGAAAAGTCTCTAAGACTGGGAATTCAGAAAGAATTTTTGTTACAAGGAATAAAAAGAGATATGACTGACATTTTGAATATACCAGGACAATAACATAGGAAACAAACCCCTCCATTTTGCAGAGACTATTAATAGCTACCCTAAAATCATTGAGCACAGTAGATGAATAAATAAACCAGTAAGAATTTTTTCTAAACAAAAGGATATTGAAAACTGAAGGCTATGCCAAAACAAAAAATAGCATTGGATTCTTCTTCTGAAATATAACTCCTCTCATGATTGCAGGTTACATGTAACTAATATACCTAACATGTTCGTTGGTAACTAATTTTTAGTATAATTCATTATTATCTTTAACTTCCCAGGACAATATTATCTATGGAAAATATCTGTTCTTCAGTTAAGACTAATATCTTCAGTAAGGTAAAATCATCCTGTGTACAAATCAACACTTCAACATTCATGTTACTTTAGGGTCCACACCTCCAAAATATAACCACTTCCCTTCAGTGTCCCAGATTTCTTTTCCCCATCACCTCTATGTTACTAAATTACTAATAATTGTATAACAGCAATTAGAAAATTACCACCGTGTTTAGTAATTTAGTACTACATTACTAAAAACAATCCTCTTTTCCTGTTTTCCCTCTCCACTGAAGCAAATTACGTAGTTGTAATATAAATTATGTGACTTAGACCAGTAATCCCTGAGAAAACAGAGAGCACACAGGCCTCCAGGAAACTGGGAAAGCAATGAGGACAAGCTGCTGATTGATCCCACATTCCCATATGTAAAAGTTTTTATTTGAGTAATTGTCTCTATACAGTCAGCCTGTTTTTCCTCTACCTCTATAGGCTTGTGTGCCTGTTCCGGGTATTGGGGGTATTAGCTTCAGTGGTGAAGCTTCCCTATACTGCCTCTTTCTTTCCTGCTGCTGAGGAGGAAACTGACTCCACTTATTATGGTTATAGCCATTTTCTCTTGCTGTTTTTTCTCCTTCCTGTTTGAAATATCTTCTGCTATGCCAGGGGTAAGTTTGATTCCCTTATTTCACTTTTAGATTCAAAATACAAATAAACCATCCGCCTTTTGCAAATGCCAGAAGAAGGACTTTAATGAGCCTGACATCCTTTTGCATGGCCCAGAGGAATGGCTGTGTAAGTGTGTGTTAGGTCAGCTGACCACGTGGTTACCACCTGAGGCTTCAAGCAATGCCTGGTGTCACCAACACGACATGATAGCTGAAGTAATCCAGGAAAACCAAAATTGGGCACAGGCATTCATTCATTCACACCTTCTCTTCTTGTTGTAATTCAGTTTAGCAAATCTAGAACAAGACTTTTCCCCTAAAAGTCAGGGAAACACATTGCAATTGTTTAGCTACTGTTTTGAATCTCACTCCAAATGCTTTGAAAGTTTTACCTAAGTGAACCCACTAAAGCTTTTATATAACAATATAAAATCCAATATGACTGAAACTGTTTACCTTTTGTTTTCTCCTTTCTTGCTTTAATATGATTCTGCTTCTGAAAAATGCAAATAATTATTATCTTAGTTGCAAAAGTATAATCTTGAGTCATGGCTTGAATTTCTCGTTTATGGTTCTGAGGTTTTAGGACACAAATACGTTAATATTATATGTTATGTTATGTTATGTTATGTTATGTTATGTTATGTTATGTTATGTTATGTTACATCACTTTAGGATGGATTAAACCTTCAGGTAGTAAAGTCAACATATCTCTGTTGAAGCAATTTTGACTGATCCCAGTTTACTCCAGTAAAGATAGGACCACATTTGTTATTAGGCTACCAAACACATTTAACATGAAAAAAGGAAACAGAAAAAGCTTTTAGTCATTTGACTTGCAATACACATTTCATCAATTTGTATTTTCTTAAAACTTAAGAAATCTTGGTCAATATATTATTTTCTACTCATTTTCTTTGTCATGCTGCAACATAGCTACAAAAATATATTAGCAAACAAACTAAAGGAGCATTATATGAGCTTTTACCTTTTGGGACTTTCCAAAATACTGGGGAACTTTTGTAAAACAGGAAAGCAAAATAGATTGACACTACAAATTGCTCTTGTTTGTGCAGTATAGGAGGCAGCTATACCTCCAGCTACTTGTCTCAGTTGTCAAACACAGTCTTATGTGAAATGCTGATAGGACTCGGTGCATAAAATTGGAAGCTGGAGTCACTGTTCCATGAGCAGAGTGAGCATGGCTGCAGTCCTTAGGTCAGTAAGATTAGGACTTTTTGTGAGGGTTATAAATATGGAGTATTCCCTTGGAATTACCTTTTGCTTAAAGCTAGAGCAAACTTCCCAAACATATGTATATATCATTCACCCTTGCAGTGGGGAGGAACCCCAGTGATGTGTAGTTTTTTTGACAACTAAAATGTAAACCCTAGATTCACCTGAGGAACCCTGATAGATAGTACCAGCAGCAGCAAGCAGCAGGTTGATTTTTATTTGCTAAATGTGTGCAATACTCCTACACACGGGGTTTTCTTACAGAGGGTATGGGAGACAGGCATTTAGGACAAAGCTTGGGTTGGTTTTTTGGGGGTTTTTCCAACTGAAATTCTCCCCTCCTCCTGTTTCACAGAGGCAACATTCAGAAAACTCAATTTGCTGGGAAGACTTCTAGATGGGTAGGGTGCTCTTTTAGTTTGATCCTGCTCAGAATCTGGATGATTACAAAGCTGTGTTCAGCAATGCTGCTTCCCAATGGCTGACAAAATCTGTGGGGTTTACATTTCTAGTAGATTGGCAGAGGGCACAGCACTCAAAGAAACAACATTATCTTTTTTCTTTCTTTATCGTTACAACTCAGTTTGTGATGCTTTACTATTTCGGTGAATCTCAATACCTGTACATCCTTTTCCCCAAATGGTAACTACTGCTTTTTGTGAGGGCGTGAGAAAGGCCTCATGCAGCCCCTGTGTGCGGAGAGACACTGAGCCCAAACGTGACCCCCTGCCTGGGGTGGGAGGGCACCTGCACCTTCCCACACAGCCTGGCTCAGGAGGGGACTCCGCGGCTGTCACACACCACGGCCTGCTGGTCTGTGAGGGGACACCAGGTCTGAAACACACACACTGTGGCACTGCTGTTCCATGGTGAGACACTCATTTGGTCACAAACACCATGGCTATGCCCAGTTTGTGAGGGTAAATGGGGCCTGAAACACACACCATGGCTGTGCTCTGTTTGCAAGGGGACGCCATGGCTGCCACACACAACATGGCCATGCCTGGTTTGTGAGGGGCCTTTAGGGCTGTTAAACACACCATGGCGGTGCCCAGTCTGTGGGGGACACTGACACAGCATGGAGCTGTTTCTGTCTGCTTTGAAGAGTTTCACTTACCGACTGCCACCGACCCAATTCATTTTCTGCTGCTGAGGAGGCAGGGAGGGAGGGCTGCCCTGGGCGCTGCTGGTAGTGAGGGCAGAGGCAATGGCTACCCCCAGGATGGTTTGCAGCCTCCCAGCAGGGCCACAGGGCCCGTCTGCGGGGCCTCCTCCTCCCTGCGAGCACCAGGGCAGCTGCTCTCCATGGCCCCGGGCTGGCAGAGAAGATGGAACGGTTGGTACAGAGATTGACAGAAAAATGGGAAGGATGCAGAAAGACAAGCCAGGCAGCTGATGGGGAAGAGGCGATACTCTAGTTGCTGCTGTCCTTCTTCTACCCCTGGTGTTTCCATACAGGCTGCTGCCAAAGCCATCGCCCTTTCCCAAGGGAGTCATGAGCATCTTGCTGTCCCAAGTGAATTGATTTGTCTTTCAGGTCCAGCTTGTCTCTGCTACAACCACTGTGACTTTTAGGACAAGAGAGCGCTTTCCTCTCCATCCTGCTCTTTCTCGGGTATTTTAGGGGCAACAGGGGAAGCGACGAGCATTTTCTCTAGGTTGATGTTGCTGCCTTTCGTCCTGCTTGGTGAGCTGCTGTGTGTAAATGCGACTAACCCTCGAGAAGGGATGCAGAGCCACTCGGAGGATCTTGGCAGCACACATCTCCACTCATTCCCTTCTCTATAACTCACTTCCATCGTCTCAGCAAGTGAAGGTACCCATTTACAAAACAATCATCAAAATTCTATGTGAATCTTTTCCTGTGGTGTTTCTTTCCTGAGTTATTTTAGCCTAGCATTTTTCAGGGTACTTAAGTTTGATTAGCATTAGGACAACAATGTGAAGAGTGTTCAGATATTAGGAGATATTAGGAGTCTAAAATTAAAAATTAAACAAGATGTTTTTCTTTTGAATACATGTAATTTGGCTAGAGTGTTTATAGAATCTGATAAGTATGCATAATTGTTTCTTGTAATAATCTTTTAATCTTGTAGATTAAAATCTTCATTATAAATAATATCTATATTCTAAGTCTATACAGTGTCTCTACAGCTAATATGACAGATGACAGACTGACAATTTATTTAATTTCTTCACTTCAAATAATAATTTTTATTTTCAATTCCATCTAGTGTAAATGTTGAACTTGCGAATACTATGTCTAAGATGTAGTTTAATGTATAACATAATCAAATCCCTTTTACCTTTGTTTTTTAAAATATATTATTTTTTCTATATCACCCTTACTCCTATTTTTTCACTGTATTGTCTAGATTCAAAGGAAAAAAGTGGGATTTTCTTTATTTTTGACTTATTTTATCTGGTAGTTAGCAGTTATTTGTAGAATCCAGGAGAAGTTACATGGCAGCTTCAATTAATTATTTTTCAGCATAATAAATCTTCTCCTTCTCAAATTATTTCTTGCAAATAATACTAATGACCTTTCAAACAGTTATAAAATAAAAAAATCAGTTATTTTTTGAGGAGGACAAAGTAAAAAATGAAATGAGACCTAAGATGGATATGATTGTATTTCCAGTGTTTGCATATTTTGCCTTGACTGTCAACATTTTTAAAAGTTTGAAATAATTGACTTGAATTTCTTAATGATTGCATAATTTCAAATACTTGCATGATGTAATTATTAATTTTTGAAAGGTCATGAGAGTGAGTTTCATGGAGCTTAGTTGATTCTCTGGGAGGTGAAGTAAGTATAGAACAAAGAGGCTTTCTCTATTTGTCAGAGACTGAAGTTTAAAGATTTCCCTTTTTTCTAAATTTTATAGCCACTCTTCAGAATAACTATGTTCCTCGCTTCATGTTCCTTTGTTAAGAAAGTATTATACAGGATCTTCTTCAGAACAGCTTTTCAACCTCCAGCACCTGAATTTTCCTCTCCGACATGCTTCAGATCAGCTTTAGATACAAGAGACATATCAAAGCAGCCCAAAGCAGTCTAAGAAAGCATTTCTCCAGGGAAACTGGTGTTGAAATGTTGACTGTGCAACTTTTGACATCCAGCTTTGAGCAGCTCCTTACAGAACTCCTATTTAATCAAATAAGAGAGAGGGAGGTCTTCAAACAGGTGACTCAAGCATTTAAGTTAGGCCCCTACTCTATGTCCCAACACACCCAGAGAGGAAGCAGCTAATTTAGACAATGAAACTGTGAATTCCAAGTGTGTGCCAACTCTGTCTGCAGCATTATTGTACCCTGAGGGTTTGAAGATGCTTCTCTCCCTAAACATGTTCCCTTGAGTGAACAGACACTGCTTCTGTAAAATCATACTCACCAGAGACAGTGAGAGAGAAACAGAGAAAAGATTCGTTTCCACAAAATTTCTTAGAACTGCAAATAGTTCTCATGTTTCTTAATGAATCTTCCCCTTTCCAGCAAGTGTCCTACTCTAGTGCTCATTATAAAGGAAAGAATTACTAAAGAGATGGATGTTAAGTAAGAAACCCAAAACAAACCCAAACTGGGCAATCTTACAGTTAGGCTTAAATATTTTACAACATTGCTGATATTTTTAATGTTAATTTAACATACTTTAACTTTGATTTTTTGTTTGATCTTGATATCTAGCATTAGGTAACTACATCCATCTGTAGAAAACTGCATAAAAGATGTAGGGTAATCAAAATGCTTTCCCATCTCTATCCAGGGTGAGAATTTCTGGCACTTTTCAATACCCGGATACACTTATTTAGATCCCTAAATATTGACCTAATTATCTAATGCTAGGAATGCATGACTAAAAAAAGCCTGACTCTGTTCCAAGTGGAAGCTTTTCTTTGGCAAACGCAGTGCTTAAACTTTGTTTACAGAGTTGGATGGCCTTCTTCCAGTCAATACTGGATGTCATTCCCTTCCTTGAGAGATCAGCTTATGGAGAAATAAAGCAACACTGACCTTGTGGTGTTTTATAGTAGTCTGGTTGATGGTTTTGCCCTAAAGAATACTTTTTAAAAGATGGCTGTGATGTTGCAAAATCATGACAGAGTCTGAGGAAGTTTAAACCAGAAGACAAAGCTTGATTTAAAAACAAAGTTTCTCCTTTTAAAGGTAGTTCCTCTTGAAAGATAGATCTCTCTTTCAGTTGATTTAGTGAAAAGTCCTTCCCCTACTCACCTTTAAAGGGTGCAGAGACACAAGATTGTAGAGAGGCTAAATAGTTTACAAACACAGCAAACTGGCCAGCTCAGAGAGAAGCACTTAATCTACCTAGGCTGAAATTCAGTGCCCAGCTGGGAAGAACATGGGATTGGATCCACATGGCAAACCACCAGCCAGGACAGTACCACTGACAACAGTAGGTTGACACATTGCTATATGAAGCAAATGTATCATTCTTAGGTGGTATTATTTAGATGGAATAATTTTTTACAGAATGAACTCTCAAGATAAAATGTCATCCTTGGCTTGATGGAGAACAGTGCGTGAGATCTGTTACAGAGTCTTGCGCTGATAAACCTCACTTCATAAAAACAGTATTTCTATAGAGATTAACAAAGACCAAAGAATCCTCTGTAGATGTGCCAAACTCCAGTTAGGGAACAACGTCAAAAGCAAATCAGGAGAGGGAGTTAAGAGAATTAAATCCTTACAAGGGGTTAGGAAAATGCTGAAGGATACCAGACTTAAAGAGACAGTCTGAACCATAGCAAAAAGAAGGTAACAGAGGGGAACATGAACTCAGAGAAAAATACAATTACAACAGGCCAGAAAAACTGGGAAACAACTAGGCATAGTAACCAAACTACTAAATAATTTTTCTTCACATCAACTAGGAGCAAAAGCTTTCTAGAAAGTCTAAAGGGACAATTGACAGCCAAGGAACAACACGAGTGCTCAGAAGAGACACTAATGTTACAGAAAAGAAAAGTTAGGCTTTTTGCATCAGCATTCATTGATGAGGAAACTGGGGAGAACTTTATGCAGGAATCCTTCCTGGGGAACTCAGTGAGGATCTGTCCAAAGTGAAAATAACAGCAGACGAGGTCAAAATGACCTTACCAAGGCAGAATGAAGATTAGCAAAGCACCAGGACTAAATAGTATTCGATGAAGAGTTCTGTAATGCAGCACTGTGGAAAGGACCACTTGAATTTGGAGTCATCTTGGAGACTAGAAGGTAGCAAATGTGACACAATTTAAAAAAATAAGAATTTTGTGGCAATCCGGAAAGATCACTTCTGCACAAAAAAAATAGCAGGAATTATAATGTAGGCCAGCATGTCAAAAGCCAGTGGAGCTTCTATAGATGGAAGTTGCTGTAGAACACATGTAAAAAAGAGTGGCTGCTGTTGTCTTGATGGATTTAATTAAGGATGTTGACAACATCTGTTACTGAAGGTTTTAAGAAAATAAAGAAGTTGTGAAAAAATAGAGAAGGTCCTGCCATTGAATAAAATGCAAAAGGGAGGGAAGAGACTACTTAGCTCTTGTGATGCACTCAGGCACTGGGGACTGATATGGAATAGAGGCTGACAAACTCCTGAGTGGTATGGGAAAGTTGTGGGGTGAAGGGAGAGGGAAAGAGAGTGAGCAAGAGTGAGCTCTGCTGTTGAATGCCTTTTCCAGAAGAGGCATAGGTGAACATAAAGTGGAGCTTGTGGGAGCCAGGGTCAAATTAAGCAGAAAAGAATGTTTCTTCACATATGAAATAGAAAATCTGAGGAATGGCTTGTCAGATGTTTCTATTTATGTAGGAGTTTACAGGATTTTAAGAGAGACTGAACAAGTAATTTTAAGAATAATTGTAAGGAATATTTAATAGAAAAACCTCCCAGTCTCACAAAATTCTCACAGCTTATAATGGCCAGAGATTGGGAGAGTATGAAGCTTCAGCATCACATTAAATTGCAATGTTTTTTCTCTCTTGGGTATCTGCTTAGAGCTATTGTTGGAGACAGAATACTGTGCTTGGTGAATCACTGGCCTGTTTGCTTATTTTTAATATTTATAAGTCTCCCACATAAGAGTTAATAAGTAAACTGCAGTAGATGATCTTTTTTGATGCCATACTCACCAGCTGCAAACCCTCAAATAAATTCTTGAGGCGTGACAAAATGATGGCAGCAGATCCCGTGTTTGGGGTACAGGAGTAAAAGAGATGTTTTTTCTGGATTTATTCTTGTCTTCACTTTTACAGAATAAAACACAGAATCTTCTGTGGGCAGTGCCAGTGTCACCATTGTTAACTAACACCAGCTACATGATTTTACCACTTATACCTGTGCTGTTGCACTTGACATGTAGCTTATTTAAAGAGTTTACAATGCACTTGAGAAAAGGTTTAATAAGGTAGCATTAGAATTTTCTTCAGATAATCTGAGAATAGAAACCATTACAGATATAATGCAAAACTTGAAAAACATACATAATTTATTTGAGACTTGTGAAGGCATAAAAGAGACACATCCTGGTTCGGCTGAATTACTTGCATGGAATAAGTTTAACAAGAAAGAGAAATCTAGATATTAAAGGTTTATGTATTAAAGCCTAAATATTAAAAGTGAAATTCCTTGTCTGAGAACATGACTCGACAGTATACCATGCCTGGAGCAGCTGACATTGACCTCTACCCTTGCCTATTTCCCTCTCCCTCTCACTTTGTAAAGGGAAAACAACTTGTTTACATTTCTTTCTAGAGCTGTATTCTCTCTAGAATACCACTGTTCTCAGAAATCCGAACTGTTAGTCAACTGTCTGCTATTGACTGTCCTGTCAGAGAGATTACTCAAATCCCTTATGGATCAACTATTAGAACCTACAAATCATGTGGGCTTCGAATTTACAGGAGCAAGTGTGTATCTCCCTAAAGACAGAGTAGGGGAAGAAGGACTTCTGGTGCAGGAATGTACCCCGTTTACACCAACTCTGTGATGTTTACATTCAGGAGCCAAGCAACAGAATAGCATCTTCCTATTTCCTCTGTCTTCTCTTGTGGTAACATAGCTCTGCCTAGTCTGGGTACCCCTACAGCCTCATTAGAACCAAAAGAGTTGGAATCAACTGCTTGGTAGGTTCAGGCCAATCTCACCACCCTGACACTTCTTCAACAAGCTTCCACATCCATGCCATTAAAACTGAAGCTCCTGCTTGTCTTAGATCTACAGATCCTAAAGGATTTACAGTGTCTGAATATTCTACTGAGTTATATGAATATAACCAATAGCTTATCTAAAGTAGACTAAATAAACAGATAATTTCTGCTGACACAAATTTGAAATCAAAGGTCAGGGTATCTTATCACCCTTTTCTGATAAAAACATCAAATTTGCCAGTGGTGTGCCTTGATGTTGCAAACTAATTCTGTGGGTGTATTTCTGTACTTATGTAAGTGATGACATTAAAGTAAACAGAAAGTTTGGAAGTACTTCAGGGAAAGGTATTTACTCGAATAACAGCTTCTGTGTTCATACTCTGTTGAATCTGACTCAAATGAAATCCTACTATTCCCACACCACTATACAAACATACAGCTCAAAATTAAAGAAAAAGATGGATGTTCCTAGCTTACCATATTACAGTACACCACATTTTGGACATATTTACAGTTCACTACTAGTAATAGAAAACAAGCACTATGTGGATTCATGTTACGTGTTTCACACACACTCATCCACATGGAAACTGCTATGTACTGAATGCATGACCTACATGCATCTAAATCTTATAGGCCCTAAATAGCAACGATTCAAAACATAGAATTTGTATCTATTTTTCAGTATTTTTATTTTTTATTTTGTATGTCCTTATGGCACAGTGGATAACTCCATAAGCAGCAAGGAAATTTCAGTTTACTGCAGACTGATGTTAAAGCTATTGGACCCTCTGTTGGGATCATATAAAACATCAGATAAATGGTATTTTGTTCAAAAAATTGCACATAATTTTTTCAAACACTAAATCAAATGGTAGAAAGAAATGATAATTGAGTAATGATTGATTATGATTTTCTCTTGTGTAATAGCCTGCATGTTACAATCCCACTACCTTCATCACAATCATAAAGTCGTGCAAAGATGAAGTGCTGGTGTGGGCACAAAACAGAAAATAAAAACGAGGCATCAGCTGTCATGATTACACACTAGTTCCTGCATATGCAAACATTCATGGACTTTAGTCACCCTGATACTCATTGCTGCCATATATTCTTCCTCCTCACTTACTGGTTCCTATATTTAAAAAATGTACCCAACTTATTTTAATGCATTTGATGAAAACTAACAATATGATTAAAACCCAATCACTTGACACTAAAAAATGAGTTTCTCCTTAAGAAAGGATAATCCCCCAAATAGTCTGGATCTAATATCAACACCCCTCCAATTCCACAGCTTCAGTTACTCAAATTTATTTGATTACAAATATCTCCAGAAGTTTATAATAAAGTCAGTAGAAAATGTGGAGACTACAAAGCACTGAACACTGCACCAATATTACTGCAGTTTTGGCAGTTATTTTTCCAGTAATATTGGGAAGTGTTATTATGACTAAATGTAATGAAATTCCTGTCTTCAGCAGTAAAAATACAAAAAAAAAAAACAACACCAAACCAAAAAAAAACTCTTAACACCTAAGGCCATGCTCCACAAAGAGGAGTTTGTGCATGGATTACTAAGCAGGATTGTGGCAGAGCAAAACTCTCAAGACAGCAAGAATGAAGAAAGGGGGTATTTAAAACAACAGTTCAGTCTTCTCTTCATCCTTTCAAAAGAAGGAAATACATTCCTTTTATTGACTGAAATGCTGTATGGTTAGATTTGCTTCACTTAAATGTTCCCACAGATCTGACTGTGGGGTGTATGTCTGCACTAACCACCAAATCACCAGAAGTTTCAGTCATCCAGGATCCTGCGAAGTGAAAGGTCAGCAGATACACAGAACTGAAAGAGATCTGTGAACTTTCCCCTTGGTAAGAAAATGCTAGAGTAATGGAATATTGCAAATAGCTGTGGTTTGGCAAAATCTAAGAATATGCTGTGCTACACACAAGCCAGTAAGGGAAGTATCCAGTGGAGAGCATGATTAAAAAAATAAGAAGCCATAAGCAAAGCAATTTCTTAACCAGTTGTAGTGTACCAGTGTATCTTGTATCTCTGTGCACTGAAAAATCTATTTTACTGACAAAATAATCTGCAGTGAAATCAGGCTTACCTACTAACTGAATGTCTTCTGCACCACACTAGGTCAGATTTTGACATTTTCCTAGCTTTATCTTGAATTGTGCATTTAGAGAAAAAAAAGCTAGAAGTGAAAGAAACAGGCAAGGAGACCTGCTCCTTTTAATGCCTTTATTTAGAAACCAGCTGTGGGTGGGGGCCCAAGGGGTCGTGCACACCGCCGCCGCCGCTCCCTTCTGCCGAGGAGGAGGGGGTGCAGCTTTGCTGTGCAGCACAGCTGGGGCTCCCGTCCTCACCAGCATGCCTGGGAAGTCACATTGGGCTCCTTGTCTGGGGTATTTACTTGAGTCTAGTTCTAATCAGGTTATGGTGGCAACCTGGATTTGCACTACTGTAATCGGAAGACAGTTCTCAGAATATATCACTCAGTTTCTCAAACTAGAGGTTTGGCTCATTTTGATAGGGTGTTATTCTTCTAAATTGTACTGTACGTACTGTACGCTTCTCAATTTGCATGTACGCTGGTGACTAACTGGAGCCATCTTTGAGGAGCAGCGCAGGCCTTACCCGACAGATGAATGAAGAAGGTACAAACATGGTAATTGAAACATTGGCAACTAACAAACTAACATTTAACAACATTAATGAACACAATTTAACATTGTAACAATTCACGGACATTGTAACTAACTGAAATAGGTAGGTTGACTCATTAACTTGTTCATAACAGAAGGACGTGGGACCAGATCCCTGGCCTGTGCTCGCTGGCAAAAATATAATACACTTAAAGATTACTCCATATCCTCTCTACCTAACTGTCCAGACTACTATGAGCTAAATTTTTGTAACCTCCTAGGAAGAAATGAGAAATAGATTTTCCTTGCTTCCTTCTGTCCTGCTGGTCTTGGCTTACTGGACTTCTTAGTAGGCACCTGGATGTTTTGATAAGTGGTGTCTGATTTTTAAAAGCAAACCTCTCTTGCTCTCAAATCAATATCATTCCTTCATCCTGAAGCTTGTGTTGCTATCTAAACATCATCATTGCACTCTGTTCAATGGGAGGTTGTCTTATAACAGTAATGTGACTTATTTAACACAGTATTTGCTGAGTTATTGTGAGGCAGGTGGCCTCACTCTCTATTTTTAAGGAAAAACTGGGCTCCTCACCACTGCCATAAACACCCAGTATCACATTTTAAAAACATACTTCTATGTATACATTCTGAACTAAGGCTTTGTCATATACTATCTTACGCAGTTACCTTAGTACTATATTTTCACATTGTAAAAGTACCAGAGTATCTAAGTACTCTGATCCTCGCCCTGCAATTTCAGTACCTTTTCCAAACAAGTGAAGCAGTACAAATAAGTAATTAAGAAAATAGAAAAATAAAGCAGCAAGACAACTGCCTTTACTATGGATTTCTTTGTGTGAAATTGGCCGGGTTTTACTGCAGGGCCCGCGCGACTCGGTCGGGGTTATTTCGGGGTAATAACGCTGTCAGTGCACAATACCGGCTTCCTTTCGGCGAGAGGACAGGAAATAAATTACGCGCAGTGTGCAGGCGCTGCCCCGGAGACGCCGAGCTGCCCGGCTCCCTCCCACGGCCGCCCGGCCGATTTCCGACCCGGGGCCGCCGAGGCCACGGGCCCGGCTGCGCCGCCCTCTGCCGCGTCGCTCCCACACCGGGCGCCCCCCCTGCGCCGGCGTTACTGCCCCTCCCGCCCCGAGGAGGCTCGGGGAGTGCCGGGGGTGACGCGCTGCCCATCCTGCCGGGGCTGCCTCAGGACCCAAGCTCTCTCCGGCACTGCTGCCCCCCCTCATCCCGCTCCCCCCGCGCCGCTGGCGAGGCTGTGGCCGGAGGCGGAGCCTGCTCCGCAGGGCAGGCGGAAGGAAAGGGCCGGCCGCAGCCTGGGGCGAGCCGACGCGCTGCAGGGCCGAGCTCCGCGGACCCTCAGAGCGCCAGGGGATCAACGGTGCGGCCGGAGCCGAGCGCCGGGGGACCCGTCGTGAAGCCGGAGCCCAGCGCCGGGAGACCGGTGCTGCTGCTGCCGCCGCTGCGGCCGCGCCCCGAGCTATAGCGGTTGTGGCCGGGGCGGCGGTGCTGAGCGGCAGGGCCGCTGCCGGTGCCGGTGCCGCCCCGCGCGGCGCAGCCAATGGTGGTCGGCGGGGCGGGCTGCGCCGCGCGGGGCTGCGTTGTGCAACGCGCCGCGCTTTGAAGGCACCATCACCCCTGAGAGGCAGCGCTCACTCGGCATCTCTCGCGGAGGGGCGGCCGGTGGCGAGCCGGGCCCAGAGCCCCGATGAAGACCTGGCGGGACCGGCCTTCCCAGCGGGCATGAGCCACCCGCGCTAGGAGCGGCACGTAGCGGTGCTCAGGCGGCCAGGATGGCCCACATGCTGCATGCGGCAGCCCGGCGGGTGCAGTGGAGCAGGGCGGGCGCTGCGAAGAGGGCTGCGTGCCTGCTGGCCGCAGCGTACGGGCTCAAAATCCTCTACCCCATCATCCGCGGGCGTGTGAAGCGTGCGAGCGGCAGAGGCGGCGCGCACGATGAGAGGGGCCGGGCGGTCCCGCACCGCACCGGCAGCCGGGGCAGAGCCTCCCCGGCCGTGGACGCGGAATTCTTCAAGCAGCTGCTGGAACTCCGCAAACTGTTCTTCCCGAAGCTGGTGAGTGCCGAGCTGGGCTTGCTCTGCCTCCACTCGTTTGCTCTGATATCCAGGACCTTCCTCTCCATCTATGTGGCCGCCCTCGATGGAAAAATTGTGAAGAGCATTGTGGAGAAGAAGCCCAGGAGCTTTGTCTTCAAGTTAATCAAGTGGCTGATGATTGCGATCCCAGCCACTTTCGTGAACAGCACCATACGGTACCTGGAGTGCAAGCTGGCCCTCGCCTTCCGCACGCGCCTGGTGGATCACGCCTATGAGACCTACTTTGCCAACCAAACTTACTACAAAGTGATCAGCATGGACGGGCGGCTGGCCAACCCTGACCAGTCCCTCACCGAGGACATTATGATGTTCTCACAGTCCGTGGCACATCTCTACTCCAACCTCACCAAGCCCATCCTGGATGTTGTGCTCACCTCCTACACCCTCATCCGCACAGCACGGTCCCGGGGGGCCAACCCCATCGGGCCCACACTCCTGGCTGGTCTCGTCGTCTATGCCACTGCCCGCGTACTCAAAGCCTGCTCGCCCAAGTTTGGTAAACTGGTGGCTGAGGAGGCTCACAAGAAGGGCTATCTGCGCTTCATACATTCGCGCATCATTGCCAACGTGGAAGAGATTGCCTTTTACCGAGGGCACAAGGTAAGGAGGAGAGAAATTGGAAGCACTGGGTCGCTCTTGCAGTGCCGGAGTGGACCCATGCTTCCCCTGATGCCCTTCTTCAACACTTTGGGTTCCTCTGACATTTAAACTTGTTTACAGCTTGGCACTTCCCATTTCTTAGGAAATGTCGTCTCACAAGCAGTGTCTGAGGGGAGCAGATCACAGTTCCCTTGAACTCTGGCAACATTCTGGCTTTGCAGATGGATCTTATCCTTATCTAGAAAACTAATCTACATTAGTGTTTTCCCCCCACCCAGTCTGTTCTGATTAACTTTTCCAGACTTCTTTTTTTATAACCGTGTGTACGAACCACCATATGTAATTCAGCACACATTACAACCACAGCACACCAGAAAGTCTAGGGGGAAACTGTGATGGCTCAGAGCACACTACAGCCTTTTACACTCTTTCACATAGCTAAGCAAAGATGTAGCCACCAGTCTTAAAATAGCATAAGTACACTACTTCTGCAATCACAGTTACATAAACTAGTAGCTTGTTTTAAAGCCACCTTATTAAGGGACACTTCCTATTTTTATTAGAAGTGAATTTTGGCTGTAATACCTTTCAAACACAATTACAAAAAAAGTTGTTTCATGCAAGGTGAAAATGAAAGCTAGAAACCAGTCTGAAGTATTACTCTTTCAGTTCAAGCAATGATTATATAACATTAATGGTTTATTTTTGTAGACACAGTCGTTCTCAAAAGCTGCCTGTAATAATGTTTTAAGTGCAGCTAAACATTTACTCAATTCCCAGATATATGTGCTTGAACTGAATGCATACTGACTTGCAAGTGTCTTTGTTAAACCTCCTGGGATAATTCTCTCTTTCCCCAGACTGTTTGCAAAAACAAGCAGCATTTCAGGAATCAACTTTGCAACTTCAGGTCACTGAAGATAATTGACCCCCAAATGCTTTCCAGTATAATTTTCAGTTGCTGTGAAACTCTACAGCTGCAGCTTTATTAAAAGAACGTGAAATCAATCTTACTTTGATTGTTAGAGTCAACTGTTGTGACTGCTATGTTGTTCTTGTATGTGTTAGAGATCTTAAAAGAGTTGAAAACCTGCCAATGTTCTGTCGAGGAACAATGGTGTAAATAAGAACCAGGTCCACTGAATTCCATAAAGCTGTGCAGTTTTGCTGTGAGACTGCAGCACAGTGAGCATAAAGTACCACATGGCAGATGTGATTGAGAAGTGACAACTTTGGGTACCCGATTATTTCATGTACACACGTGAATGTATTTTGTAGTACATGTGCATCTTTGTTTCGTTGTATAAATTATTTTATTATTTTAACCATAGGTAGAATTGAAACAACTGCAAAAAAGCTACAAGGATTTGACAGATCAAATGAATCTCATTTTGTCCAAACGTTTGTGGTACATCATGATAGAGCAGTTCCTGATGAAGTATGTCTGGAGTAGCTGTGGTATGATCATGGTTGCTGTGCCCATCATCACCGCAACGGGATTTGCAGATGGCGGTAATACCATCTTTTACCTAATTTCTAAATGTTTCTTTAAAGTTATGTCCTCAAAAGACTGTAGTTCCCTTGAGTGCTGTTCACATTGGTTTATTTTTCTCAGACTTTCTTACAACATCTGTGTCTTACGTATAACTTGCCAGCTGAGCAAATGATCCAACTTGGAGTGTGTGATAAATGGCATGAAGTTAGGACTTAGAGGATCCTTCTATCACACGAGATTGTAATGATTATTGCAGTCTCCTTTTTCACTTGTCACTGTTGGAATGGCAAGGTGATTTTTACAGTGTCTTCTTTTGCAAAATGATTCTATGAACTTTTCCTAGAGTGCTTATCTTCTCCTTCCATAAACCATAGTGTAATTATAGGTAATTTTCCTCTTATTGTTGACCTGTTGGAAACTGCTGATTTTCCCTGACTCCTTGTGAGAAGGCAAAATTCAGATTCCAGGCTAGGATGGTATAATTTTTGACATCCTGTCACAGCTTTCCTGAAGTGAAATGAGACTCAAATAATGTTGTTACTGCAGATGCTATTATTGAAAAAAAAAAAAAAAGAGAAAACACAAGAGAGAAAAAAAAAGGTATTACGGAGGGCTATTGGTTAATTTGGTTTAGCAGGTTGTCCTCATGCACAATTAGAACTTAATATAGTATGTATTTCATAGGATTCCTATGACATGAATCCTACAAAGTCTTCAGAAGTATCAGCTCTAAATTGTGTTCTTTGGATTAGGAATGAGTGAATTCTTTTCTGTGCAATAGTTCTGTTTCTTTCATGGAAGTTATATTCCAAATCAGGATTGTCCAAGTGGACAAGCTTGGTCTGAGCTGTAGGATGGCTTCGTGCAGTGCCCACATGGTTCAGTTGTCTCACTGAAAAGTTGTGCTGGTGCACGGCTGGGTGCTCAGCTCCCTGAGCTGCTGCCCATCACGTGGCTTAGGAGGGCACTACATCAGCACCCTGGCTGGCATCCTGGGAACAGCTTCAAAAATATCAGGATGTCTTGTTCCAAACTGAAGAGGCTGTACAAAGGCATTTCACCTCACAGTGAAGGTTATCAGCACAACAGAAAAAGTGTTCAGAAAAAGAGTCTTTCTGCTAACGTGGGAATGGGTACAATCAAGAAAAGGAGCATTTAACCACATGTTGTAAATATCTCCTTGGTGTTAGAGCATGAATGAAAAAGGACTCGTACTCATGCTAAACTAAATAACATTCCTGTTACTCCTATTTGTTCTTTTATTAAATACATTTCAGATGTGGGAGAAAACAAAGATGCAGCAGTGGCTCACGTTGTAAAGAAGAATTATTTTTGCTACCAGCAACCTAAACTATTAAAACATGGGATTTATTATTGAATCCTGGGGCTTACCATAGTGGTGGTTCACAAACATAATACTGGCAGCACTGTCAAGACTAGTTTGAGGTATTACAGGTATTCAAAGAATCAAGCACACCTGAAATTGCCATTGACCTGCTTGGGAAAACAGTGCATTTTGCCTCAGCAGATCAGACACAAATTTGTTCACATCTGAAGGAAGAGGTAGTTGATTTATTGCTTTAGGATGAATCAAAAGAGTCAGGGATATATACAAAACTGGTACCATGGCCAGACTTGAGACTACAGGTGTAAAGCTACAGATTTTGTACACTTCTTCAGGGAGGAGAAAGAAAAAGTAAAAAAAATAATTCTTCAGTAATAAGAAAAAAGAACCTTCTTTGACAGTGATATTTCTGACTGAATTTTTAAAATTGTGTTATATATTGTAGTGAAGAATTCAGGTGGCAAAGGCAAGATTTCTGTCTGATAACATTTCTCATTCTTTTTGTGTTAAACCATTCACATTCCAAATATTGTGTCTCAGTTTATGAAGTGTATTTGGAGAGAGTTTATGGAGAGTATTTTTTGAAGCAAGACTTTGATTTCTCTAGACACAGTGAATGTTTATTTTTGTTTATAAAATAAGTGTGACTATCAATTAAATAAATGAAGAGGAAAATGGAAATATTAGTTTCTGTATGAAACAGAGACAGTCTGTCTGTTAGAATGCAACACTTTCAAACACAGGAGGCCAGCCATATGAAAAATGTTTTGGACAAAAAGTTCAAGAAAAATTATATTGGTGGGTTATGTAATAGAAGAGCTTGTCTTTTGGGGCTGTGAAATGCTCATAAATTCTGTATAATTTCAATTTTTAAAATACCCCTAATCTGACTGATGCAGTGGTTTGTAGAGATCCTTAAACTCTTGCTAGATGAGCTGGCCTGGGTGCTGGAAGCAGCTGTCAGTAAATAATGCATTTACATTAAGAAGGAATGCTGCATCAATGGAGTTAAACCATACCTGATTCCTAGATGATTTAATTGTGGTGGTTCTGTACAGCATAGGCTGCATGTGCTATGATCCCAACAAGATCCGCAAAAATTGGTTGTGTCAGAAGTAAGCAAATTTCAAATCCTCTTTTACTAATGAATTAACTGAATTCTCTCTATTCATTAAATATATTCTTCTTGGAGTGGAAATAACTTTTTGAAGTGAGAGCCACATCAGTAAGAATTTTGTAATCTCCCTTGCAAGAGCTTTTTTTTTTTTTAAAGCATGTTTCTCATTGTGTCTCAGCAAGATTGCATACCACTAGTTGACAGTGTGCTTATGTAGAACTGAAGTGAAAAAACATCATCATTAAAACCAGGAAAAATAACATAGATATTCTGTGTGTATATATATACACATTTATATATATGAAAGCTTATGATGCAGCAATTTTAAAAAGTTTTTCATAATTGTTTCACTGTATTTCAATGAAATACAATGAAATAATTAATTCAGTGTAATTATTACTATATTTAAAAATTATTCCAGTGTATTTCACTGTAATACACTGTATTTCAGTGATCTAGTTATGTAGGAATACATTTATGGATGAGTAAATGAAAACAGAATAACATTTAGATTTAAATAATAAAGATAGAAAGATACATCTGGCTTTGGTACTGCCTGTAGATTTTCAGACACTAGATTTCTAGAATCTGATCTGTCAAGGAAGTGAGAGTAAGAAAATGCTGTTTGCTCTACTCTTGCATTGCTTGACTTAGCCCATGAAATTTATGGTCACATTACACCTGCAAGGAATTCCTCCTAGATTTTCTTGATCATGAGCACTGTGGAAACATGGATGTTAGTAACAATTGCTAGTACAGGAATTGTCACAGTGGAGCCATCTATTACCCTGCCTAGCATGATTCCTAGCATCAGCTTAGTTTAAAAAAGGAACTTAAAAACAACTTTACAAACTTTAGGGAAAAAAAAATCCAGATCCCATTCTGCAAAAGATTTAAGCAATTTATGGAGATACATATAAAGTTATATGTAGAAAACCCTTTAGATCTTTTATTTGAACCACCATTGTAAGAGTGGTTTGCTACACCACTGGTTTACTACACCAGTGATTTGTAGTTGCAATTTTAAACACTGAAACAACATTTAGCCTCAAAATAGTCAGGCACTTCTTTCTAAATCTTGTTTCCTTCAGGAAACAAACCTTGCAAGTTGAATCTATGGGACCCATGGTAGCAAGATGGTCTATGTAGATATGTTAAATATACTTCTTGTGTATCTTCTATAAATTCTGCTGCTGTTTTCTCCTTGCCTAATGCTGCTGACATTCTTATGAGACAAGTCCTTTCTTTGGAGCAAGAATATTCTTGTTAACAGGATGCAGTGTCATAGATAAAGCCTCACAGCTTTGTTCTGAGGTTAGATGAAGAGAGAAACTTCATCGTGAGGGAGAGTAATCCTACTGAAACCATGCCTTTGATACCAAGAGAGTTTATTGCTTTCCTACAGAAATGTAATAGTGTTGCCAGATTTACACGGATATGAATGGTTCCTTCTACATGAAGTCAGTAAATAAGTAAGGTTGAAAATTAATAATCGCAAAAATGTTAAAAATCTGTTTCAGATCATTGCTTAAGTTTCACTTTTTTAATATTTTGAAAAAATTATGTTGTAAGATGATATATTAAAAGGAAACTGATCCATGTAGATAAATAGATAAAATAACAGGATGTTTTGCCTAACAAGATGAATTCCATATGCTCCCACTTACTCTTTTTGACCAGGCTATGGTAGTTACATTCACCAGTCCTTTTTGAAAGGTAGTCTTCATAGAGATAACTTTTTCTTAGAAAAAGAAAAAAACTGGTCTATAATGGCTCACATTGCAATAATAATTTAGTTTGTAGAGATAATTTTCAGAAGAATATTTTAACAAAACTTTTTTTTTACATTCAGAGTTGGAAGATGGGCAGAAACAGGCAATGGTTAGTGAAAGAACAGAAGCTTTTACTACATCACGAAACTTGCTGATCTCTGGAGCAGATGCTATTGAAAGGATTATGTCTTCATACAAAGAGGTACTGTACATCCTGCATGCATGAAACAGAAGAGGAAAAAAAGAAATATGATTTACATTTAGTATAAAATATAAAAAAGTAGTACAGTTTTTAAAAGCAGATTCTATTGCAACTAAATCTATGGAGATATTTGAACTGGTAGTTTGATCTGTAGGGTTAAGTTGACAAAAAGTCTAAAGTGCACAGCTGCCTGTATGGTGCAACATGTAAATGTCATTTTTAATACTTGTGTTCAGGTCATCAGAGAGCAATATAAGTTCCTAGAATGTCAGTGATAAAGGTTCAAATTCCTCTTTTGTTTGGAGCACAGACCTGAATTCAGGCTGTCTGCCTTCAATGTACTGTGACTCTTCTGTTGGAAGTGTCATAAAAGTATAGAATAGTTTAATTGTAAGACTCTTTAAAAGTCTTCTAGTCCAACCCCCCACCTCCACACCAAGGACAGGAACATCTTCAACTATTACTGGATTGCTCAGAGTCCCATCCAACCTGACCTTGAATGTTTCCAGAGATGGGGTATCTCCACCTCACTGGATGACCTATTTCTGTATGAAAAGCTAGTTGAATTGAATACTTATTTCTGGGCCATTTAAACTGGAAGACTGTTTTCAGTATCTTGTGAACCTGTTAAATTGTAAGTAATTTTTTTAAAATAGAGATATTTTAGCAGGAAAAAGTTCACCATGGGAGTACAAGTATTCTAGAAGTACAGAATGTTAATCTAGAAGATCAGAGATGTTGTTTCAGTTCCTTACCCAAATTCCAGTAGAGCTGTGCTTTAATCTCTTGTCTCTCTTGTGGATTTCTTTAAATGCCAGCTGTTAAGCCAAAGAAAAGTGAGTCAGTGCTTTTAATCTCAACGTTTCCTTCTGAATGTTTGTTCTTCATATTTTAATTGGTGTTTGCTCATCCCTTTGGTGGGAACCCCTTTTCCCAGTGCAGTGCGAGGAGGAACGCATTAGGCAGGCAGCTAATCAAAGGCTATGGATCCTGTTATTTGGAATCCAGCCATAACACCTACAACTTTGTAAATTGTCAGAGGAGGGGTGGTTTGGTACCTTCAGATACAGACTTTGACAAAGCCAGTGTCTGTGCTGTTTTCAGCAGTCCTTCTAATGGGCTGTGATTTTTGACCTATTCTCTTTTAGTTGTTCCCCTGCTTGATCTCTGCTGTCAAGATACTGCCAGATAACCTATCATACACTGATGTAATATCTGTTTTGTTTTCAGCATTTAAGTCATTTATATAATGTACATGAGGACTTAGAAAAATTGTGTTTTTTTTTTTTTTTTTTTGGCAAAAAATTACCCACAAAATAGTAGAGGAAGAACTGAACAAACTCACTTTGTCTATAAAATGGTAAGGTACTAATCCAGACAGCATGAGACCAAAGAGCAGTTCTGTGAATTCTCATCTTAATTCTACGTTTATGCTTCTCTTCAAAAGACACTGCAGTACTTCAACCCCATTGTCATTCCCATTTTATGATTCAGGCAGTTTCCAAAGCACAGTATACTTCAAGCCACGTCAAGTGGTAGTGCAGTTCCAGTTCTTGCCCACCTCCTCCACCAAGGCAGCCTCCTTCAAGTTGGTGTAATTCACTGTGCAGATGAGGTGGGCTCAAATTTTCATTGCAGTCAATAGTTTAGGTGGTAGTATTTAGTGTTTGAACAAAGTGATTTTTTACAGTCATGGTATAGAAGCTTACTACATATGGTTCTCCTGGGGCACAGCTGGTATGAGTTTCATTCATCACATGCAGGATTCTCTGCATCATCCTCTGGTGAAATGATGGTCATGTGGCCAGAGCTAGCACTCACTTCTGAGTCTGGCACAAATAATGAAACTTACAGAAGAATTATGGAACTATTTCCAGTTATTTCAAATAACCTTGGAATTATGTACACCGTAGTGGGTGAACTCAGTCATGGGATGTACATATTTAACCACAGCAAGCCAAGGATTTTATAATCTTGATCTACTTTTGTTGGTGTTCTTGTCCTCTCTGCATTTTGTATAAAAATGTATCCTTTTAAAACCATCTAATAATACATTTAAAATAAAAGGCCTTGGCTTAATTCTTTACTACCAGCAGATGGAGGCAGTTCTTTGGGAGCTCTTAAATAGCCCATGAATATAAAGTTACAAGGTCCAGAGGTCTGTTGTTTCTGTCTTCACCAGGTGAAAACTGTGACAAATCGACCAAAAAAAAAAGGAGAAAGCCTTTTAAGAGACCTCACTATCTTAAAAATGCCAAGTTCTATTCTGAGGTGTCAGATTTAGCATGCAGTTGACAGAAGACTCATTTCTGGTTTGTACTGTATTTTAGGTTAGGATAGGCCAGTGCTGCCTCTTTTACACAGAAAAGCACACTTCTCCCACAGGAGGTTTCAGGAATTTAAGTGAGTAAACATAAGTAATTGTAGATGCCATTTTGTTCTCACTTCTTTAGACTTCCATTTTTGCTGGAAAATGCAGAGATTTAGTTTTTTTCTTGTGTACCAGCCTCTTTGTTTTCAGATCTGTTAGTAGCTGTTCTCTATTCATTGAAGACTACAGAAATGAGCAATCTCTACAACCTCTTCATTTATTGGAGTTATCATAGCTTACATGGGTTTAAATCAAGCTGCCCTGTCTGCTGATTGGTGGGAGCTGCAGGTGGCATATGGGTTAGCACAGAATTTCAAGGAATGAAAATCAACTGGTGTTGATTAACATTGTTGTTCATGTTGATCTTTGGCCAAACATTTAATTTGTAGAATTTGTGAAGTATAACTGAAATGAGGCATTTATTGTTTCTCAGGTCACTGAGCTAGCAGGCTATACCGCCCGTGTCTACAACATGTTTTCAGTCTTTGACGAGGTGAAGAGAGGCATCTACAAAAGAACTGCAGTTATTCAAGGGCCTGTAAACAACAGCAGGAGTGAAGATAAGGCAGAGTTACACATTGATGGGCCCTTAGAAATCAAAGGTAATTAATTCATATTTGTATGAATTTCCCAGAGGCAGTGGGGGAGGCATGGAGCAGTGGGAGAAGAGGTGAACAGAGGTTTTTTTTCTGTAACTAAGCAGCCTCTCAGCCTTAATGCCCCAGAGACCATGTTGCCTTTCATTTTAACCCCCTGCTTCCTTATAACTCTGTCCTTATGGTGTGCTTTTCTAATACACAAAATGGCTCAAATGTTTTCTGTAAAAACTTTCAGTGAAAAGGCATTTCAACTGTACTATTATATGTGATGGTGATGTTAGTATTCTTACACCGACAGTGCCTGTTTTCCTCAGACCATTCCATTTTTTTTTTTTTGAAAAACCTGAGACTGTCATGTTTTCATTTTCAACCATCTCATTATTTTGTTTGAGGTAGGAGGAAAAAAGACAGATAGATTGATGCAGTAGTTTTTCCCAAAAATACTGTTTTCCATGATTAAAGATCAGCCTGTGCTCATTTTTTCATAATTTAGTGGGAATCTTCAACTGAAAATAACTTTCCCCTTCTCCTCACCTCCCAAATGATCTGATCAATATATACTTTTTCTCTCCTGACCCCATCCTGTGTCTTTCTGGTGCCATTGTCTTTCTGTCTCTGCCCTCTCTGGAGTATTTTCAGTGTACATCCATTCCGTATTGTGCCACCTCTCTCTGCCTCTTGCATCCAGCTTCTCTCTGAGGTACTCAAAGGCAGCTTTTGCAATAGGTTTTTCCTCATTTTCCCAACATACCATTTCTGCTGCTGCCCTCTGTGGTGTTGAAAAGCCTTGTTCTCTTCCTTTTGAAAAGTTAAGCCTCAGTAGAGTTATGGGCACCAAAGGGCTCTTTGTGAAATAATTTCTTGCAGTGATTTCAACAGTGCTGCCCTTCAGCTCATATTTCTCAAAGGTCCTCTGACAAGGTTCATCATAACAAAGTGTGATGCAGCATGGTGGATAGGTATGGAAATAGCTGATGTCTTAATCTTGTAGATCTTGGTAATACTTGGCTGATGTTAAAAGAAATGGCATTTTATAACTGTTGCATTTTGTCTCATTTGCATGAGAAAAGGTTTGTAGCTCCTGGAGCAATGAAGTAATCTGGGGGCTCTTTTTAGATAAAAAAACCCCAAAACCAAATACAGTTTAGATATGCAAGTGTGCTCTTCATGATCCCTTTAGATCTACTATATCTAAACCCCACTCCTCTTTTCCCTGCAACCTTTTCCCAAGATTTTATTCCAGTACCGTCACTTTTTGTCCAGTCTGAATTCCTCCTAACCCATGGTGACTAGCATTCGCTCTTGTGTAGTTGTAGCTCTCAGAGGCAGCTAGCCAAGACCAAGCATTGTGCACAAGGATTTAAGAAGAATTTAGGCCAGATGAATCTAGGCCACAGGCTCCACATTTTTTATGACAAGTGCCATTGTAATACTGATTTTCCTCCTTTCTTTCGGTCGCAATACTTCAGAAATCCCTGAAGAGTGGATTGTGTGTGGATAAAAGTACATGTGCTCACATACCTGTGTGTGTCTGCACTGTTAGAGAAGAAAAGTCTTAATATTCAGCTTCCCCAATGGCTCTTGGAACACATAATTCTTATTGCCTTTTGAATCATCAAGCATAAGTCTTTGTAACTAAGCAGTGCCTGTTTTGTGCCTTGCATTTTGTGCCTTACTTGTTGTCAGTAAGTGTGAAAATACGAAAATAATAATAATATTTTACAGATAATATTGCCTTATAGCGTATTTAATAATTCAGAATTTAAAAAATTAAACAGAATTTTGAACATCTTGTACAAATACTGTCAAATTGTATTTCTGATTACACATAAATATACTTTAAAAGCAGGCTAAAGTTGCAATCAAATGCTGTGAAATTAGGGTTAGGAAATGAGAATTAAGTTTACTTAATTCTTACTAGCTGACTATATTTTATCATAGATTTATTTTAACTACAATGTCTCCATGTATCAAAGTAATTTCTTTTTAACAGAAAAACCTCTTCTCCCCATAATCTCATGCTGTTTAAAACTTTATTTAATGAAAAAAAGAATGCTTGGGCTGATACATGGCATAAAAATTTCTGCCCAGGTTGTTATAGTTTGGTAAAGTTGAAAGCAATTCAACAAAGAGCCTCTAAAGTAAGAAAATAAGACTAAACTTAAGTGAAGAAAATGCTACCAGAGCCTTTTATAATTAACTAACTAACTTGGTCTTTGTTACATTTTTCTTTGTTCAGATTAGTTTAAGTTATAAATAAACAGCTTTCTAATACAGAGAGAAATGTCTTTTCTTTACATCTTGTCTATAAAGGTAATTTCTAATATTTTTCTAGGAATCCAACTGTTTGGGTTCTGTTAGACAAGACCATTAACAGGTGACTTAGAAGTTAGTTTCATTCTTTTACTCTTTCCAGGACAGTTAATATCAAAGTCCTTGTTTTACAGAGTATCCAGATGTTCAATAGAGATTGTGTATTTAATTTGCCAGAAATCCAAATGCCAAGGGTAGCTACCTGACTTAAATGTTATATGAGTTTCTGCAAATACTTACAAGACACGTTTACAGTGTCTGCAGCATCAGAAAGAGATGGAAGCAAGCCATTAAATGTTTTCTCCTTTGCTCTTGTTGCTGGAGGAGACTGAAAGGTGCTCCAGCTTTCAGAGCTGGTAGTGATTCCTAATTAAATCCTCAAAAGAAGGTTAACTGGTTTGCCTGTGGTTAAGGCTGTCCTTGAACTTTTTTACTGCTTGGTATTAAACAGCTATTTAAAACAGAATACAGAAAATACAAGTAGAATTTTAATGAACACATCTTTATAGTGCATCACATATTTATGATGCATATTGTGCATTGTGTTTAGGATCAAATTTAGATTTCCTTGCACATTCTTGGCTACTGTTGACAGTGTCTTTTGGACTAGCTAAGATTTTTTATCCAGATTTTCCAATAGGGGAACCTGGAGCACATAAAAGAGCTGTTTCAAACACCAGTTCTTACTTGAAAATATACTCCATTGTGCACAGAGGCTGTCACAAGTGACTGCTTAATGGAGGGTTTCACAAACTCTAATTTTTGGGTTTTTTTCTTTCTAGGGAAAGTAATTGATGTTGATCATGGAATTATTTGTGAAAATGTTCCTATAATTACTCCGAATGGCGATGTGGTGGTTTCCAGACTAAACTTCAAAGTAAGATGATATACAAGAATCTTCTGATTGTTGCCATCACATTAACATAAACAGCACAGAATTCATATACCTTATGTTAAGTACTTGGAGGAGCATATGGATAAAAGGGGAAGTCCAGAAAGGTAGGCATAGTAGCTCAATAGCGGCAGACATACGTGGTTTGTCCTGCTCAGAGATAGAAAAGGGAGAATTTCTGTTGCTGTTGCTAGGTGAAAAACTGACCTGAGATTTTCAAAGGTGCATGTGGGAGTATGCATCCACCTTTAGTTAAATTCAATCAAATTGGGGTGCTTTATTCACAAAGGCTCCTTTAAAAGTCTCAGGCCACAGCAACAATGAAAAAATCAAGCTTGTAGTTTTTCCTGATCACCACAAAGAGCAGTTCTGACTAATAGCTGACAGCATAGTTCACAAGTCCAGTTGGGGAGCATTTACTCAGCAGATACTTGTATTGCTTTTTCTAAACACCTCTTGGTACCTGCTCACAATTTTAATGAGTAACCTTTACTGAATTACTCCCAGATGTATCCTAATCTGATGTTCCAGTGCAGATGTTGTTCTTTTTAAAAAGAATTGAAGTTATCAGAAATAAATTTAGCATTTCCAGCAAATCTTTTAATTTAGCTAAAGCAGGATTTTCCTTTTCCTCTGAATTAGGAACTGGAAGGAAAGGGTCCTAGCTATGCCAAAACTTGCAACAACTTCAGTGTAGGAATTTCAGAATTGAAAAATTACAACCTAATGATCAAGCAGCCATTTCTATTTATTCATTTGTCTCAAGAGACAGAAACAAAGAAAATACAGAAGTCAGTATATTTCTGTTAAACATAGATAATGACATTGTGATTATGCATAAATATGCACTCGTATACACACAGGGTAATAGTCAAATGAGTAAAAAAAATCACTTGGCATCACAGCCAAGTTAACATAGTTAATTAAGTGGGAAATGGTAGTGTGAAATAAATTTTCCAAATCACTCGATTGGCCTCCCATAACTGCAATTAGTATCACACATAGGCACAATACTGCTTGAAACACTGTTAACACCTTTGGACCTAATCTGCATTAGAACAATTGATTCTGACTGTGATGTATTGATGCTGTAATATAGTCATATTATGTATTACATTACATGTATATAATAATATAATACATTACTATAAATATTACTACTATATACTACTGTAAACTTTAGTTTATAGAGATACTCAGATATAAAATAAATAATTTTCATTATCTCAGCCCACATGTTTTATCTAATGCCACTCTTTCCAGAGTAGTTGCATGAATACATGCAGCTAATCAATGAAATTGGTTGATAATTTTATATAAATGCTTATGTAACTCCTCTTAGAGGTCTTAGAATCTCTTGTACCACATACACTGTGTAGTAATATCTTTGCATTTTCATCCCCTTTGCAGGTCGAGGAGGGGATGAATCTTTTAATCACTGGACCCAATGGCTGTGGGAAGAGTTCGCTCTTCAGAATTTTAAGTGGTTTGTGGCCTGTGTATGAAGGAGTTCTCTACAAGCCCCCTCCACAACACATGTTTTATATACCACAAAGGTATGTGTCTTGCTGAAGGTGGTGCCTCTTACCTGGTTACATGAATTTTGACCCTTCTCATATTTCTAACCTGTGATGTGTACATCCAAGTTAAAAGGTGGTAAGTGCAACCTCGGTGTGTTTATAAGAAGAGCTCTTTTCTCACCAGTGATGCAACATCAGTCACTTGAAAAGGCTCATATACACTTGTGTTGGAGCCTATGTTCTTCACATGGCTGAAGTCCTGGCTAATTGGGATCATAGGAACAGACTGGAGTCTGAAAGAAATTTGAAATAGACCTAGTATATCTCAAATCTGATTTCTTTTAAAACCAAGGATCAAAACAAGTGAGAGTGGTTTGATTTTTAAGTGTCAAAGTAACTAAAACTTAACTTTCATACTACATGACCACAGTCTGATCCAACAATAACTGCAGATTGCCTTTTTAATAATATGTGCTCATTTCACTAATGGAAGCTTGGCTTTGTTGTGCTTTCTTTGTTTTCTGACATGCTGTTGGACTCTCAGTACATACTGTTATGTAGTTGGTTCTACAATATCTCCTTAGAGACCTCTAACTATGTTGTTTTGCAAAAGCAAAGTCAAAGACTGCATCTTTTCTTCCTGTAGGTCATTTCTTCCCATGGGCAAAAGAAGCATTCATAATAACAGTTTGTAGCCTTGTTTAAAAAGTACAAGATATTTAGATGAATGGAATCTACTGAACTGATCAGTAGATTTTCCTTGCTGTGGGTGAAGCTAGCAAAGAACACTGCCCTATGATTTTTTCAAATATCTGTATAATTTATTGCTAGCCATTTTTTCTGATTCACTCAAGACTTTTATTCAGAAGTTTGGAGCAAAATGCTTTATTAAATGTTTTTCAAAACATTATTTCAGAATACACATTGTGCGGAACATTCTGAAAACTGGTTTACTCAGAACAAAAGCTAAGCTGAACTTTTTTCTTGAAGAAAATCTTGAGTTTCAGCCACTTCCTTCCTCTGTGTGATCCCACCCCCTACTCAGATCAGCATCTGTGGCTTGCTTACAGCCCTTTCCCTTTACTTACGTTCCCTTTGTTCTGTGAAAGCAAACAGACTTACCTTGCATTCAGGCAAATTTGCCAAGGTTCTGGTTGTGGGGATTGCATCACATCTGCTGGGTTTTCATTTCCAAAAACATGGTTCTTTGTTAGCTGTTTCCCTTAACTTTGCAGTGCTGGAAGAGTTTGTCCAGCAGACATCTTCTATGAAACATTTCAAAAAGTTTTAGTCAGAATTCACCCAACATCTTTCCAGCCCTCTATGAGCAAAGCTGTGTAGGGACTGGCATATGCAGTCCATCCTGGTAGGATTCCCAACAGGAAGGATGTCCTTGCAGCACTGGGGACACTGCCTTAGCTCAGCTCTGTGGCTCTTTGTGAGCTTTGTGCTTCCCTTCTCAAGGGACAGAGCAGTGTCTGGGTAAATGGGGCAACAGAGAGGGCTCTTCTGCAAAAGCGCTACACCTTGACTATGGCTGAAGATTCTGAAGTCTACTCTGGAGAACAATTCAGCTGTGTCAGAGTGCATTTTGTACAGTCAGAAGTGTGGCCTGTCATTCATAAGTGTCTCGTATTTGGACAGGGACTGAGACTGGATCTTGTAGGGATTTCTGGGTGAATGTAGCTGAAGGGGGTGATAAAAGACAGCAGTTTGTTCAGCTATCCTTGAGGATCTCAAATTGCTTTTTTGCCTAATGTAATTGTTCTTTGGGCATACAGAGTCTTGGATGAATATCTGAGATACTAAGAATTACTTGAGGGGTATTGAAGTTGGTACCTCTCAAGATTTGCAACAGATCTGCTGGAGTCTTAGGGCTTTTGTGTGGATTGCCTTACGTGGTCCAGACTTTTCTCTTTTTTTTTTTTTTTTTTCCGTAATCTATCTCTTGAGCGTTTTAACAGTTCTTTTATTTGTGGCCTAAATACATCACACATTCACTTGGGGTTTTTTTCTGTCCCTGGCTCTAGTATACATTTAGAGGTTTTATACTGGTTTGTAAAGTGTCCTGAAATCCCCAAATTAAAGAGGTTGGTTTTGTAAGGTCCTGCTGGCACAACCATTTTGCTTATTAATTCTGTGCAAATTGCTGCTTTATCAGGATTACCTTCTGTTTGTTTCTTTTGGTTAGGCGTAATTCTATGAATTCTAGACTGAATAATAGGGTGCCCTGCCTACATTTCATCATGTTTATATTTCATCCTAACCTTAGGGAAAATTGTTCCTGTCAATCTGGAAAGTGTTCTGGAAAATGTTTCAGACTGACAGGATCTGGGAGGTGGTAGGATAGGATCAACCTGGCATCAGCCTACTTCACTGTTTTTTTGGTGAGTAGGTGAAACTGTGGTACAGCAGAATGCTCTTCAATTGGTGGATGTCCATCAGAGCAGCAAGTTAGGAAGACATCCCTGTGTTTATGTATATACATTACATCTCTGGTCTAAGAGGTTTCCATTAGGGGACACAGTTGCCATTGAAGCATCTGCATTCCTGTGGCTGAGTTTTATTCTGCATCAGCCCATTTTGAGTCAAGTGTGTGAAACCTCATCTGCACACATGAATGGTGGAGAATACAGCGACTACTGAGTAACAGAATACTCCACAGTAAATGGGAGCCCACTGAACCGATTTTTTTTTCATTTCTGTTTTTTAATGTTCCAGCATAGTGTTCCAGAAATGTGTAGGAAATCATGTGTCTTTTTCGAGTTCAAAAGCTACATACAAAACTATGATTTATTAAAATAGCTCATTGTATACTCCAAATTTCATTCATACTGCAGGCACCTTGTAGTTAGCATTACTTAGTGGTTTGTAAGCTTTAAAACAGAGCCTTAAGAATTCCTGTCTCTTTGGGTTTTTAGATGACTTAGCATAATTATACTGCTATTTTATCTTTTGCTGTGAATCATTGTAAGGGCTTCTTTTCTCCCCTTACATAGGAGAATTGTAAGAATTCCTTCTGCCTTGCAGAATTTATCTATGGTCAGTCACAGTTCTGGTGGATGCTGGTGGGACAAACTGGGTGAGAAAAGCCCAGGAATTTCAGGGGCTCTGCTGCTGTCCCTGACAGGCCTGTCCGAGAGGGGCATGGGCAGAAGGGAGGGCAGGCAGAAGAGGCAGAGGCTTGAAGAGCCTTTAAGCAGTCCAGCATCATTTGGTGCCTGAAGCAGCTTGTTGTTTCAGTGCTAGGAACTGGTCACGCCTCAACAAGTTGTCAGATCTCATTGGAGGACTCAGTAACTGGCAGAGTATGTTCTTACCCCTTTTTCTACTTCTCTCTGTCCCTCTTTTGCAAAGTAAAATTCATTTGTGTTAACTACATCTTTGCATTCTTCCTTGAATCAACTGGCCAAGAATGTAGCATGAATGAAAAAATAAATGCTTGTGGCATTCCAGTTGGTAAGGAATCATGGTTCAAATCAGATTCCAGAAACATTATTTTAAATAATAAATAATTAACAAGATTATGTAGTGGGTAACATGAGTACTGATGCTGAAGATACACCACACACAGAATCACACAGAATCACTAGGTTGGAGGAGACTTTTAAGGTTGAGTCCAACCCATGCCATGAGTCCATGAGTTCAACCTCAACTAAACCATGGCACCGAGTGCCACATCCAATCTTTTCTTTAACACGTCCAGGGATGGTGACTCCACCCCCTCCCCAGGCAGACCATTCCAGTACTTTATCACTTTTTCCGTAAAAAACCTTTTCCTAATATCCAACCTATATTTCCCTTGGTGCAGCTTATGTCCTCTTGTTCTGTCAGTTGCTGCCTGGAGAAAGAGAGCAACCCCCACCAGACTGCAACCACCTTTCAGGAAGTTACAGAGAGTGACACAAGATGTATCTGTAGCACTTCAGGAATTAGCCTTTCACAACCTATTTGAAAGTAGCCTATTTCTCCAGACTGAGCCCTGTTTCTACTCTGTTGGTCTTATATGTTGGAGATGACTCCATCTTTATGGAATTAGAGAGCTCTAGTACACAATTCCTCCTAGCATTTACTCCAGCTTTTCTTGCTCTCCAACTAAAAGTCTCAGCTTTTTCAGTTGTAAGGAAACAGATTCTGCATGTGTTGGCTCTCATTTCCTTAGTTTGATATAAATACCAGCAAAATTGAACACCTACATACTTGCAGGTTACATTGACAACAGCACAGGAGTATTCCTCAGTTATCTCTGCATTGTAAGTTGCAGTGAAGCTCTAATTGCCACTGAGTTATTGATATAAATTGTTAATCATTTTCTGCCTGCTGTGTCATATTATCTTGTTTGCATAGAGGAATGTCTCATGCAGTCCCTGTTAGTTCCATAATTTTCTCTGTCCTTCTTGAGGACTGATTCCCATAGAGCCTGGAGTAATACATAGTTCTTCTTTCTCCTCATCCATTGTCACTGCACTTTCTCTCCAGCTTGCTTTTACTGTAATTTGGTTATTTTTGTGAGAGGTGTGTTTCTCCAGTAGCATGCATAGTTTCTTTGTTATTCCATGTGCCATTCTAGTAGAAGGCCTACCCATTTTCTCAGCAGTCACAGCAATGGTCCAATTCTGTATTCTCTCTCTCTTGCTATTGCTCATTCAAGTAGATCTCTAACACTTCTTTCTTTCAACACCAGGGTTATCAAATGCTAAAAGGGTGGCATCCAAAGATAAACTAGTATCAAATGTTGTTTGTTCTATGTCATTTAAAATTTATATACATTTATCTTTCTGCCCTCTTAATAATGCTAGGACAGTATGGAATAGAACAGTTTCAAGGTTTATCTGGCCCTCCTAAGCTGTTTGGTTTTGCATACATCTGTTCTATTTCTGGTATTTTATTTGGGGGTTCATTTACAAGGCTTTTCCTGTCTGGCATTTTTCCTTGTGTGTTCTAAAAATATCTTTGGATACAAAACAAAATTACATCAGCCACAGAGATATTATTCCTCTCCTTAGCTCTATTGAGTAATCCAAATGTCTGATGTGATTTGCCTCAGGTAGTCCAAGGATATTCATCATGTGGATGAATGAAGCAAGAATGTTTCAGTTCTAAGTGATGTAAATAATAAAGTGATAAAATAAATTTTACATTATAAGCACATGAAAATTCAAATATTATAGTGCTGTTTTAAGCACAAAGTAGTTAGTAGTGGCCACTGTCATCCTGAAACAGTTCTTGATTATGTAAACAATTTAATCTTGCAAAATTGCTGTATTTCACTTTCAGATACCCTATATGACATATGGAAGTTTGTGCAAATGGAGTACCTATCTATATGGTTCTTCTGTATCAGACTACTTTCTTGCTAGTGTGTGGTCTGCTGGAGCAGTAGCCTGAATGAAGTGCAAATACACCCATACGAGTTCTGTTGCCTCATTTTGTTTAGGTTGGCTCAGATGCCCCTGTCCTGTGTTGTATTTTGCACATCCTAATTTGTTGTCAGCTAATACTGCTCTGTCTTTAACGATGATCTTCTTAGTTGAGTCAGGTGGAGTTAGGATGTACTCTGCACACGCCAACACTGCACCAGCAATTGTCATTGCCCTTCAGCATTTTGCTGATAGTGCATCACCACATCAACTTGTTCCTTTGATACTTTGCCATCAGTTCATGTCATGCTGTGCAGATACCTGCTCCCTGGCACACTGGATCTGTCTGTTGGACTTGCTGTTATCAAGTTCATGATGCTCCTTTTCAATGTGTTTGTTTCCAAAGTTCACCACTTATCTGACAGATGAGAAAAAGGTCTTTGATAGATAAGCATTAACAAAAAGTATAACACAACACACTTCATACTGTGTGCAATAGTTTGGATACTATTTTGATATAGATAAGCTTTAAAGATTGCCTGCTACTTTCTATCTTATTTTTCCTCTTGAGATTAATCAGTTCCAGACAGCTTACCTCAGTTCTGCTGTTTTTTAGGAACTGTGGCCTGGCATCTGAGAGGGCTGTCAGGCTCTCTCCTTGGCCAGGGCACAGCTTCTTCCATTTCATTTTTTTGTCATTCCTATACAAATGCTTGCACTTATCCTTCCCGATTGATGAAACTTCCATCTTGCCTCATCTAGAACAGAAAAGTTCTTGCCTTGCTGCCCTGTAGGTTGGCGGAAGCTTTGCCTTCCAGGATCTCTGTGAAACCTCTCCATTTCCACTGAAGGCTCGCTCAGAGCTGTAAAGTTTCAATGTTTATTATTAGGTCTATGTGCTGACTGCTCACAAGTAATGGCAGTACCTCTTGGTAGGACACTGTGTACAAAATTCACCAACACTGATAGTCAGAGGTGGGAAATGGTTTTGTGGATTAGCTGCTACTCTCCCTCAAGACATGCCAGGTGTCTTCTCTACTGCCCAGACACAAGACTCAGCTGATTAAAGCACAATTTACAGGTATTTTCTGTTATTAAGGAAAGTGTTGCAAAAATTCCAGACTGAAGTATATAGTCAACTCGCTGCATCGGGGTTTACCTTAGGTTTAAAATGTATTTACATAAATCCAACATTTAAGGGCTACTGCTATATGATGTTGTGAAGGACTTCAGCATTCTCCAGGGTTTTGGTCCCTCAGTTCCTTCAGACTGGGGCATGTCTGGAGCAAGCTGTGGCTATGGGAGATACCAAATAGTATGAGAGGACCAAATGTAGGTGAGGAATTGAGATGTGTTGATAAATACTCAACTTCTACTCCAATAATCTATCTGTGTGCCAGACTGTCTATGAAACTTCATTTAAAAGCTAGGAAAAAATAAGCCTTGAACTATTTTTAAGTACATAGGTTAAGCTTGGTGAACATTTTATAATTACAAACCCATTAATAGATTATAAGAACTCAATACATGGCTGATCTTTATAGATAGGATCTATCCTGCAAAACAATGACAATCTATTTACTGTGTTAGTTTCATTTTGCTGATACAAGCAGCTCATAGAATCATAGGATGCCTTGGGTTAGAAGGGTCCTTTAAGACCATCCAGTTCCACCCCCCTGCCATGGGCAGGAATATCTTCCCCTAGACCAGGTTGTGCGGAGGCCTGTCCAGCCTGGCCTTGAACATTTAGAGGAATGGGGTATCCACAAATTCTTTTGCCCTTAAAATTTAGTTTTGATAGCAGTGCCAGGGGAACAAATTCACCTAGAGGTTAACTGAGAATTCTGTGTAGCTTAGCAGTGGTACAGACAAAGTTGCATGTTAGGGAGTAATAATGGTGGTTGCATTTATATGACCTAGTTTTTGCTCTAAGCTCCCATTACTCCATCCAGCTTGAGCAGTTACATCCAGCTTAATGCACCTGCCCTGAAACTGTGCAACAAAGGATCTTTGACAGATGAACAGAATGGCAACTGTTTACTATTTCAATAATATTTTACTAGGAGCATCATAAAGCATGCTTCAAATGCCTTATGCATATCAAGTAATGAGAAACAATTTGGTTACATAACACTGGGAAGCACTGGGAAACATAAGCTATGAAGTCTGCCTGACATAAAAAGCTTGATATGAAAAGACTAAAAGGATGCTGGCTTTTGTAAGGGAAGGACAACTGGAAGCTCTAATAACAACTGGTATCGACTTCCCTGGGATTAAATCTTTTCTCCTCCTTCCTACTATAGTCTTCAATCAGAAACTCCATTATGGTGCCCTATGCTTTAAAAAATCCAGGTAGTAGACATAGCCAACACCTCCTTCTTGAAGAGAAGGTAGCAGTTCTTCCCATGCCCTTTAGGCTTTGGTGTTTGCATGTCCCTGTGTCTTGACTCCAAAACTCCAGAACTGTGTCCCAGCTCCAAGGTCATTCAGCCTTCTCCCGCCTTCTTCGTGGTCTGCTAACTCTGACACATTTCTTAGGTTCTGTGTTTGACTGCCTGCAGGCTAAACCTATTTGCCCAAGACCATGTCCAGGTGGCTTTTGAAGATCTCCAAGGATGGAGACTCCGCAGCCTCTCTGGGAAACTTCCTTCTGTGCGTGATCATCCTCACAGTGAAAAATTGTTTCTAGATGCTCATATGGCATCTCCTCTTTCAGTCTGTGTCCATTAGCTCTGATCCTGTCACTTGACACCAGCGAGAAGAGCCCAGCTCTGTCCTCTTTGCACCCTCCCTTCAGGTACTTATATAAGTTGATAAGATCCCCTTGAGACTTTTCCAGGCTAAACACCTCCAGGTCTCTTTCCTCATAGGAGAGATGTTCCATCCAGTCCCTTCACCAGTTCTGTGGTACTTGAATCCCGTCAGATGCCAGGAGCCCAGCACTGTGCAGCATCAGACAGACCTCTGGTCACATCACAGCATATGCTACGCTCGGGCCCATCTGTGCTAAGGTTCCTTGGCACGATGGTCTTGAGCACTCTGGTAGGTTTTTGTTAGGAGTAAACAATGCCATTTGTTGCTTCTACTGTCAGACCAAGGGATGCTACCATGAGAACATGCTGCTTTACTTCAAGATAAAGACAAGGACAAGCTGGCGGTGTAATTGCTGGTGCCAAGTGGGAGCTGCTTGCAGGCCCCTCTGTGAAGATTAGCTGGCAAAGTTTATCCTGCAGCCAGCAGATAGGTGCAGTGCAGCACAGGCCTGAAGGCCAAGCTGTGTGTGCAGCACAACCCAACACAGTGCAGCAAAGTATAGCACAGGCCCGTGGCCACTCAAGGCAACTGCTCCACAGATCACCAACTCCATAATGCACAATAGTCTTCCAGCTGGGGTCAGTGCAGCTGCTTGGCCTATGTGCTAGGACCAGTTCACTAGAGGACACCATGGACTACCAAGAGGGTCAGGGGTAACTAACTCAAACATACATGAGTAACTTCTAGGTGAGATGAGTCTCTTCTGCTGACAATGCAGAGTAGTCCCCGCAACACTGGGTTTTCACTTCATTGTTCTTTAGCCATTAATTATGTCATGGTCTCATGGGAGAATGTAGCAGGTGGGATTTTTTTCTTCAGTTCATCATGTGTGCCCCTATGTAGCTTAGATGGCAGTGTGGCTTTGCCAAGAGGGAAGACTTTTCCAGGTTTTGTTATTCACCTAATATGTTGCATTAATTATACCCTATCAATCTCGGTTTCTGCTTATTACTACAGCTCCATTGAAGAGCCATGTCACATACCAATAATGCTTATAAAATGTCTATAATAATGTTCCATGTATCCATACACATGCTGTGTCTCTATTCTGTCTGTCTTGTTCTGTCCTGTGTAATGCAGTGTTTCACAGCAGATAAGAGAAGGAAGTCAGTGCAGTGTGTGGCTTCTCACTTGTTGGCAGGTGTTTCACTGCAGGCACACTACTGCTCTATCAAAGCTTGTGTATTCATATCACAGTGCAAGGAAAAAGTTATGGCATGGGCAGCTAAGCACTGTAGGGACCCAGAGCAATATCAGCCTTTGCTCTAGAGGCTTTGCTGTCTACACTTCCTCTTCCTTGTGAAATAAGGTGTCACTTCTCATCTACAAAACTGAATAATTTGGGATCATTCTAGAAGAGAAAAACTTCCTTGCTCATTGTGTTAACACTGCTGTCATAAAACTCAGAAACACCTCTTAGGCTGGAGTGTGCCTGGTGGGACTGAAGGCTAGAACCTTGTCCAGAACAGCTCATTGTTCTTCAGTTCATTGATCTTTGTGATCATCCATCCAGATAATCCTTTTATCATCAGTACTGCCAGAGGTAGTTTAAGAAAAGGAGAGTATTTTCTCTTCATTTGATTCATTCATTGTAGGTGGCATAATTATTCCAGAATGCATTAGCTGCTAAAATTTTGTAGAAATTCTTTATGGTTTGATTTTAATTATATGTGTGTTTTTGTGTGTTCTCTGCCTATCACGAGATACAAACAGACTGAGCTGAATAATTATGTGAATTGCTCACTGTAAACATTTTTTGCCATCTGACCAGTTCTAGTAAAATTCTGTCTATGATCTTGGTAATAGTAAAAAATCATGAGATGAGATGAGATGATACCTGAGTATGAATAGCACTTTGCTTCTAGATTGTTTTCTTGTAGAAATGTGCACAGCTTTTTTGGAAAAAAAAAAAAAGGCCACAGAGTGATTAATGTGATTTTTTTCAGTCATTGATACCTCATTCTAATTATATGCATTGAGAATTCAGCCTTTCATACTGTGCATATCATTTCCTGTTAACTATATTCCTTGGCATTATGTTCTTTAGCAGTCTGTTAGGCTTTTCCACTAGGTAATTGATCTATCTGAAATATTTAGAGGATGCTTGTGGCCAGTTCTGTATGAGTGGAGAGCAAAGTTCAGGGTAGGGTAGTTTAAAGGCAGATCAATTATTTATATATTTAGAACAGTTACTGAAACTTTAGCTGGCCTAAAATCCCTTGAACTAGACATAGTGTGATAAACAAACAGCCTATTGTGTTTTTTTAAATTTTGATAAGTATTATTTATTATTTTTAACTCCTTGCTGATAGCACCTTCTGTTTCAGAGCAGTGGATACAAAACTACTTAAAAAGAACTTAATTCACATTCATTCAAGACCTTTTATTTTCTCAAATTGGCAGTGGTAGTGCCATCTTTTTTTTCTGTTTATTTTATTAATTTCATTGAAGAATTAAGAATTCAGTTACTTTAATTAACGGAGGCTGTTGTTTCTTGTTGATCACTGTTGATCAAGATTAGTTGTTGGTGAAAACTGGAATTTTTACTATTGATCTAAACCAAGAGCATTGCGAAAACTAGAGTTTTGCTGAGGTGATTCCAGACAAAGTATAGCAGTTTGTAAAATTATGATCTTGGCAAGTAAGGTGATAGAAAATTCAAATATGGGGGGATCCCCTAGATGGTCAGGCAGAGATTTCAAGCTTTTGGAAAATGGTCCAAAATATCTATGTGGTAGGTAAAGGGAGCCACCTAGAGTTAACCTATAGGAATCTCTAGGTATAAATGTATGTCTGATCTTCTGCTGCTTACTGCAGCTTAGGTGCCAAACGGAGAGCTAAATGTTAAACCCATTTTTCTCTCCTGAGAGCAGGCACCTAAATAAGACTAGAACCCCCTTTAAATGTTTTTACAATGTTACTGAAGGGTTAGGATAGTTACTGGATTTTAGCTTAGAGAGCATTGGGGAAAAAAGGCTGCGTACTAAAGTCTCCCTCCTTCCAGTTGTGGACTCTGACTGGTATAGTATATAATTAGGCTCTTTCCAGTAACTCTTTCTTTGGACACATGATTCCTGCCTCTTAACAGTAGTTCCTTGTAAGCCATTCTTATTTGCTGCTAGTTAGTAATTGATGGGGTTTGTTACTCCACTGCAAGCTGAGCTTTTCTGTAATTTTTACAAACTAGGTGGGGAGAGGCATGCTTGGCAGTACCGATGTGTTTAGCTGTGAGGCCAGAAGGACAATCCAGCTGTGCCAGGAAGCAGGGCTTGTGACTCAGTAAACAGCATGGCACCAAGTGTCCTGGCACAGTGCGTTTGAGCATTGCTTTCCCTGTTTTGCCGTAGGTTAAATCTCAGAGCTGCTTAGTCATTACAGGATCATACTTCACAAGAGTAAGGTATTAAACCTCAGGCAAATTATATGATAGGTAACTCCTTGCCCTCACCTCCAGCTTCACCTAAATTACACAGTCTTGCCTGCTGATTTAAACCTTTCTGAGCCCAGGTGGAGTTGCTCTTCTGTCCCAGAGGTGGCAGCCGTCTGGAGCAAGTGAAGTGATTTCTATACATGCAAGAAGTCAAGCCCTTTGGGATTTTAGATGGAGAGCATTGTGGATATGTAATAGCTCATTACTTCATGAAATTACTTAATGTTTAGAGTTGAGATTTTGCAATATCACAATTAATGTAAGTGGTTCACTGCGCTTGGTGCTAGTGTTCATGCAGCAGCCCAGAGCAGTATTATTGCCACAATAAGCAGAGAGTAGAGCAATGAGCAAAGAGTAGCAACCAGTGCTTGTATTTGACTTTTGGTTCTGGTTTTGCTCCATCTAGGTGCTTGCCACAACACAGAGACTACCAAATAATTTGCCAAGAGTTCAGATTCCCTGCCCTTCCCATCCTCACCCCGTTGGTGGTGAAAGTAGTTTAACCACAGGCGGGTATGAACAGTTCACCATGGATGTTTGCAGCGCTAAAACCAGTGCAGCTGATGCCTGCTTGCATGTGAATTTTAGTTTATATGGCAGCTTTAGTTCTGTAATTCTTAATTCGGTGCACTGTGAGTTCCTTCACATTACATTATGGTGTATTTTAGGGACTCTCAGAATAACGATGGATAGATCCACCCTTCTGCAGGCACTTCCAAGGGAAGGGAAGAGATCTGCTGAGGTATTACACATCTCTGCCAGGCCTCTGCATGGCTGAGACTTTCCCACCACGTGGGTCCAGAGCTTTTCAGGGAAGAAAACTGCCTGCTTTATAACACACTGTGAAGTTGTTGGAGGTAGTTCTTGGTGGCAAGAGCAAGCTGCCTGGAAGCCTCCTCATTGCTGGCCCAGTTTTGACTGCTTCTCTCTGTCATCATCCCCTGGCACTACAGCTTTAATAAGACTAGCATTGTTTTAGCAGATGAACCCAGAGGGAGTTGTGGAACACTTGGCACAGAAAGCAGGACAGAGTCTGGAGCCTGACTGTTCTTTGGCTCTGACTTTCCCTTCCAAATTCAAAATCCCACAGACTGTTCCTGTGGTGTTTCCAGTTTTCAAGAGCTATCAGCAGTGTCTGTGAGACAAGATGAATATTTGTCCTTCACTAGAAATCCTTAGACCAGCAGAGGAAATGGTCAAGTAGATGTGTCTTAGGTTGCCTTTGCTGTCTTAACCTGAATGGCCTGATATCTTTTAGAGAGCTGTGAAACTATTCTTTCAGTTTTCTTTGTTTTGAGACTAAGAGAATTTTTGGGTCCTGGGCTGTACCAGAGGCTGGGCACTGCTCATGACATTGTGGCAATTTGCCATAGCTGTTCCCCAACCGTGACTGAGGACTCTGACTTCAAATTGGAAACAGCTTCTTTGAGTAAGACAGATGGTATTACCTGGTCTGGAAATATGGTGATTAAGAAGCTGCTTCACATACAGCACAGCCTTGTACTTGGCAAAGGGAGTCTGGTGCTGGGAGGGTTAAGTTGACCAGCCCCTTTCATGTGTGCTACTTTGCATTTCAGAGGTGGTACACTGGCTTCTAGAGCCAGCTAAGTTATACCCAATCCAAATTCTGCACTCTAGAATAGTAGAGAAATAAGGGTTTCAGTGCAGAGAAGCTTTTCAGTGCTCTCCTCTCTGACCTGTGTGCCTCCTGCTGTGCCATGGAATTCTTTACCATTTTGAGCTGCAATGTTTTTGTTACAACTTGATTTTAACCTGTGTGTGTTTAAATCAACTTCTAAATCTCTTAAGAGTACCAAACCTTGAATACAGGCTAGCTCTGCTGATTCCAAGTGAAATGATTCAAAATGGGTCATGAAGTGGATATTCGTTCTGCCTAATGTGTCATTGTGTTTCTGTGCTAACACTACCCTTGTTGTTACCATGTAATCGACTGTTATGGAAACAATACATTGTCCTTAAGTTTAGAAAAATGTTCACCCACAATGCACCCACTGGATAAATCCAGTTTTAGCAACATAGTGGTTAAAGCCTTATACTCTGTTCCTAGAGCATCAGCAAAATATGCTCACCTGAATCCATCCTCAGATTACCAGTTTCTCTGTATTGTTCCTCAGGCCCTACATGTCCATTGGAACACTACGAGATCAAGTCATCTATCCAGACTCAGTGGAAGACATGCATGAGAAAGGCTACCAAGATCAAGATCTGGAGTCTATTCTGCATGTGGTTCATCTGTACCACATAGTTCAAAGAGAAGGAGGTAAATTGCATATTTTTGTTAAAAACTTGACACTTGCATGTGTGTCTTAGTGTGACTGACCTTTACTAACTGAACTGGCAAAACTGGATCCAGACCTTTGTGGTTGTGGGAGCTGCACAGACACATTGTTGTTGCTCCTGATGCTAACAGAAGGAGAAGAGCTGAGTGCTCCTCCTCTCCCCAGTAAATCCATGCCCAAGCTGAAGATCCTCACTATCTTGTGATGATCAGTCTTTTCCTGGTATTGTGGGATCACTTGCATTCCTTGATTTTCATAAGAACTGTCTTAAAACATTGTAATGTCACTGACTACATCAACTTGAAATCATGTGAATGAAGAGAGGGCTGGATCTACTTTCACCTCCATAGTTTGTGGGATCAGCAGAACTATGTGCTATGAAAAGGAGTCTGAGCCCACCTCACCAGAGTGAGCCAGTTAAAAATAACCAAGCAACACTGGCTAGCAGTAGACTGTTGCCATGTAATGCTTGCTGTTTAAGTTGCCACATGGTATCAGCGTTGTTTGCTCTCAGGGGTGGAGACAGTATGTGTATACATACATATATATATATATATATACTGCCACTATAAATGTCAAGATGCTAAATGCTTCTTTTGTATTTAAGGAACTGGAGCATTTCCTGGCTTTTTTCCCCCCAAGCACAGCAGTAATTTTCATCCTTTTGTTCCTATCAGACACTAATCTCCAGTTTCAATTTCCCCCCCATCGTTATGCTTTTAAAACAGTCATAGGACAAAGTTGGTAATATTTAGAGAGAAGAAAAAGGATCTTCAGACCCCTTTAAGGGGGTGTGCTGAATGTACCCTGCCTTTCTCTGTCAGCTGTCAGTGCTGGTTTTGATCAGGTACTTTGCCTTGTGTGTGCTTGGTGAGTCTCAGGATCGTTCTGACAACACAGAGTAGTGCTTCAACCACTGGGGATCCCAAGACAATGTCTAAATTCCCATTCCTGCATGGCAGCTTGTTCTGTAAAGAGGCAGAAGCTGTCTTTTTTTCTCAAGTATGTGTAGATACTTCAGAGTCTTTTCTGCACATTTTAGAGTGGGAAGCAGTAATCATTTACAATAGCAATTGTATAACTAAAGATATTTCTCCACTGTGGGTTAATGCTTCTTTGTTAAGAATGTAATAATTGTTGCAATAGAAAATAAGAATATGCTATTATTCTGATTCATGTTATTATTCAAATCTGATCCTATAACACAAGAAAAAGTAGGCAGAGCTAAGCTCAGTGACGGGAACAATTGCAGAGAAGGCGTCTCTTTCCTACACTGACACTACAACTACTCCTGTTAGTATTCCTAAGTCACTTACTTCACTAAGTGAGGTGCCCAGATTGCAGAAGAACAAGCAGGAATGTTGGAATGGCCAGCTGGAAAAGGAGGAGCAGTTAAATTGTTAGTGGCAAGAAGTCACTGTAAAGTGTGTGCATTCAGTGTGTGCTGGTACTTGTGGTTGGACTGCACAACACGTGACCCTTGGTGGCCAAAGCCACCTCCAGCAGTCTCTGAGTGCACATGGTTGTGGTTTCTGAGCCTGCTGTTGGAACGTGTAACTGCTGATGGGGCAGTCACTGTGCCCCATGTCCAAGATGCCTTGGCTACAGTCACTGAAATCCCAGGTTTGGATCAGTCTCATGCTGCTTTCTGTGCCAAAGTAAGTATTTATTGCTGACCCTGTTCTTGCTCTTCTGCCTGTCTGATTGCGCATGCACAACACGCACAATCTATTACAAAGGTTAGAGGACACTGTTAATGTTCACTGGTGCTATATTGAAGCTCAGGATAAGGGCACACTGTGCAGAAGTTTGCACAAACAAGTGCTGGGAAAAAAGACGCGTCTTAGGTGCTTTGTGATCTAAAGTGACAGAAATGGGCAAAGCCGGAAAACAGGGAGAGAGATTACCACATACCAGGAAGTTTTAGGACCATAATATACTTATTTGTTCCCTTTTCTTCTTGGGCACTTACAGGAGACAAATGCCAAGGTAGGAGCAGAGAGGAAATCTGTGACATATGATTTGACACATTACATGGATTTCATATGCTTAGGTATTTTTTAAAGCTGCCCTGGTCTGGGATGAAGGCTCATATTCTGGGGGTTTTTGAACCAGCAAGACAGAAATACTTGCTGAAGGTGAACAGTTGAAATTTTTGGTTTATAAATAGGCTAATTTTTTTGTATTCCAATTTTTATTTTATTATTTTGCTTAAAATCATATTTTTAAACTAAAAATATTTTTATTAAAAATAGAGCTTTTTTCTTTCTGAAATAATGAAAAATCTCATATAAACCTCTTGGGCTTTAACTGATCACAAATGTCAAGTGTGTATAATCTGAGACTTTGCACTTTCGTGTTCTGCTCCTTGTGTGCAGTTATGAAAAAGCCAGATGAAGCCAGAGGTGCACAACTTTGACTCAAATTATTTGTCCTGGCATCACGTTATTGTTTGTAGAATTACTTCCACATTGCAACAGTACAAGGATCACCACATTCCAAGTATTATGTCTGATGTTTTTTCTGTTCATGCCAGTGACAGAAATTCCTCTCTTTTTCTAGCACTAAGGTTTGACCCAGTTAGAAGTAAGTAAAATAAATAGCCAAATTTGGCATTTAGCTTCTGTGTTACCCTCAGGAGACATTTTTCAGTCTATATCAACAGAACACATCAAATCCACCAAAACAACAATCCCCCTCCCCATCATCACTGTTCTGCATGTTCCTGAGCCCAAGCCCTTGAAGAACCCAGTGCAGTGGCTGTTAGCAGTAGCCCCTCCTGCTGCTGGAGGCAGAGCTCCCTTTCCACTGAGGCCCACACTAATGTTTTTCTCACCACTTGGATATTAGATGAATGCTGTTTTGTTAATTACCTTTTTATTATCTGTAAGGTGAGCCATCAACATCTGCAAAGTTGTTAGCTCTACCAGAACCATAATTTCATACAAAATGAAGGTTCTATTCAGCATGTGTGAGGAAAAAGCATGTCCAGAAATGGGGGCTAAAGGCATGGAGATATGCAGTACATATACATACAGTAGTTCCTTGTGACCTGCTCTGAAAATCTGTGTATGTTTAACAAGTGTCAGTGGAGGTGCAGCCCTGGGCTCCGACAGCTGTCACACAAGCGGAGCCATGACGCCGTGGAGCTGCACGGTGCACGCGTGACTGGGCCTGTCCGGCTGGGGCTGATGACATTACTGAGCAAGTTCAACCTGTTTATGGTTTCTCAGCACCCCAGATTATAATTATTCCTCATTATTTTGCGCATTTGTCATATCTTTGGGTGTTGTCCAGGGAGCCTTTGTGCTAGGCCATGTATAAACAGACGGACAAGTCCATTTCCTCTCTCTGAGATTATTTCATCTGATCGCTTTAGCCCTGGATTTGCTTTTGTTACTGGTACCAGCAAGAGCTCTGGAGAGCTCTGCCAGCTTTTCCAGTGGCTCTGAAATCCAGAGACCCAAATCTTTGCAGTGTCATGCTGAGCTGCTGTGGTCTCTTTGTTCCTTGCTCAACTCTGGGTTGTCCTTGCATATTCATCCTGCACAGCACTGGGCTCTCTTTACATAGCTGTGGAAGAGGCTTCCACACCCAAAAACTCTGCAGGGGTGGACTCTGGCTGTGATCTGCTGTGTTACCCTTTCTTCTGTCCTTCAGTCCATGTCTGATAAGGTGCATTGGAATGTAGATCTGAAAAGGGAACTTTTAAGCTTATCTTTTCATGGCAGCTGAATGCTCAGTCTTGCATGAAAATGCAAAGATTCACAAGGATGAAGAACACAGAGGGCTGCGGATCCCAGGAGTAAAACCCCATTTGGATTTTGCCAAATACAGCTTGCATTTTCCTTCAGAAAATTGAGATTAAAGGAATTATAAAAGAAGCTGTGCAAAAAACCAAAATGCTGCTATCCTGAGGCTATCACTAGTTTTTGCTGGCAGCTGTATGTATTTCTGCTGCTGTTACTGTGCCCCAGCACATTAAACATGCTCTTTGTCTTACTGGCTGCAAAAGCCGTAACAAGAAGGTGGGCAAGGAATCTGGACTCTGAAAGCCAGGGTTGTGCTTGCACTTACTGAGAGATTTGTGCTGCATTCATGGGTGAGCCATTTATTTTCTTCATTTCTGAAGTGGATGTAGTTATGGGTGACCTAAGCCACTGACTTGGCTGATACTTCCAGAACACTTAAGTACCTTCACTGACCTGTGCCATGTCAGCAGGAGAAAACAGGAGAAACAGGAGACAAGTAGGTGCACTATTATTCACAGACAGAGGGAGTCAGTTTAGTGTGAGTTACAATGCCTAAGTGTTCAGATGAAATTGTTTAGACATTAGAAAAGAGTTTTTTAAAGGAATAATATAAAATTGCGCACTTTCTTATCTGTTGTTTGAGGCATTCCAAGTGGAAAATAGGAGAGTTCAGGGAGGGTACTAGGCAGGAAGAGACAAGATGCACATGTCATATTCAGTTAGAATGTAAGTTGAAGTAACCACAGAGATGACCATTGTATCTTGGTAAACAAAGGTTAAATCTCACACCTTTAGAGTAAATAATATAATTATTTTGCTGACAAGAGGATGCTTCTTTTTCAACTTCACTCCCTTTTTGTCTTTTAATGAGCCTAATCAGGAAGAAACTGTATGAACACAGGCATTTCTTCTCTAGGCACATGTGCACACATGTACACCCACCCACACCCTAGCTCACATCCAGGTCCTGAAGCTGGTCTGTATTCTCAGCTTAAAAATCACAGAACATAAGCAGCACCTTGGATGTTGTCTTCAGAAGCACAGTTGTTTCTATGGCTTTTGTGAAGAGCCATTCTCATCCCTTGCTAGAACCCTTTGCCAAAAGAGAGTGCTCCAGGTGTTTTACAGTGCTTTTTGGAAGCTCAGGGTGTTGCTGGAAGAGCATTCCAGCTCTCTGTGAGGTCCCAGCACTGGGACTGCTCAGCAGCAGCAGCCTGTGTGTATCTGTTCCCTTTACCAGAGTATATCCAAATGGTGATTCAGTTAATCATTACACATCTCCATCTTTGTTGGGACCCTGCTCATAGAAAGCACTGTATGTGCTCCTGGGAGGGTGCACACTGGCATCCTTAAACAATGGAAGGAGAATGGAAGGAGAATAGGGAAAAATGATAGGATCACTAAGGTGATGTCTTTCTTGCATATGCCTGTTTTAAAAATCTAAATATATAAATATTTATTAAAAAATCATTACATTATATTTTCTAATTTTATGTAGAGGAAAATCTTGACATTTAGTCTCTCTCATTATCAATTACTGGGTTTGGTCACACAGCCCCCCCATCAGATGTTTCACTGATGTTTTGTTCAGTCCTGCCAAGTCCTGGTGTAGCACCAAGCACAGGCAGAGCAGTACCAAGCCTCCTGCACCTTCACAAACCCCATTGTTTCATATTTGTTCAGGTATCAGAAATAACACAGCCCACCCTCCTTGTTTTATCTTATTTATAGTCTTTTCTTGCAAATATTTATTTTAAGTTTGGCAGTGGCAAAAAAGAGGTTTTGGCTGTGTTATTAACTTTTTGGTTGCAGTATTTCTGGGGCTGATGTAAAAAAATGTTATCTTCCTCTCAGCCCTGCTTCAGCTGCTTGTCTCATGAATAGATGATCTGTTGAGAAAAATGTCTTATCAGATTTTTTGCTACATCCACACTCTTCTTTTTGAAAACTCATCTATTTTGCTGCTCTATCCATCTGGATTTTTTGACTGGAAACTTATTTTCAGTAAGGTAATTTGTTACTTTATTTTTTTCAGTAGGAGGAATTAATCATGCACAAGTACTCACAAAACACCAGTCTGCTGTAAGATCACAGAAAAATTCCTCATGCTCCTTTTGCATGTACCTAAAAGTGATAAAGAAATAAACTTGTTAGACACCATGCAGAATATTAAATAGGTATACCCCATGTTATAGCAGTTGTTGGTTAGTTTTAAATACAAGACAGTAGGAAATTTTTATAGAAGATTCTCCTGTCTGATTGCAGTTTTGCTGCCTGTCTGTGCTCACAGATACATCCCTTTGTCTGCAGTTGAGTTTCTGTTGGATTTGCTGACAGTTTTCTTTGCTTACAGTAGTGAGTGCAGTCTGGCACTGCTCTTTATTTTTTATACTTTATTTATTTTATTTTGCTTTTAAATTTCCACTCATGCCTTTCAATAAAAAATAGAGAATTGTTCCATGAAACAAATATGACAGAATAAAATTACTAGTTATATACAGGTCAAAGAATTTTTTTCAAAGAGATGGTAAGTGAAGTTTTTTGACAATATCTATATGACCAAAAAGTCTAAATTCCACTTTCAAAATTGTCATGATATAAGGGACATTTTTCCACTTGATTGCCAGTGGATAGGCATTGAGGTATCTCAGAAGATGTGATTCAGTAGCCTAGCTGTCTCTTCTGCAGTTGAAATGCTCTTTATGATTCTGGTTACAGATTGCAGAGGTGTTGCAAGTGAAGCTGCATTTCCTTCACAAACTTATATTGTCCTGACTCATTTTGTTTGCATTTTTTTTAAAAGGCTGGGATGCCATCATGGATTGGAAAGATGTCTTATCAGGAGGAGAAAAACAAAGGATGGGCATGGCCCGGATGTTTTACCACAAGTAAGTGTTATGGTTTGTTCCTTAAGAAGCATTTGAAAATGAGAAAGGGCTTTGCACATTTCCTGTTACAGTTTGAGCAGTAGTAGACTATAATCTACATGCAGTATGCAACACTGTCTAGCATAGGACTTGCATAAATCTTGTTGTTTATTCATACAAGCTCTGTCTTCGGTTTGGATAATGCTTCTTAAGCTTTGCTTTTGGCAACATAGCATTATCTTTTTCAGATATTTCTTTCTTTAACATCTCAGGCACAAACATATTTCCTCCTACAAGTGTTGCCGAAGTGTGATGGACTATTGCAAGAAGCTCTTGGACTTTGAAAACCAAGCTCCTTAACCTTTTTTGATTTTGGAGACTGCAAGCACACAAAGGCAGCCCAGTCCTTACACAGCAGTGGATAGGAAGCTTTGAATTGGCTTTAGCTACTGCATAACTTGATGAGTACAAAATAATACTAGGTCAGACTAGGACATAGGAGTTAGATCACTGTGTACTCAAATGGGACAGGAAATAAACCCCATTTTTCCTGGAAGTTGTCTTTTCACCTGAATAATGCATGGAAACTTCATGTTGTTTCTAGCCAGCTTCCAGCTGTAAATAAGAGACAGCTGTCTGGCAAAAATAGCTCTCTACTTCCTGTTGTTCTTTCAATTAAACCTTGTACAAGGAAGTACTGTCCAAAACCCAGAAGAGTAATGTTCTTTATCTGCTTTTAAAAGGCCGAAATATGCATTGCTGGATGAATGTACGAGTGCTGTAAGCATTGATGTTGAAGGAAAGATATTCCAAGCTGCAAAAGCTGCTGGGATATCTCTGCTTTCCATAACACACAGACCTTCTCTTTGGTAAGTATATTCAGGGCTTTGTCACAGTCCTTGCTTTTAGCTCTCTGACAAGCAGTGGATTGGCCTTTATTCTTTGTGCTGGGGCAGTTTAGTCAATATCTACTGCAGTTTCTAAGATAAGTTGTCTACAGCAGTAGTGATGTCAATTAATTTAGCACAGATTTTTTTCATTCTTTGAAAGGTATTTATTCATCACTCTTATTTTTTAATGTGTTTCAGTTATTATTATGCACATGTCTAAGAGGTAATTAATTAGTCTATGCCACAGTCACAATGGATATCACCAGATATTCTGTAAAGGTGACAAGATATGTGAGGTGTCCTGTGGGAGTTTACCAGTGCAGGGAGAAGATGGGAAACATGGCAAGTGGTTAAACTATACTTTGTTCTTTCATAGGAATACTATGTCTGCTTTTTAACAGTTGTGTCCTCCATCTGGAGCATTTAGCTTCTTGATTTTTTGGGAGTTTGGTGGGGGAAAAAATAGAAGGATGGGTTAAGCATTGTTATCACAAAGGATAATATACAAAAAGTGGTGAATATTAGTCTGGAGATGAGCCTCTTTTCAGTCCCATGTCATAAGCCATTGAGTTTATTTAAACTCTCACAGTACCTGGATGAGATTTACAATCAGTGTTTTATGATGCATTTTACCTTCTATAATTTATAGTGATAAATTACACAGTCATACAAGCAGCTCTGAGGGAACTCTCTGCTCTTCCTCTGGCATCTCCTGATAAATGTTTTGTCAGGTCTTGACAAACTCCACATGTCCATGTTTGAATATTTTCACTGCACACACCCTGATACTCACTGAAAGATCTGTGACACCAATACAGACTTTTATTTTAGCCCCTTTCAAACTGAAGCATGTTTTAGGAATAAAGTTACCTTCAGCCAACCTAAGACACAGGGGAACAAACAAACTGAGGTGTAATTGGAACAAACTTGAGTTTTATCAGTAGGATCAGGTGTATCATGCCTGCCTCGCTGCATTTGCTGCTTAGGAGGTAAGACATCTATCAAAAAGGGAGATAAATAAAATAAACTGGGACTAGAATTCCTGAGGGAGAAATGAACCTTGTCTGATGTTGCTGTTTTAGCTCTTGGGGGAAAAGGCATCTGACAAAGTTGTAGTGGAGGCAACTGTAGCCACAATGTTTCTAAGAAGGAGGCAGTAAGAGGGGGCCACCACCTTGGCCGGGGAGAGCAGGTGATGAGTGGACCTTCCATGACCCTGCTGCCCACTCCTGCCAGCATCCCTGCAGGTGAGGGGCTCAGAGCCCACCCATGTGGGCTGCAGAGGCAATGACTGCCCCGGCTGGGAGCCCACACCAGTGCTGTTGCTTCTAGCTGGCACCTGCCGAATTTCACTATTGGCCTGGGGCAGTCCTGGTGACAGGCTTTGAAATACCCAAATCCCTTATGAAAGAGTGTCCTGGGATGACAAGTCATTGAAAAGAAAAGGCTTACCCAGTGATCCAGAACTGGACAACTCAAATTCCTGAGAGGCACCTTTGAAAAGAGACACATAAATCCAAATTTGCATGCAAAAACGAACCATCTGTTCCCTGAGGCATTACTAATGTTTTAATTTGTGCTGCAGGAAGTACCACACTCACTTGCTGCAGTTTGATGGACAAGGCGGCTGGCGTTTCGAGCAGTTGGACACCGCTATCCGTTTGTCATTGAGTGAGGAAAAACAGAGACTGGAATCCCAGCTTGCCGGAATTCCTAAAATGCAGCAGAGACTGAATGAACTGTGTAAAATCCTGGGAGAAGATTCAGTGCTTAAAACAATGGACAAAGAGGAATAAATAATTTATGGTTTATGTTTTTCAAAGTATTTTTTTAGTTAAAAGCATTACAAGTTCAACCATTATCCTTTGCATGCGTTGTGACAGAGGCTTAGAGCATAGCAAAACACGGCCAGCAGAAAATAATGCTCTGAACGCTATGTAAGACTTTAGTGTTTTAGTATTAAGGAAAGTGGTTGAACTGTGAAAAGAAAATAAGCAAGTGCTCAGAGTATAAGATTAGTCATTAAAGCTTATGTTAATTCCTAGTAAAAGCCCAATTCACTGCAAGAAACACCAACACACTTAGGTTTTATAGGTGAATTTTTGCCTGAGACTTGGCCTGCAGAATGTGCTCTTGTACCGGGTCACTGTGTGCATATGACATGCCTGCTACGCAGAGCAACCGGGCATGACACTCAGGCATGGAGCACAGCAGGGGCAGTATCTGGGTGAGTATGCAGATGCATGCAAAAATCTCATTTGGGTATAAGAAACATTCTCTCAGCCCATGTAAAACAGGACTTCTGTTCTACATGAATAGTATACATGCCTTTACCTTCATTTCCATAGGAAATAATGTAATAGGCTGACCAGAAGACAACTGTCTGAGCAACCCACCGCCCTCATGACAGAGAAGCAGGGACAGAGCTAAACATGTAATATACTTGTGCTTTATGCCATTACACATAGCTTCAGAGGCTCTTTGCCCTTCATGATACATCAGTTCTTTTGGGGGCTTATTTATGTTCCTTACTTGGTAGCCTCTGGTGGTGTGGATGAAGCACTGGGCCTGGCATCAAGTGATTTAGTTTTCGCTTGATTAAATCATTCATCTTCTCTATGGGTCCGATCCAGCTGGCATCCATGTCTGACCCAGTTCCTCCACTGGCATAATCACAGTATAGACACTTGTTTGTTCCATGAGACACTTTGTGATGGGAAGGACTGTAGGAGAAGGAAATGGCAGTTTCTAACAATATGCTGAATTCTCAGGCATGGCTGTCCTGCCAAATGGAATGCTCAACACTTATAAAGGTCTGTGAAAAGTCAGAGCATTTGGTAACCACTAATGAATATACCTGCCATATTTTGGTGGAGTGGCTGAGCACTGCCCTCCCTGTGAGCAAATGCATTGGTTAACAGCCTTGCTTTCAGATGCACTCACTGATTGTCTCATCAGCTTTTCAGTTCAGGTGACCAGTCAGAAGGTACTTTAACAGAACTGAGACAGTGCTGGCCTGAGTGCCTGCTGAATGCAAAAGCTGGAGAATTAGAAATAAAGATATGGACGTATTTAAGAGGTCCTGTTCTCTCTGACTGCAAGTGCACGGCAAATGGGCAGCTCAGGAGTGAAGATCAGGAGGAGTAAGAGGCTTTGCAGATGGGTAAATGAGCCTTAGCTGAGATGTAGCAATCCTGAAGTTTGTTTTTTTCCCCATAGAAGTGTGATTCCTTAGAAGTTTTCTGTCTGTTTTTCTTAGTCTGAGAAAGGCAGCGCATAAGCTGCTAAGACCTGTTCGGAGAGGAGAAATATTTTTGCTGAGCCAGAAATGTTTGAGCATCCTGATGTTAATATAAACTGTTTCTTTTTTCTGGTTGCTTCAAGAAAAAGAGGAAGGTGAGTAACTCCATCTGCCATATCCCAGTCCATTGCACTAACCATTAGCCCATATTCCTTCTCAGTGAGCTCAGCTTGCTGCTTGGTATGGCATTTGCACCAGAAAATGGAGCAAGTCTGCTGCCTCCAGTGTCTGTAGCTTGAATGTAACCCTGTAATTTACCCTGGTGACAACAGTTGGTTCCTTTCATTATTTTTTCAGTAGAGCCCCCTGAGACACCTCACTGATATAGAAAGGAATGGTCCTAGGAACCTTTGAAAGGGCTGAAAAATGAAGGTTCAAGATAATAAAATGTTGTGTCGTAAAGCGCAGATGGAGGTCACTGCTGGGGTGGCTGGCATGTGTATGCATTTTAATTTGCAAATGTCTCTGCTTGTCCCTCTCCCTGAAGGTGAGTTTTCCTCTTTCTCATCTTCAAAGTAAAATTGATAACTGCTAAGGAAAAAAAGAAGTCAGCCAAGAATCTGTTCTCAGTGAGCATAACTGAGATGACTGATGAGTGTAAAAGCTTACAGGTTTCTGACTGATGTTTCTCTAAGATGAGATGAATCAGGGCACACCATGCACATACCCTTGTCCCAGCTGCAGTGCATCCTGCTAGCACAAGGCAGCCACAAAGCCACCTTTCCACAAGGCTTTCCCAAGCCAAGACCTGAGGTGGAGGAAGGGTCATTTCTGTCCCCCACCTCTCCATTAAGCACTTTAACATGTGGCTGGGAACTAAACCAGGGTTATCCACTCCTTGAATGAGTGGGATACTGAAAGGTGCTGAAGAATTGGCCCAGTTTGACACAGCTCCAGATATCCCACCAAAGCTCTGCCCCTGTCCTTTGACTTGCTGGGAGGCATTATGGGCAAGTGCAGCACTTGAAATCTGCTGTATGCCTTACAGAGATGAAAGCTGGATATCCCTCATGGCACAAAACAAACCTCTTCCAAGAAAACCATGTTTAGTAGAAGAAAGTTTATTTGCTGGCTTTTTTTAGTGAGATTATGCATAAAACATACAAAATTTTTATATGTTACTGATGAAATTTTGATGAAAACTGAAATCAGACCCGGATCAATCTAATAGTATTTTCTTTGAAGTTTGACATATATTTCTTGGATCCAGTAATAGACAACCATTCCCATTCAGCTGTACAGTGTAAAATACTCTAGCATCTCACTCAGCTATTTGTGTTCCTGTAGGCATGGCAAGAACATTAGAGGCTGCTATGAGAAGAAACACTTCTCTAAACAGGAACCTTCTGAGTGATACCTAGCTGGTTTTGGAAGGAATTTCTCTACTAGGGGCTCATTATTTTTCAAGTTAGTTTTGTGGCAGGAAGAAAAGCTGCCCTGGAGGTATTTTCTGCAAACTTTCTGTGTTGTTCCAAGGGCTAGTTGAGACTGGAGTCTCTGTTTCTGGAGAGTTTTTACAGGGCATAGTCCAGCTCATTTTGTGCTGCTTTGGGCCCAGCCTAGCAGAGGTGCATGCTCCCTGCTCAGGAATGGCTCATGGAGACACTGTTCTGGAGCCAGGGCATGGGGAGCACATGGCCCTGGCAGTGCAAGAGGGCCAAAGTGGGACAGGATACCTTGGCAGAAGCTTTTTTGTGGTGCAATGACAGCTGCTTATGAATGTTCATTCCCTTTTTGGTGTTCAGCAGCTGTGGCTCCCCAGGAGGCTGAAGTAGTGACTTTTTGGCCTCCTTTCTGCCTGTCATACCTATCTGGAGCTAGCCAGACCCCATCATGGTGTCTCTGCATTCAGGGCTGGGTATTGCCCAGTGCTGAGCACACCCAGCCCTGTGAGCACCCTCTCACCCCCCCAGGCTCAGGGCAGACTGGATTGCCTGGGTATGTTTGCACCTAGAAGAGTACAGGTGATGAGCAAAATTCATATCTGCCTCAGGCAGGTAGTATCTGTACCACAAAAATGAGTTCTCCACATCAGTGTGTTCAGATAATGCAAAGTGTTTTTGCAAGAATCCTCAGAATGAAAGGACACAATTTTTGTGTGTGGGATTTCACTATTTTAACCTGGGAGGAGTTTGTTTTTCACTTAGTTTTGGGGTCAGACTCATTCCTGGTTTGGACTTGGAAGTCCTCCTTCTGCAGAGACAGAAAACCCCAGGTATGTTTGAAAGGAATTTTTCAAAAGCAGTGGGATTTGTATTTGAGTAGGGAATGAAGGACTGGGTATTAAATGGGATATTTTAGAGAAAATTATATCTTAAAGCAAATGAACACATCTGCAGTCCACTCAAGCTTATGAATGGTGAGAATGCATGTCCAAGTCAAATTTCTGAGCCGATCATATAAAGAAATCCCCCTACTGAGCTGTTCATGAAGCTTAGGAGAACTGAACTGTTGATCAAATGTGTCTTTGTTTTGTTTATGTTTAATATTAATGCCTTTTAAGAGCAGACAATTTCTAAAGCAATAAAATATGCTTTACAGTTGTAATTTATTCCAACCTCAAATAAAACATGTTGCATTTACTTTCAGTTTACAGTATTCCTTATGAGTCATTCACAAAGCAGTCAGGACCTGCCTACATGTGCTCTGGGAGTCCTTTCCCAACCCTTGTTTCTGTGATGGAGCAGAAAGCTTGGGTTGAGTGCTGTGCATTTTCAAGTTAAAACAAGTATATCATTCCTAGGTCAGGCTGGCATCGAAGACTGCTGTGAGGTTTCTCATTTTTTGTGCCATCCACTTCAGTGTGTACCTGATTGATGAGAGGAAGGTGACAAGAGCTGCCACTCTCTTGCTGGGGCTTTTACACCAAGCAGTGAGCCAGAGGACAGTGTCAGCAGTGCAACACCAGGTGCCTCAGCAGCATCACTCCCAAAGGTTGTTGTTAGGGTTTTTGTAAAATACAGTTATGCACAGAACATCAATGCCACAAATAATCGACAAGCAAGAGCTCATGATGGCCTAGCAGCTTTTCCTTAGGGAGTATGAGGGCAATGGTTGGCTCCTTAGCAGCCTTGACACAGAGCTGGCTTGTGTCCAGCCCCTTTCCAGCTGTGTGGCAGGGGATGGTGAGGTACTGTGTGTTTGCTATGGGACCTGGATTGTGCAGTTGGAGAGCCGATGGAGATGGTGATCACTTGAGAACTAAATTCTTGTGGATGGCTGGAGTCCGGTCCCCTGTGCCTCCCTTGCAGCCACTGCACCCACTCAGGGAGAGCACTGGCAGAGAGTGAAGTCCAGGATATGAGCAATGACAAATTAATTTTTGGGGGTCTCTGGACCCCCAGGCTGGGGCTCATGCATCAAACTAGGCATCATGGTAGTGGAGCAGGTGAGCTGAAAGCTGAGGTTGCACTTCAGTTTCACCTTTTTTGACAAGAAATGCTTTGGTGTCCACTGTTGAAAGAGAATTCCTGCTTTCTGATCATGAGGACTGGTGCCATGGGTTTGATGTGAAGTTCCAAGGTACTAAGCCTCTGCCCAAGGGTCAGGTATTCCCAAAAGACAGGGAACAGCAAGACTTGCATCATGGGAACTAAAAGGACTCAGGAAATAGTCAAAGAATTCCCACAGGTGACATTTTCTATTAGGTGGGGAATATCTGGAAGAACATCTTAATGCTGTCTCTGTATGGCTTATTTCTGATTATAGCTCATTATGCTGCACCTGCTTTGTATTTTTTAAATTAGTGTCTTTAACCTAATGTGATACCATCTCTGAGAGGGTAACTTTTCAAAAATACTGCACTGACTCAATGCAAGTCTGATGTGACTGAACCATCTGGTTTTAAACAGGTAATTAAAAAAAGGAATAAGAGATTGTGATGGTGGCTGATGCAGGGCTGAGGAGCCAGCTGAGTCCTGGGGCTGGGCTCCCAGTAAACACCAGGCTGGGATGAGCTCTGGGAATAAACAGTCCATGAGAGCCCATGGGGGGAGCCAGATATTAGAAAAAGAGAATAATGAAACCTGTCTTGGAATGAAAGTAATTGTGCAATAGTACATTAGTTTTCTTTTGTAGTCATCAAACATGCAAATATAAGCTGTCTCTGACACAGCATTTCTAGGATAACACAAATAAAACTCCCAAACCACTCATTTATTGATCAACTCTAGCATGAAAAAAAAATGTCATAAAAGTTGTTTAGATTGAAATGTCTTCAAAAGAGAGTTCATATTTGTTGGATTTTAGAGTTTCATTTCAAATAGATCAGATTCATAATGCTTTTCATAAAGACTTGAGTCTTTGGGAATTAGAAATTATTCTTACCTTAAATAATATGACATTGAAGCAAACCCAATCTATTTAATATTTAAAGCAACCAAAAAATATGCATTCAGTAATTCCCATATTCTTGTTCTCAGTTAAAATGTTCTCTTCAATTATAGCCACAATGTGCTATAAATACTTCTTTATCATTTGGTGTTTGCTGTGCTGGTGTATTTGGAGATCTCTGTCTTTATTATATGGGTTGCACTAAATCTTCCTTCCCATCCTTGTCCCCCTTTCTGTCCCCACTGGGATGGATGCAGCACTGAGACATCCAGGGGCGGCACAAGTCCTGGAAGAGAGGGAGTGAGGTGGTGAGTCCTGTCTAATACATCTGCTTTTTTTATAGATCCAAACACTTTGAGGAATAATCTCAAGGAGTAATGTCTGCACAACTAAAATGCAGCAGCTGGCAAGGTATTAAAGCAAGGTACTAAGGTGCAGCAACTGGTAGTGGTAAAGCTGGGCTCTGCTAGATTTACACTCACAGTAACAGGACATTCCTGCACTGAGCAAACACTTCCCACTTCCCATCACTTTATACCTGCAAGGCCAGGTTGATTAAAAACTTACACAGCTCATATTTGCCAAAAACAAAGAATACTCTTTTAATCCTAGCCCACAATTTTCATCAGAAGCACACATGCCTTTTATAGTGTCCTTTGGAGTATTTCTAGGTAACTCATAATCTGTTCTTAAATAACAACATGCCCTGTCTAAGCTCTGCTAGTCAACCAAAATCCCTTTATAAGCAGTATGAAATGCCACAGCCAGAGAAGCAAAATTCTGAAAATCGCCATGTCCTTTCTAGTACAAAATGAGCATACAAGGACATGCTATTGTATTCTTTTGCTGGCCTATTTTTATTCTGTAATCATGTTACAAAGACTTCGACTCCTGTCTAATCAGTAATACTCCCTTATGTATGTGCCATGTGGCTCATTGCTGAGCATCAGAGGATGAGGACTCTGTTTATTAGACTCTTTCTTCAATTATTATGGGTGAAAAAAAGAGTGATTGATGTATTTCATGCCAAGATGAAAGTGGAGGCAAGGTAATCCAGCCTGGCAGAATGACTGCATTTCCTTTGTAAGGAGTTCTTTCCAGGGATTTCTGAAGGGAGGTTCAATTCCTCTTTCAAGTCATGGGCTGAAAACTGCTTCTGTCTGGCAGAGGATTTAATTAACAACCAGGGAAAAAAAAAACCCAAACAAACCAGTTTTAAAGATATTAAAAATTATCTGTTTCTAAAAAATGAGCCTGATAGATGTTCCCTTAATTGATTTGATGTGGCACTGTCCTGAGAGACTCTCCCCTCCTCTGACACTAGGCGAGGATGGAGCTGTACTGGTGACAGCTGGGCCACCATCAAGTTGCTCCTCTGCCCCTCTGAGTGCCTCTGGGAAAACAGAGCTTAGTGCACTGGCATGGGCTGCAACCTTTCTAATCCCTTCCCCCTCAAAAAAGGATTATTCACTAAAAAATCTTCTCACTCTCTTGACTTTCAGTACTATTTTGCCTGTCCAAATTTCCAGGGGAGTTTGGACTTCCCAAGGACACCTTAAAGACAAACCAGATGGGCCCAAATCATGTTCTTACCTAGGACATAGCTTAAGGCTGTATCACTACATACCTGCCTAGTCTGCTATGAGTGTGAGGGCATGTTCAAAGCATTTTGGTTCAGTTTGTTTAAAGCTGTGCTTCAAGATGTGTGTTTACTTTGCTAATTCAGAGCCTTATGCTGCTGGAAGAGACATAAATGAGATGCAGAAGCTGGAAGTAGACAAATTCAGACTCTAATGAAGCCAAGACAGGTTTTACTTCTGATGGGTGCTGAGGTACTCCAGCAGAAGGTGCCTGTTTGGCACAGGGTGTTGTTTGATGGCATCTAGGGCTTGTCCTAAGTGGTGCCAAACCAGTCCCTCCTGGCCAGCAGGAAAGTGGGAACTCCCATGCTGCTGGAGTCAAGAGGACTGTAGCACCCTGTGGACAGCACAGCCCCTCTGCTGAGCTCTGCTGCACAGGAGAGCTACTGTGAGCTTGGGAGGAAAGGGCTGCAGACCTGGAGCCGTGCAGGACAGGTCTCTCCGGCTCTTTTCCTGCGTTTGTCGGGAGCGAGTACAGACAGACCTGAGCTGCCCTGCCCCAGTACCCAGGAAAGCACATTTTAGTCAGTGGTGCCCACCCTGAGAGGCACTCACTTGTTCCCTCAGGAGCTGCCCTGCCTTACCCAGTGCCAGGCAGAACAGGATGCTGGGCTGCACAAAATGCAGTGCTGGGCTGCCTCCAGATCAGAGCAGGCTCCTGCCACACCAGCTCAGAGCATGGCCAGCAGACCTCTGCTGTCTGCACCCACCTGCCCAAACAGGTCTTAGACTGGCTGTAATCTATCTGGGCTTGTGCTTTAATCCTATCTGACTGTCACAATCTTTTCAAGGGCTTTTTTGATTTCTTGTGGGTAGAGGCAGAAGAGGCACGGCTCCATGCTCTCCTGAAGAATGAGGCGTGTGTGAGCAGAAACTATTTGCTTTGTTGCCCTTGAAGATGAGTCCTCACCCACAGTGGCTCAGGTAACTCTGCTGCGTGCCATGGAGAGCTTTCAGGCTGAGAGTTTCACCAGAGATGCACTCCATGAGCATTCAAGAATATTCCAGGCCTGGGGGAGTTCTTCATCTTCTGTCTTGCTTCTTTAACTCAGTCAGATGGTCCTGCAGCTGACTGAGCACCAGATTCAGGCACAAATACACAAACTTTTGAGTACTGTCTTTTTTGTCTTAGAGGCTCAGGTTTCCTGTTCCACATGTAATGCTAAGCCTCAGGAATGCTGTTTGGAAAGTGCTACTAGAACTCCAGTCTTGTAGGCTTCTGGCAGGAACGAAACATGATGCTGAGTTGAACACCATGTTGAGCAGTGGAGCATAATTTGTTGCTGGTGAAACACAGAGCATGTCAGGGAAACTAAACAAAGCAAATGTTTGAACCATAAAGCTCAGAGTCACCCGTCAGCAGTCACTCAGCTGTTCTGAAAAGGTTTCCTTAGTGACACTGATTAGATTATTAGAGAGGAACTTGAAAGAGCCAACGTTACTGCTGAGTTTGCAGACTCCTATCAGCATAGCATTGCCAAGGTTTGCTCTCAATCCAAGCTTGCTTCCTTTACAGTAATTTCCTGTAAAGGTTATTGATAGTGAGTGAGTTCCAATGACGACATGTGCAAATCCTTTTGCCATTAGTGGGCTAAGAAATTGTCATTACTTTCAGGCATAACATAAAATATTGTGAAGTCACTTAAGAGTTTTGTTTTATATGAATATGATGGCCCCTAACATTGTGAAGTCACTTAAGAGTTTTGTTTTATATGAATATGATTTTCAGGTGCTAAGTTGCTCTTGTGAGTGACTGACTATGCAATATGCTGCATATTTAATTGGTGAGATTCCAAGTCAAAATTATTCACAAATCCTAAGTTCCTTCCCAAATTCTTTTCCCCACTGTTTGCACACTACATTACTTAACTGGAGCAACATTGCTGTGGGAAAGGCTCAGTAACCACGGCATTTCCCAAGAGTTTCATGGCTTTCTCTTCCAGGCTGACATTTTCCTAGCTGAATACTCATCTGCCACACTTAGGAAGCCTGCAGTGAGGATGATGTAAGCTTTGCAGGTGCAAATCAAAGATGAATTGAATTTGGCCTTTAGTTATTCCTTGTTTAGTAGGACTGACATGACTGATAAGCTGAGGGGGGGGAAAATTGGTAAAAAAATGAAACACATCTAAGTTTCCTTCCAGTCAATTCCAGCACTCAAAGCAGTGCTGTCTGCCTTTGCAGAAACCAGCTGTAGTAGGCTGGGAAGAACTCTCATGTTGCCTAGGGCATAGCTTTGATCAAACAACCTCAGCTTGTCTCTCACAAAGCTTTCCTAATGCACCTGATATGGGATCCTGCCTGAGATAATGAATCATGGTGCATTTGAAAGAAAGCACAGGATTAATGTCAAACTCTAATCCAAACCAGCACCTTGATCATTCCTCCAGTCTGCAGAGCGGTGGGACAGCAACAGTCCCAGGCATCAGCTTGTGGGCTGAGCACCCCTGAATGTAGAACCCACTGCCATCTGAGAGGCACGATCAATATTTCAGGGTACATTGCTCCGTCTAGCTTACGAGTTTAATGGAAGAGGTAAGAGATCTAGAATTAATTTTTCAACAGCCTGACTGGAGGGCAAAATCATCTTAATTAAATCTCATACAGTCTTCCTCTGATCCAGCAGGCAGATGGTGTGTCCCTCCTGCACTTTGAAGAGGTTAGCCCAGAAAGGCTTCCAGAGAGAGCAGACCTGAGATTGTCAGAGCTCCATTTCAGATAGGTTTTCACTGCAGAGATCACTGACACTGTCTGTCTGTTGACAGACCACAGAGTTTGAAGACATGAGACAGAGGGACATGCTCCTGACACTATCCTTCCAAGGTCAAATAAGGGGAGGTCATGTATTTTGGAAATTGGAAATTCTGGAATTTTAGGGTTTTTCCTCTTGTGCTTGTGCTTCTGTTTATTCACAGAGTTTTAAGCACAACTGTTTACACCCTGGTATGTCTCTCAAGAGGAGGTGCTGGTGAAAGTCCCAGATCAGAGAGCTGCCACACGGCACAGGCAGTACCTACCCAGCACACACACCCACAATACTGCTTTGCATTTGGCCTTGCCTGAGGTTCATATTTTCAGGCTTTATTCTCTGGCTGTGAAACTACAAATAAGTTCCTTTTTATTTATTTTCTTTAAAAAAAGAAAAAAGAAAAAAAAATGTGTAGATTTCTCCTTTATGTACCTCCACAGAACTGGAATTCCCAGGGCAGGGTGAAGCCCAGCTCTTAGAAGATTTGTGATAAAAAGCATGAGAATCGGCTTTGTTGAGAAAACAGGTTAGTTCCTCTGATCTGTCCCAGCTTAAGCATTTGTGCTGTTCTGGAAGCAGAGCTGCCAGCCTGGCTTCCCCAGACACCATGTCCTTCTGGCCCCAGTGAAGGAGTGGGGCTGAGGCCAGCAGCAATCCCAGGGTGTCCTGCAGGGCTCTTGGACGAGGACACCTTCCAATGCACCTTCCAATGCACCTTCCAATGCACTTTCCAATGCACCTTCCAATGCACCTTCCAATGCACCTTCCAATGCACTTTCCAATGCACCTTCCAATGCACCTTCCAATGCACCCTGCTGCTCTGCCTAAGGCCCTGCACTGGAGGAAACGAGTGGGAAGGAGGAAGCATCACTCCTATCTCATGCTGATGGGGTGAGTTAAAGGCTTGGAGGCTGCAAGGGCAGCTGCACTTGAGTGGAGCAAAAAGCCAGCAGTGCGGTGGAGGAAAGGGAAAGCTGGGGAAGAGGGAAACAGGGAATGCTTCCCCTCTGGGGGCAGTAGAACTTTCTTTTGAAGACTAGAAGCAGCGCGTCTTTGAAGTATGTTTCAAACTGAGTACATAAGAGCTCTGAGGGTGTTCACATAACAGAGATGCCTGGCAGTAGTTCCAGGGATTGTGCAAGGCCTGCCATGTAGTCAACCAAGAATGAGATGAAGGAGCCACTCCCCAGCCAAAGCAGGGGGGTGGGACTGCCAGCCAGGGACCCATCCCTCACCATCTGACAGGGTTAGGTGGAGCAGCTGGAAAACCACTCTTTCCACAGCAGAGAGCCCTCCTTCCCACTCCAGAAGAGCCTGCCCACAGCCAGGGGAGTTGCTGCCCACCTTTAGTGAATCATTAGAGCCGGGCTCCCTTCAAGCCCTTCAGCCAGTATTGTATGGGCCAAAGAAAACTTCAAAGCTTTTTTTAAAGCCATTTGTAGAACTTCTTTGAACCCCTGGTCATTATGGGACACCCAGATGCCTTTGGGAACCTCTGGCCACATCCAGCCATGACCACAGCAACACCGTTCTGGCAAGCTACGGTTTCTCTGTCTGAACACCAGCACATCCAGCACCCTCCTGTTGTGCTGGAAGACACTCGTCCCAGGTCACCTACTGGGTCCAGTGATAAACATGGTGAGCGTGTGGGGCACAGGGACAGACTGCAAGGGCCACCAAGTGCTTTGTGTGTGGCATGAGCTGACACGAGTACCCACAGCAGCCAGCTCCTCATCGCCCAGAGGAGGGGACTCCAGCGTAGCAGAACAGCTGAACTGGTGACTGTTGTGTGGGTGGGACAGAAAGAAATACACTAAGGCTGTTGGTGTATTGCCAATCAGCCCACATGGATGTGAAATTACTCTTTATTTCCACTGTAATCAAGATTTATGAGGGCTATTGATGTGCCTCATGCGGATGCAGCACCACTCAATGTTGCCAGCACAGACTTACACCCATGCATATCTTCAGGTGTGTTTGCTGGTGATTATCAACTGTGTCCTGAACACCATGGCAAGATTGGAATGTTTCTAACCTGCTGCAGCCTGGGAAATATGTGGGCAAAGTTTTATGGTGCTTTTGTTTTTTCTGCATAGTTCTTCCTCTGCATCCAGTAGATGCTGCCTTGATATGACTGTCATGGCATGCCACATGTGTTGTGTAAATGGATGTGGAAAATAGGTTTTCTTATGAGTGCTGCTGCACGTGCCACAAACAGCTGGACCTGCTGTTACAGAACATGATGGAATGTTTCTCCACCTCTTCTTACCTAGAGATATTTCAGTACCATTTCCCTGGTGATTCAAAACCTGTTTCTTCATGCTTCAAAATTAGGTTCTACGTGCTGGGGATGGCTTGCACAATCTGTTTCCAATGCAGAGTTCAAACACTTTGGATACTTTCACGAAGAAAAATGGAGCAAGGTTTCGTGTTTGCTAATGCCACACCTCGAGCAGTTTTTCTTAAAAATATTGATATTTTTAGAAAACAACAAATACTGGATTGTTGTTATCTTAATATTTCTGACTTGCAAGCCTTCAATATGCGGCTAATCTGAGTTTTCATATTTTCTTTGTGAATATGAGTTCTGGATATTTTCCTATTAATCTGGAAAGATTTTTCTCTTGCATAACTATGAGTGTGCAGGAGTTTGGCCTTTATGAAAAACATTACATCTTTGAAACTCTTAATGACAAGATAACATGACAAGATATAGCCAAACTATTTACAAAATTTAAAAAATAACTTTGTCTTTATGCCATATAACAAAACAAGATTATTTTATTTTTTATTTTACGTGTATACCTTCAGACTGAGTCAAGCCAGGAAAATTTCAGTCTTCCCAGAAAAGATTTCATAAGATTTTATGTGTAACTAAGTAGAGGGTTGTATTATAGTACATAAATCACAGTATTTTCTACACAAAACTTGTTGGGTAATAGAAGACAACTCAGCAGGTGGCTGATGACAGTAACAGGTCAAAGTTCAGATTCATTTCAAAGAACATGACCCACAGGTTAAAAAGAAATATTGTAAGTAGTAGCTGAGTTAGGAATATACAGGAAAGCCTGTATAATTAAGAATGTTTTATTGAGCATTCTGGAGAAATACATACAGTTATGCTAAAGACTGAATGGCAAATTAGATAGTGATGAAGATTCAGTTGTATTATTTTGAAGATAAGGATTCTGGACTTATGGTCTTAAGCACAACTCAATGATTATTCTTGCTGCCTCCCAACTTAGGGTTTAGAGGAAAAAGGCAGCACAAAGGCTTTAATGACAAATTCTGTCTTTCTAATGACATTGCTACACACATTGCTGCCTAGCCAAGGGGAGGCAGGAATTGTGTCTTTAAAAGTAGCCTTACATCAGTTCCTTTGGTTTTAACTCAAATTCTGACCAAACTTTCTGTGGGTCTTGAGAGGGTTTGCCAGGTGAATGAGCTGCCACGTGTCTGAGTGGTTTAGCTTAATTTGAAAGACAGTTTAGAAGCTGTGTGAACATGTACATAGTGGACGATTATATAAAAATTTGCCCATAGGGGTAGCTTACTGTAACCCCAGTTATTCACAATGTGGCTTGGACTCTGGTATGTGAAGGGGTTATTTATTGGTAATTATCACTGGTAATCACATGGCAAAGTACAGGCTACCAGCACCACTCATCTGCTGTACGACCAAGGAGCAGCTCACCAAGGACTCGGGAAAACTTTCGTCTCTTCTGAGTGTCACTGGGAGGTTTGGTCTAAGGGTATGTTGTGACAGGGATGTCATGTACACATGCCACATGCCTGCATATACACCATGCACTTTGTGCTTGAGCAAGAAGGAAGTGAGTTAGAACTTTGCCCCACAGTTTGTCAAGCTGCAAAATGTGGTCACTTTTACCAGGTAAATAGAGAAATTCAGAGCACAAAGACTGTCTTTGGGTCTTCAGTCTAAGAACCTTAACTCTGTGAAAGGGACTAATGTTGAAATACTCTGTAATACTCTGGGGGCTTCTTTGTGTCCTGTCCCCATCTAGCACCTGAGCTAACCACTGTTCAGGTAGCAGGTTGGGTTTATTGCATTTTATGTTGTCAGTGAGGAGCATGGAAGGTACCCGTAACAAGTTCCCCGGAAAAATTCTGAATTTCTGCTGTATCAACCCAACTGAGGAATTAGACCGAGCAGATCTACACAGAAAAAAGTTAATAAGAAGAATGAATATCAACAAATATTCCCTATGTATTTGTCCTGTGCCTATAATGATAATCAGTTACCTCTTCTTTTGACTGGAGCAGCAGCACTGATTTTCAGGCAGGTGAGCTCCATCTATCCATGTGCTTGTCTGACAATGATTTGCTCTTCTCTTTAGTTTTTGATAGTTTTTTTAATCACCTTGCATGTTGAAGCCTTCAGGATGCCTTCATGAAAGGCTTCTGTAACAGAATGAGTAACAGGGGTATCAAGGTAATGCTGTAACAAGAGGTATCAAGAAGGACTGCAGAGCTGGGAGAGTGAGGGACTCTGGGGAGCAGTTATTTTTTCATCAATTCTCCTGGTCAAAGAGAAGGGGCTGGAAAGGGCCAGTTGAACCTGATGACTCAACAAATGGTCACAGAACTGGGGCCACAGCCAGGGGCTGGCTGCTTGCACCACAGGTCCCGCTTTGAGAAACCTGAACTACTGATGGGGTCCATCTGTCAGAGAAAGGGAAGAGTATCTTTGGTCAAGGGCTTGCCCAGCAGGTGAAGAAAGCTTTAAAGTAAAGGTGCCAGGGAGTGAAATCTCAGCCCTTTCCAGTCCTACCCGTTTGATGCCAGGGAAAGCAAAAGATGCCCAGACACTGAAGTGGAATCACAGGTCAGCAGGAGAGCACCTGAAGGGCAGCACAAAGGAATTCCAGGGATGGCTGCTGTGACTGGAGCGCTGGAAGGGAAGGACTCAGCTCTTTAGGAAGGACAGGCAGGGGAGATGAGGGGAGGGGGTTACCCTCCATGCCAGTGACCAGCTGGGGTGCATGGAGCAAAGTCTGGGGGGAAAGAGGAGCCAACTGAGAGCCTGTGGGCAGGATTAAAGGGAGGCAGGGACAGGTGACATTGTCACCTGCTACAGCTGCCAGGCCAGGGAGCACACGAGGTCCTCTATGGGTGTTCTCACATTCAGAAGTCCTGGTGCTCAGGGGGGACTTCATCCACCCCAATGTCTGCTGGAAGGACAGCACAAGAAAGCATAAGCAATCCAGGAGATCCTGGAATGCATTGGTGGTAACTCCTCCAAGGGATAGGGGAGCCAACAGGGAGAGGTTCTGTGCTGGACCTCGTTCTCACCAACGAGTAGGATCTGGTGGGGAATGTGAATCTCCAGGGCAGCCTGGGCTGCAGTGACCATGAAGTGGTGGAGTTTGAGATCCTCAGAGTGGTGATTATGGTGCACAGCAAGCTCAATACCCTGGATTTCAGCAGAGCAGATTTTGGCCTATTCAGGGATCTGCTTGATAGAGTGCCATGGGAGAAAGTCCTGGAGGGAAGAGAAGCCTGAGAAAGGTGGTTAATATTCAAAGGTCACTTCCTTCAAACTCAGGAGTGATGCAAAGAGGAAGTCAGCAGGAGAATGGGAGAATGAAGAACTGCCCACTGTTGGAGAAGATCAGGTTTCAGAGCATCTAAGGAACCTGAAGGTGCACAAGTCCATGGAACCTGGTGGGATGCATCTCTGGGTCCTGAGGAGAAGGGAGTGGGTACAACAATATACATCATACTTGAGAAGTTGTGGTGGTCCAGTGAAGTCCACTGACTAAAAAAGGGGAAACATAACCCTCAATTTTAAAAAAGGAAAAAAGGAAGATGTCAGGAACTACAGATTAGTCAGTCTCATCTTGGTGCCCTGGGAGTGTTCAAGGCCAGGTTGGATGGGGCCCTGAGAAACCTGATCTAGCCAATAGCAGGAGGGCTGGAACGAGATGATCTATAAGGTCTCTTCAAAAACAAACCATTCTATGAATAATCTTAAGGCTAAACTGAAACATGGTGATGAAATCTGCAAGATGGTTACTTTACCCTGCCCAAACACAAAAAGAAGGATTTATTAGACACCTGCTAAAAATGATTGACAGTCAGTATCTGTATCTACTTTAATATAATTTTAGTCTGTGATCTTTAATGTTTCCATGTTTGCTATAAGGAGAGGCTATAGTTAGTTAATCCAAGACCTACAGATTGCCCTGTCATTGCAGGAGGTATGATATGTCACTTTTTAAAGTTTTAAAACAAACCAGTGTTTGGCAGAAGCCTCCCAGACCGTGGGTTTGCAAGCTGTGCTTGGGAAACAACACCTCTCAAGCCATTGCTCAAGCCAATGAGAACCTGCTTGTTCAAGGTGTGCCTTATACACACCCTGTTCTGCTATATAATTCATGGTAATTATATGCTCGCTGAAAACACGGAGCAAAACCAGAACTGGGAACAAATAGACAGTCTGGGAAAAAAATTCTCTGGTCTGTAACAATTTTTAAATAGATACCATTTGTTTGCTCCTGCAAAAGCTATCATCACAGCAGAGTAGGACTTTGGCTTCTTGCTTGTAACTAGCCTCACCCTTGCCAGACTGTCCTGACAGTGAGCATGCTGTGTGAGAAAAAAGTCCCTAGGGAATAACTAACTCTCCCAAGTTGGCATTAACACAGGTATGCTTTTTTTCCTTCCCTAGGCCCTGTGGAACAAACAGGGGAAGGAGGCTTGAACAGCTTCCAGGCACAGAGGAGTGGGGCTTGCCCTCTCCTGGCACTGGTGTAAAGGGAATCCAGCAGCACTCAGTTTGAAGGGTAGGATTGGTGACCTCTTCTTCCTCTACAACAAAAGGCCAAGGTGCCAGACTGGGGAGGGCAGAGCAGCAGGCCCTGGGTGACAGCAGGGGTCTTAACTGCTACTGGGTGTCATTAATGTAGGGCTACACACCCTCCTTGCATGGGCCCTAAACCCGAACTTCATGCAGTGCCCAGAGTCTCTTACTGCTCAGGGTTTACTCACAGCAAAGTATAATTTTGCTTTGAACTGCTGAGTTTGGTTTCATTTCTCAGGAGTTTGTTAGTTTCCTGAGGAGAAAAAGCATGAACTCATAACTCCCCTAGTTAGAAGTGCACAGGCTATTTAATTCACTGTAGTTGTATTTTTAACAATTAGTCCCTGCTAATTAGTTAATTACTGTGCCAGTAGTGTAGCTATGAATAGATGATAAGTTCTGTTGCTGAGTGTGGTAATAGAATTAAACCCACGTGCAATGACATACTCCCTACAGACTCTCCCATGCTCCCCACAATTGTTTCTATAGAAAAGATGCAAAATGCCAGCCCTTTCCAAAGTATTTTACATATATGTATATACACACACACATACTTACACGGACAAATGCCACTGTTTTCTCTTGGTAAAGGACAAAAATATGTAAGAATAAACCAAGATCCTATAAACTACAAAAAAACCTACAAAACAACAAAACATTCCTATAAAGAAAAACATCCAAACCAATCACCTGATCTTTTAGAAATTAAAATAAGAAGTGATCATTAGTGGGTGGCAATATTTGCAACAGTGAGACAATAGACACAACATGGCAGAAAGAGCTCTAGGAGCCACAGAGAATTTCTTTTCAGGTGAAGACTACACTTGGTGAAGTTTGCCTGATAGGATAAAAATATAGGACTATAAAGGACAGAAATAAAAGGCTCTATGGGCTAAACTATGCTTTGCAAATCAGAGGTTGTGGAAGGAATTTGAATAGCTGAGTTTCATCATCTTCCTGTTAAAACAATGGTGAATGTTGAATCATTTCAAGGGAAGAAGAAATAACTCCATTATTAGAGAAATTTAATCTGGCCATAGAAGATCACAAATTCATGGTCACTGAAGATAACAAATTTTAATGGAATAAGACATTTAAATCACATTTTACTATAGACATCTATATGTAAATTAACTCATAACCAATGCTACATGTATCTTCAAGTCTGGAGCTATTTAAATAATACATAACGATAGCTGATGCAGAACCATTCTAAGTTGATTTACCTGCTTCTCATCTTCTTTTGAAATTTTAATTACATTATGACAGAAAACTCAGTGCTGTGATACAAAGCGGAAGGCTTTGAAGACCAAAAATAAGAACACTAGCATAATATGGATTGATAATCAGAAGAAAACAAACAATAATAAATGTTAACTATAAATGCTTAAAAAATAATTAAGGTTGCATATGGTCTATCATCATGATAATGAAGGCAACTCTCATGTAAAACGATGTTTTTTCTGAAGATGTCCTGGATATTTTAAAAAAAAACAAACAAACAACCCCAAATCAAACAGGCAAAAAACACAACAGGCAAACAAGCAAACAAACAAAAGTACAACTCAAAAGTACATATCCAAGAAAAGCTTGAAAATTTGATGTGAGTGTAAGATCAGACTGTAAATGCAATGAATCCTTGTCTCTGTAAGTGCAAGCATTAGAAGACTTGTCTTCTGGTATCTTAAGCCTGTCCCATAAGTGTTGACTAATTTTCACTAGAGTGAAAGCAGAGACTTATCTGTGGAGCACAAAACTCCTTTGGGTGAGTAAGGGTAGTAGAATCCAGCCCAAATGAATCAGACAAATAACCACAATTATGTTAACTAGGTGCCTAGAGCATTACCTTAGTGTGCACAAAACTCTGAGAGATGTTGAGCTCTTGATGAATCAGCTTCTCTTATCAGGAGCCTGGATACTCGTTGATGCCAAGGATTAAATCCTCTCTGGATGGGTAAACTGCAGGAAAACGCTAAAATCAAGACATCCAAAAGATAAAGAGTGTGTGGAGACACCTCAGCATCAAGAAATAACACTTAGCACTAGGTGGTGCTCTTTTCTCTACTATATTACAAGTCAATGGTTTACAGTAGGACTTCACTCAAAGAACAGAAAACACAGAAGAAAAAGCATAAAGCAAACCAGAATTCTTTCTTGTGTTGATTAGTCATTGTCCATGGGCCTAGAGATACAAATAAGGTCACAGTACATTTCTGAATGGACACTGCTGTTGCTCCAGGTCCTTTTTTGCCAGTGGTATTTACAGTGTCCCAGCGGTGAGAGATTTCTTATTTTCCTAAAGAGATTTTCTTGGATATGTACGTTGGTCACTGTAATGAATTTAATTCCCGAGATCCTCTATGTTCCCTTCTGCATTCTCAATCACAGTCTGTTCCTCTGTAAGTCATTCTTCATTCTTTCCCTCCAGGTATTTCTGTTCTTTAGTTATGTGCTCTGTGGCTATTATGTAACCAGGGATACACTCACACACACACACACAGCCACACACAGCTAATTTAAGTATTTTCCCTTGTACCAGTCCATCACATATTACAGGTCTTCCTCATTCCTCATATTTTTGTAAAGCAGCCTTAATTTCATCAATCCTTTGATTATCTCAGCCTCAGAAGAATATTTGCTAAGATCTACATTTTCCATGAAAAGCCAGACAATGAGATAACTTTAACAGTTATGAAAATATCTAGAAGAATCTCCTAATACAGAATGACTCAGTGATAAAAAGTGGTAAATGAAATTCAAAGCACAAAGACAGAGGAGAAAATGGTCTTTCATTTTACAAGGAAAACAAAACAAAAAAAGATTTCACTATTACTATACAGGAAGAAGATATTAGATGGTGAATAACAAATGCCAGCTCAGTGCTGGTCAACCAGAAAAACACAGCCTCAGGACTTGCAAACAAAATGGGAAAAACAGAGAACATCCTTGTGCTAGGGTAAGAATCCATGGTGCAGCCTAACATGGAATATAGTTTCAGTCCAGTCTCGTGATTTCAGGCAGGAGGTAACAGAATTGGAAGAATCCAGAAAAGGGCAGTAGAAGTACTCAGAAATGGTATGAGCTGAATCAAATGGATTTAGAGCATTCAGCTGGAAAAAGAGACAGCTGAAAAGTCATGTCTAATTTGATGTTCGCTCTTTCTTTTACTGGATCCCCTGAAATAAACCTGGTTTTATTCACTTTTTGGAGAGTGAGCTCCTTTGGTGCTATCCCAAACAATTATCAAACTTGTACTGTATTTACAGAATTTTCTGTCTCCCTCCATCTATATTTGCCTGATACTCAGTGAATGGTTTGTTAAAGCCAGATCCTTTTTGTTCTTTGTAACTCCTTTTCAACTCCACCATGCTGGTTTCCAGTCTTTGAGAGCAGCACCACTTAGGGCTTAACCCACCAGAGCATTAAGAAATGTTCTGCAGGTGCTGCTGCTGCCCAGTGCCTGTGATGGCACTGAGGTAGCTGCATGGCTGCTGGCCACCCGCCCTGGCTGAGCCACAGGTTTTGAAGGCCCCAGCAGAGCCTGGAAAGTGCCCCACACTCCCAGCACAACATTTACAGAGTTGGGGCAGGCAGATGCAGATAGCAAAGCCTGAGAAAATAGGAGATGCTTTTCAGGGAGAGCACGTGTACCTGGCCTCTTCCTTTGGTCCAGTCTCCTAAGCTCACAGACATTGGAACTGCCTGCTCCTTTTATTACTTGTTAATAGAGGCATTGTTCACAAATCTTGTCTAATCCCTTTTTATGCCTGCTAATAGCCTGCTTTCCCAACCTCCTGTGGCAACGAATTCTGCAAGTTCATTACCCACTGTGCAAAGAAGTGCTCTTCCATTTCAGGAGCAACTATATCTATGCTCCCGGTCCAGAAATACAAACTTAAATAAAATTCAGTCTGTCACTATTGTATCATCTTTTGGCCTAAGTGTTTCCAAGTTATATACACACAGTGAGTGGTATGAAAATGAATTAAAATAAATACTGAGGTAAACAAGGCTCAGTTTCTTGCAATTTTCCAGGGGAAGGTGAGGAGTCATTGTTTAACCGTTGCCACTACCAGGATAAGTAGCAATGCCTCTTCTCCACCTAAGTGTAAGCCCAGCCCTGAGATGGAAGCATATCCTTCCTCATGGGATGGGGAGGTGAGGCTTGGTGCTGCAGCTGCCATGGTACAGCATGTGGTTCTTCTGCAAACCTTGTTTGGGAACCTGTGCTTCTCACATCTCCCAGCTCATTATACCACCATTTCAACTAACCTTTTTTCTCATCAGTCTGTGTGACAGTGCCAAGCCAGCCTGCACACACAGAGTAAAGCAACCTGTGCCATGCTTAATCTACAGCTGTCATCCCTTAATTTATAAATTCCATGATGCTATCAAAATAAAGACTCTCAGTTTTGTCTTGCAATATCTATTCTTCACCTGCCCAACCCTCTGTTGTTCAGGTAACTCTCCACCCACTTGCTCTTCCCCAAGCTCCTGTGTTGCCTGTGGCTTGTGGTCCAAGTATTGTTTAGGTAATTAGTCATGTCTTCACCCACCTTCCATCCTTCTTTTTTGTTATTACTATTTATTGGTTTTATTGTGGTAATGCCTAAGGATGCCAATTAGGAAATGGGATTTTGTAAAAAATTATACAAGTTCTAAGCCGAAGAATTCACCATCTGGGTCTGAGGCACTCCATGAGTAGTGAATAGAGAATTGAGAGGGAGTCTGGGCACACAGTATAGCAGGATAAGATGTTTACACAGGGTAATAATAGAATTGGCCAGCAAGTAACCTCTGCTAGTAGTCATCAGCAGGTTCTGTAGGGAAACAGAAAATTTCCCAGCCTCATTGGAACTACTTTCATCTGGATATTTTACCAGACATGGGTAACTTAACATTGATTTTGTCTAGAATGTGCTAGGGTTTGATGCTCACCATTTAAATACGTAATTTTTTTTGCTATCTTATCCAGGGCAGATTGGCAAGGCTGCACAGAGGATGCTGCCCAGAGGAGTCTGCCCTGCAGCCACTAATGCTGTGCTCACCATCCAAATACAGTACTCCCACCATTCCGTACCTTCCAGGAGGCTGAACCAAAAATTGAAATCACAGTGGTGAAAAGGGAAATGGGAAGGACAGAGGAAGGATGAGGATACTATTAGGAAGGACATAATGGAAAATCCATCATGTTGGGTGACTGCATCCTTAAGGCAAAATTTATGTTGTGCAACTGTGACACATTCAAGTCTGAACAGCTGGTTTTGGTGAGAGGCAGCAGAAATTAATTTCCCGTGCAGCTTTTGTATTAATAATTCATCTCACTAAGGTGTGGTCTAATAGTGTTTGCACAGGCACAGGAATCAGCCCTAATATTGTTTTTGACAACCATCTCTTCTACAGGCATCTGCAATTCACATGTCCTTCTTGCCTCAGTTTCTCTGTACAAGAAGGAAAGAGCTGTACAAGCTTTGGTTAAGATCTGTAAAGTAGCTGGCTGCTTTACTACTCTACACTGTTACTACTCTGCACTGTCACTACTCTGTAACATAACTCACGTTATTTTGCAATAACATTCAGCTATCCTGATCACGTTGGGTTTATTTCAAAGCATTAGTGAGTCAGGCCCAAGGACCAGGTTTAGAAGCACAAGATTCTGACCCACAGGATTAAGTCCCTTGTAAAAAACTACATGACCTGCCTAACCTTGGGAGATATTTAACAACCCAAAGACTCAGTAAGGTCTTGTCCTTCTAAGACTTACTTTATTCTTCATACTGTGCTAGATTTTAATAGTATTATCATAAATGATTGAACTAAATTACATTATTGTAAAGACTCCTTTCTGGTCTTTTTTCCACTCATCTCCATTATTTAGATTCTTCCTTTAATACCTGAAGGGACTTCCAGTTGTCAAGGTGAACTTGCAAGATTTTACTGCAAAACAGGTGATCCCAGCTTTCAGTTAACCAACAAATCCTCAAAACACAGTGACATAAAAGGCATATTCATTCTTAGAGATATCCACTGATTTGAATCATGAATCTGTTTAAGACCACATAGTGGAGGTTTCCCCCAGAGATATGTTTTAGCCCTGTTCTTTATAATGCATTTTATTCTAGTCCAGCAGTACTGGTTCAGTGGGGATCTAATGTGTATTTGTACTATGTGGGATATAATACAATATGTATGTTTATATCAAAAATATATATGACCCTGATATGACCATCTTAGTATAGACAGCAGTTATAGTAGTACAAATTACAGCATTCCTTAGGCCCAGAAGAAAGATAAATAAATGGATGGGTAAAACCACATTTTTCTTCTATAACACAACCACTCTGGCCTGCCAGGAGCCCAGGAAATGATACTGCTTTGTTAACAACAACATAGTTAACACAGTAAAATTTCTATGAGTAAAAAGCATTAGTTCATAATGAAATACTTTTTTTCTTCATCAAGTGTAGTGGTTCTACTCCCACTGAATCCTCTGCTCAGCTCCAGATATGATCCTTTTATCATATGTTTCCTTTCATTGTATTTTCTCCTGTACAGTTAGTTCATTTTCTGGAAGGTAGATGGGAAACACCAACCTCCTTTCTTCTCACTTCAGAGGTGCCTCATGCTGCTTTTCCTCTTATGCTGATCAGCTGCAGAAATAACCCCGCAGAGCCATTGCTTGGCTTTGATTCCAGAAATCCCTCTTCCTTCTCCACCCTGTTCTTTCTGGTTTCTCTGCCTTCTTCTCTCCACAGACATCTGTACTAAACCAGTCTGTTTCCTTTCCTTATCTGCTGTTATTCTGATTACATAAACATCACCTTGCACTCCTTTTTCCCTTCTCAACTTTGAGATTACTTCCCCCCATCCTGTAATGAGCCAAGTGATAATTTCCTTCAGCAGCTTGCTTTCTTCTCTGCAGTTATTGGAAGCAAAGGCTCCCCTGTTGCATATTTTAGCCTGCCAGTTAAGAGCGGCTTAACACTTTTCTTTACTCACTGTTATTTAACCAAAAGTCTTAGTGAGTGATGGGAAGAAAATGGAAGGTATTTAAAATGTCTTTTATAGGCTTGACTGCTTTCCAAGACCTGCAGTTTAAAATGAGAAGCCAGTCAGAGAAGAAAAAATTACTTTTGGAAAGTTCTTAAAAATCAAAATGTAACAGTTTTTAGAAGTTTAGTTTTGTTTTGCAGCGAAGATCTTTCAAAAGATGACTATGGAAAAGCCTGAGGTTCATGTAAGCCCAAGGCATCAAGCAGAAAATACAAACAGAAGTTTCACTTTGCCAAGTAGAAAGCTGGAAGCACTGCTTACATTACTGTTGAAGAGTTTAGTGTTTATGAGAGAAAATGGAGTGATTATTGCTGATGTGTGAATGTTGCTGACATAATTTCCATCAGCAACAGCTCATGAAACCCAGTTGCATAGGAGTGCAGTTACCTTTCCTGTATCAGAAGATACTGGAATACAAGGAATTGCTGGATCACACAGTTCATAGACAGACATGGACAAGCAAAAAGCTATAGAGAAAATCTGTGGACACTTATATGAGCCAAAATATTCCCATTTTTCAAACTATTGTATGAATGAATTCAATATAAATTTTGCTCATTATAATGTATACATTATATTCTATTTGCCTAATGCTTAGGATTCATGGTGTGTTAAAAATCACTGAATAAATTGTGGCTTGTACGTGGCAAATAAGAGTTTATTTAGTATATACATTCAAGAAAACAATAGTCACTAATGAGATGATATACTAGCTGATTATTTTGAGTGTGTGAATCTGATAAAACAGCATGAACTATGCAGATGATGAGACGTAATGTCCTTCAATATTGTTCTTTTATAGCCCTTGAATATTTAATGTTTCACTGCCTGGATCTGAAAGAATCTCTGCCTTCCATAATGGTGGGGAGATGTCCAGGTCAGGTGCTGAACTTGACAAAACCTAATGATTTAACTTGACAAAACCTAAGGATTTTTCTTGAACCCTTCTACCAGTCATGGTGCAATTAATCTATTTGACACAGATTAATCAGAAATCAGTGATTTATATATTATTGCCTGTCTTGATAAAACCAAGTCATTGCTCAACAGAATCTCTTCAAATTAAATGAAATGTTCAACAAGTCAAAGAAATAAGCAATTAACGAGCCAAATCTTTGGTTAAATTGGCTTATTTAGCACTGCTAAGTTATCAGATAAAAATTTTAAGTGGTCTATTTCAATTAGATAGTTTCAAAACCAGCTGGTACAGCGTTGGCACAGCTGATACAACTCGTCTGCAAACATCCACAGGTCAAAGCACAGGGCTCTGACTCCTAAGTGGGGTCTGCTTGGCTCATTCAGGTTGTGTGCAGCTCAGTGATTTCAGGCAGCTTCTGAGGCTTACAGGAACTCTGCGGGCAGCTCGACCATCTGTGCAGGGTGTGCTGCGTGAGTGTCAGGCAGAGCACTCCCCCTGCCAAACACCGGATTGTGTTTGGTTGCCCAGTGAATGAAGCTCATGGTGCTGAGTCATACGCAGGAGAATGGAGGCAGTGAAAGTGTCACAGCCGTCACCGGGACAGCTGCCAGGGAGGGATGAGGGGTGTTCCCAGCAGTCCTCCTCTAGGCACCGAGCAGGACCCAGAGCTGTAAACTCCCTCCCTGCTCCCCAGCCCTGCAGTTTGTCCCCATCCGTCTGCAGCTGCTCAGGGAGCGACCAGAGGTGGTTGGTACCTGTGGTGCTGTAGCCATGAGGAGAGGGGACCTTTAGGAAAGCCTCATTCATTAGCTGTGAGATTGGACAAATCTGTAAACGTTGCCATCTAGCCTATACAGCTTTATATAAAGATAAACTAGACACTGGCAATTTAGCTACGTACTTAGACAATAAAGAAAGGGAGATATTGTGCCATTAATTATTCAAGTTAATCCTTCAAGGAGATGAATAGGATGCTGGAGGGCACAGGTCATTCACATTATAAGAAGTGAAAAGCAGATTTGATTTAAGTTTCCTGGTGCAGCCAAGCTAACAGTATAGAACTCTGCTTGTTTACATTGGACAAGTTGGGAAAAATAAAATAAAAGCTCATTTTGACAGAAGGGTTGTATGTTTTCTGGAAATGGGGAACACAGAGAAAAATCCTGCATAGAAACAGGACCTGTGTAATTTTCCTGCTTTACATCTGAATGGACACATATCAGGAAATTTGCATGAAACCTGGTAAGAAGCTAAATGTCACTTGCTAGATCAATTTCAGAAGAGTCTGGAACTGGAGTGAAATATCCAAGATAGAAAATATGTGGGTAATACTGTAGGACTGAAATAACCATAACTTAGAATAGATTAATTTTACTATAGCACCAAATTTTTTTAATACCAATGTGGATAAAAAAATCTTTATCATTAAGAAGTTAGATTGTTGTATAAGATTTGGGTTTGTAAATCTCGTGCACATAAATTGTAAGAAACTAGTTATGCCATAAGATTCCACTCACTGTGGGTGAGCTGCAGGTATTTTTAAAGAGCTCAGTACAATACCCACAGATGTATGACACAGTCATGAGTGTTCAGTCCCCTCTAGAAGGAAATGCCCTGAACTGTGAAATTCCTATCACTTTCATTTTGAGGCTATTTGGTATGAATGTCAACAAAATTTACCTGTAGGAGCTTTTTCTTTATCTGCTATCTTGCCCATCCCAGAAAATATCATGGCAAAAGGAGAAACAAAGGTGTCTGGCCCATGGCATCAAATACAGAATAATGAGCTTAGAAGCCCAGGGAAATCTAGTCTTTGTTCTGCCTGTACCAGATTCCCTCAATGATTTCATACTGAAGTATCTGAGTCTCCATTTTTCTGCCTTTTGGATAAATATTATCTCAGTTTACTTCAGCAATATGGTATGTAGCTTAAGTTCCCCATATTTCCAGATGCTGTTGGGGATTTGAATGCTGGTGCTGTGTAATTCAGAAGAAAGGAGACCACCATTTTGAATAGCAACTTCCAGGTGGGCCATTTTCTAGAAACAATCTGATTTCTGAGTAAGTAAAGAAAAATAGAAACGTTAAAGAAAATAACTATGAGAAACATGCAGAGCAACAATAACACAGTGGATTCCTGCTGAGAAGATTTAGGGCTACGCTAGAGGCCCCAGTCGGCTGGGAGACCTTGCCTGCACATCTTTGACAGAGACTGGGGCCTGGGCGTGATCAACCTTCACTATCAGAGGCAAAACAACTAGAACTGCAAGGTTTTTAGCATATCATTAAAAATTCAAACCCGGGCCTATTCTGATGGAAAATCTTCCTTAGGAATGTGAATTGTTTTGGGCAAAATAATCAGGCTTCTTTCCTGGCAGGGATACTATTTGCATCAAAAATTAGTGTCATCCGCCCACTCAGTTTCCAGCTCAAAGCCAAGCATGTCATTAGCGAAGTGAGAACAGCGATGCCTGGCTGGAGCAGCTTCGGCAAACAAACCTGCAGTACCCCAGAAAGGTGGGAGAACAGTGTGCTCCCGCGGGCACGAGGGTTGTGAGGACCATGCAGGGCCAGAAGAGGAATGAGGACATCTCATTCCTGCCTGGGAAAGGGAAATATGTGCAAGGGCAAACGATCCAGCCCAGACAGGGGGATGAGCCCCTCTTTCCCGGGAGGGAGCCCTTGTGCGTGTGTGTGCAAGAGCCGAGCGCGTTGATAGCGTGAGCGGAGAGGTGCGTGGGGACGAGCTATGCGTGTGGAGCTGTGCGTGTGCAGCCCTCAGCGTGAGCGGAGATGTGTGCGGGGACGAGCTGTGCGTGTGCAGCCCTCAGCGTGAGCGGAGATGTGTGCGGGGACGAGCTGTGCGTGTGCAGCCCTGCGTGCAGCGCTCCACGCCGCGGTGTGCAGTGCGAGCCGGGGAAGGGACGCGTGTGGCCAGGCACCTCGAAGGCGCCGTGTGCGCCCACAGCTGCCGGCGCACGGTGCGCGGGCAGGGCGTGTGTGCTGAGCCTTCACGGGCGTGACGAGAGCCGTGTGTGCACGGGGGCAAGCACCGAGTGTGTGCGTGTGGCAAGGCAAACGTGTGTCCACACAGCGAACAGGTGTGCGTGGAGAGACGGCGCGCCAGGGGGTGCGGATGTGTGGAGGGGTATGCGGGGAAGGGGGCATGTCTGGAGGAGGCGGTGTCTGTCTGTCTCTGTGCGTGTGTCAGAGCGCAGTGCCCGCACCCCCGCCGTCTCCCCGCGCTGGCGGCTGCCCGGGGCGGGGCCGCTGACGCACTGCGGCTGCAGCGGGCGGAGGCGCCGGACCCGGCGGGGCGGGGGGCCGGGGACCGGGGCCGGGGCTCGGG